>PVNU02002695.1:0-67337 GCA_003013855.2 Liriodendron chinense | reverse complement strand
AGACAAGAGTCCACAATCAATATGGAAAATCCATTGTTGCGTGGGTAAAGGTTTCCAAATAGGGAGATTAAGGCATGGCCTAATCATCATGGACCACCCCAGAGGATTTGGGGGGAATTTGAGGGGATTCCAAATCCATTAGTTGTTTGGCAAGGTGGATTAGAGGGTATTCGAAATCCAGGGAATTTCGAATCCTCACTTTGGTGAGTTTTGCCGTCCCTCCCTCTTGCTTGGATTTCCAATCCTCCTCCTCCTCTTCTTCCTTTTCTTTTACTCATTTTTTAAGGTAGGAGACTTGCATGTGTAACTTATGTGTCACTAAGCTATCAATCTATTGGGCATATGGCCCACTGATGAGATCCTAAAACAATCATATTGTCAGCTACATCACTAAAATTACTTCAATAGAATGATTAAAGCAGTCGTAACATTGTCCATGAAAATCAACAATTAAAAGTTGTTGATTAGTCGCTTGCGGATTAGAGTTGGACAACAAGCCGAGTCGAATCAAGTTGGGCCTAACTTGAGTGTGGCGTGGTCCCAGGAAACCCATGCTTGTGTGTGGCTTGGTCTTGAAATTAAGCCAAAATTTTATGCTTCACTTGACTTGACTTGACTTGACTTGATCAAGCTAGCAATCTAAGCTAAAGCTGCAATCGAGCTCGAGCTTTTCGAGCTTAAGTTGAGTTAAGAGTCGAGCTTGGTAATAACCAAGAGTTTAATCGAGAGTTTAAAACATTCCAAAACATGGTAATAATCAAGAGTTGTTTTTTAATAAGTTAGAGTTGCTTTTTAACATTTTATATTATAAATATATAATATATTATATACTTAATATAATATATTTGTGATTATCAAGCCAAGCTGAATCAAGCTGAGCCAAGTTTTGAGTCAAGTCAAGTCAAGCTGGGCTGGGCTTGTGTGCGGCTTGAAACTCCAATTTAGCTGAAATTTTGGTTTGGCTTGACTTAAAAAGGGACTTCAAGTTAATCCAAATCAAGCCCAAATGAGCCGAGTCAAGCCAAGCCATCAAGTTGATCCAAATCAAGCCCAAATGAGCCGAGTCAAGCCAAGCCATCAAGTTGGCTTGTCTTATGTCTAGCTTTAATTGTGATCCTATGCTTGTGGCCCATTTGAGGCTTGTAATTTCATCATTTTTAGCCAAAGTATATATTTCAATAGGCTTATTACAATCATTGTGTCAATATTACATATGTACACTAATTAGGGATATTAAAGTTGATTTAGTAATTAAATTCAATCTCCTGTAAATATACTACATAATTTAAGTACATGGCTACTTTTGGATCACATGAATTTTGAATCTAGGATGCTGAACACAACCGAAGGATTCCAAATCCAAGGTATTTCAAATGTAGGGGATTTCTAATTCGAGTATTATGGTTAGATGTTTGATTTTATATTAGTTTACTAGTTGTAGGAATTAATCGAACCTAACCTAATCTAATTTAACCCAACATGACCAATATGAAGAAACCCAATCACCACTATTTTAAGTTAATTGATTTTGGCTTATACTACCTAGGTCATACCTCCCATTGAAGACTCTCCACCCATTTTAATGTCCATTAGGTAGGCCCCACCTTCAAATGACTATTAATCTGACCATTCGATTAATGGTCAAGAAAATGTAAGATTTGGATTTACAATAATGAAGATGAATGATCACCAATTGTGGACTGTCTATGAGGTAGGCTCCATCTAGCCCAGTCCCCCTCAAAGTATGTTAGTTGTGTTAGTCTAGCCATCCAACGTATGGTGATGAAAATGGACAGTCTAGATTGATTAGATCATTAATTTGGACCCCTTGTTGTGTAGCCCCGGCCTTTGATTGACCAAAACTTTTAATAATCAACTCGATCAGGTGATTCCAACCATCAGATCAATGCAAAAGAAAATGAATGGTTCCAATTTATTATATTGGAAAAGGCACCACCATTTAACCGGACCAAACATAATGTAAGGATAGCCACCGATTGTCCATAAGTCTAAAAAATAGCCTTGATGTCGTGAGTCCTAACCCCATCTAACAAATTGCCAAGGAAATGAAAAGATACAAATCAAGAAAAAGAAAAAGAAGGGTCTCTACTCATGGCTCCATGGTAGACTCACAAGAGTTTCAACACTGAGGTCATGGGTTCAAGTACCCATTGTGGTGTGTGGGTTCGAGTGCCTATTGTGGTGTGTGAGTAGAGGTGGGCAACGATCCAATCCAAGTCGAACATGGACTAGATCAGATCGTTCAGCTGCTTGAGTGGGTGTGTTTGAACTCGGTTTGGTCTGGCCCAATCATGTTCGAACATATGCATTTTAGAAAATTTTTACGGCTTCGAACAAGTTCGAACCATTTCACTTTTTTCGCTTGAAAATATTTTTTCTACTACTGAATAGTGAATACCAATTTATTCACAAATTACACATCACAAATGACAAATCATAAGGTTTAAAGTTTTTAACTAACAAAAAATGAGGCAGATACAAAGCTCAAGTGGACCACACCATAAGAAATGGTGAGGAGAATGATGTCCAACATTGAAACCTTCTTAGGGCCCACAATCATGTTTATTTGTCATCCAACCTTCTCTCTCTCTCTCTCTCTCTCTCTCTCTCTCTCTCTCTCGTCTCTCTTTATATATATATATATATATATATAATATAGATATATATATATAGATATATATATATATATATATATATATATAGAGTCGAACGAATGAGTCGAGTTGAACAGGGCCGTGATTGAAACCAACTCAAATTTTTTTCTTCGAACAGACCCTATGTTTGAACAAAGTTTGAACAACTTTTTGTTCAAAGAGAGTTTTACCGAGTTGATCCGGTGAATTCGAACGATCAAACTTGGTTTGTGTCCAGCTCTGTGTGAGTGTGTGTTAAAAAGAAAAAGAAAAGAAAAAGAAAAGGAAGGGAAAAGAAAGAATAAAAAGTTTCTCATAATCAATCTTGGGTAGGCTACAATTCATTACAATTGGGCAAATTGAGATCATTAATTAATCTCAATGGCTTAGGCACTTAGTGTCCCTCCAAATCAATGGTCTAGATGAGCACAAGATAGGTTAGCATCCCTGGCTGCAAGATGTGGCTGGGCACAGATGGGACCATATCTAGAGCAGTTGAGGAAGATTGAGACTAACGTTTCCTATCAGATGGCTCTGACGTGTTCTTAAGCTAGAGTAGATCAAATCCGTCTGTTTCGTAGAAATATTCAACCTCAACTTTCCTCAACCGCTCTTAATTATAAACTATGTGTGTTGGGCCACATGGAGCCATCGGACCAAGAACCCCTCATGAGAAAATGAGCACAAAAACCCTCAACTTGCCTTCTCCTTAAGAAATTGGTCGGTTGGCAGGAAGGAAGCCCACCAACTTTACTTCAATTAAGGAAGTTGTACTTTGACCGGTTGAAGAGAAGATTGAGAGGATGACAGCTGATATGAACTACAATTGAGGAAGCTCGTATTGTCAACTCTCCTGTTGAAAACTTTAGGCGAGTAACTACAGGAAGGAAGCCATGTGTCTTAATGTATGCTTTATACATTCATAATGTATAATATACATAATTCAATCAAAATATCAACACTTTCCAAAGAAAAAAAAGCTTTCTAAAGATACTAAATACAAATAGGATTATGATGCACATAGTTTAGACAAGTGTAAACCATACAAATGAAACTATTTTCATAAAGAATATGAAAAAAGAGTGGATGAGGATGCTTTCTTTTATTTGGTAGCCATAAGAGGGGAGTTTATTTATTAATAGAAGTTGGGAGGTGGAGTTTCGATCACTAGGATTTGACTAGCAGACTATTCCATTATCTTTTATTATTCACGAATGCCGGTTGCCTTGGGGGTTTTTTTGGATAAAGTTGTGACTTTCACTTGAAAAAGACTTTAAGTTGTATGTTAGGACTTTCACTTGAAAAAGACTTTACGTTGTATGTTAGGGTTGAGTATTCAATGTTGTTAACATGAATTGCAGACTCACCACCAATTTTAAATTAGTTGATCTTAGTGTGTATTACTTATGTGTGAATGCTGGATTTGTAGCGCACACTTTTTTTCCCTTTGAGTTCTTGTACATGTATGTTGATGTGTGTATATAATATATTTAATTTGGAGTCACCACTAGCCAGTTTATCTTAGAATTCCTCACCTAGATCCTACATAATCTTTAAAAATCAAAGAGTATGAAGACTTCCCGCTTTGTAATGACTTCTGATCTTCGACTTCGAAATTCCAAGGACCTCGGTTACTGAGAGAGGGAAGGGTTTAGGCACCCTCTTCACCTACACAAAGGTGTAATCTCTACTTTGTGGGATTAATTGGATTTTAGGAAATTTATGAGTTTCGAAGCTACTCTATTTGATAACACTGGAAAGAAAAGGGGTTATTGCTAGCCAGCCATGGACAAGCACTCCATAACTGCTAGAGTCCAACTTGGAGATGGGAGTGAGATAACGCAAAGGCATTCCTCCCAACTACAAATATCCAAGAAGAACTAAAAAGGGGAAATGGGCCTAATTTCTACTAGTCAGTCACAGGCAAGCACCCCCATAACTGTTAAAGCTTGACCTGAAGATGGATGCAAGAGAACGCAAAAGCATTCCTCTCAACGATCAATATCCAAGTATAATGAAAAGAAAGAAAAAATGACTAGTAGATCTCAGGTTTCTAATGTGACAAGATCTGGGAACCCAGCAAGTCACAGAGCATACACCTAGAGAACACCTAGAAAAGCAGGGGATTAGTGAAGGAAGAAGTGTTATGACTAATTATACACGAAGTGAAAGAAATTAGTAAATGTGCCATGTGAGCTGATTGAAAAATAGAGATGTGAGATAGGGAAAAAAAAGATCCGACACTCTTCGTAGAAGAGATGTTCGAATATCTTTAACTCTAACCCTACTCTGCAACATCTAGACTGTTGAGATAACTTATATTGGTTGCATGATGACTTTGAACGGGTTGGATTGACCTGAATATGATCCAGTGTTTGAATGATGATTGGATAGATTGGGTTAGATGGGCTAGGTTGGTTAGGTTGGATGGTTTGGATAAGTAGTTTTGACAGTTGGGGTGGGTGGTTTTGGATTGGTGGTTTTTGACAGGTAGTTTTGTTTGGGTAGTGGTTTTGGATGGTGGTTTTAGATGGTGGTTTGGATTGTTTGGTGGAATGGTTAACGAGGGTTGGATGGGTTAGGTTGGGTGAGTGACTTGGGCTATATGGGTTCGGCTATTTGGGCAAGGCTAGAGGAAGGGGTGGCTAAGTGGATGACTAAGGTGGGCTAGGGGTTAGGTTTAGGCTAGGTGTTTGCGTTTTGGCTAGGGCTAAGGGATTAAAGAGAAGAAGGGTATGATGGAGCTTTCTCATTTCTTCTTCTCTTTGGTGTGTAAAGAATGAGCTGGAGACCTCTTTTATAGTTGGAGGGATGACAAATGTGTAATTAAAGGTTAGTTGAGGGCTAAAAGTAACACATGGAATGTGCCTCATGGCATCCCCTCATTTGCCCTTGGTATGGCAAGATATGTACATTTGAAGAATGGGGTGTGTGAACTAATAAAAAAAAAATGTAAATTTGAAGAAAACAAAAGGCATTTGATGGAAGAGTTGACTTTTGGATGGACTCTTCCCCAAATACACCTCCCTCTAATGAGAGCCTCTCTCCCACCTAACTTTATTTAAAATAAGAGCTCTAGCCATGTGGAAGTGCTGCATGCCACGTGGCATTGATGGGGTCTACCTTGGGTACTCTAAAGTAGATAAAATTTTAACTGTGGATGCCATGCAGCACTCCAAGTGCCATACACAATATGGTTTTGCCAAAATGCCCATATTTCCTCTCTTACGTACAACTTCATTTTTGGTGTTCTTATACTCGTTGGAAAGATAATTTGATAAGATTTCTAAAGGAATTAGAATCACATCATTTAGAGCCCATTTGATCCTTGAAAAATGAGGCTAAAGTCACTTGATGGTGTCCCTCATTACTTATAAATTTCAGCTACATGTTTTAATAAATTGATTGTATCTTTCTTAATATTCATCAGATAATGTTTCTAATGAACTATAAATCACAGTAGTCAGAGAGATAGTTCAGCATGTCGTACTTCTTTGAAAAGACTAAGTAGCAAGTAGTGTAGATTCTAAGACAACTTGGATCCAATTCAGGTTGGACAAGTTTCTACGGGGTTTTCTAGGGTTTTTGGGCTTAAAGGGATTAGTTTTAGATTTGATTTGGGGAGAAATTATGTTATGCAAGGTATAAATCTTACTAGATCTTACCACAATTGGTCATCTCGTGTTGGGTGGGGTGTCTACACTAGACCATACCTTCTACTAAAGACTCTCTACCATTTTTAAAGCCTATAAGTAGGCCCCACCTCTAAACTACTTTAAAAATTGAATTCTAACCATCCCATCAATGGCCAAGACAATGTAAGATTCCAAGTTACAATAATGGAAAAGGACCAATCAATATTGTGGACCATCTATTACATGGGCTTCATCTTTTATTAGCCATGCCCCTCACAAATCACTTTAGTTGGGTTGTCTGACTATCCAACCTGGCGAGGAAAATGGATGGCTTAGATTGATTGGATCTTTAATTGGGATGGTTTTCTGTGTAGCTCCAGCCTTTGATTGACCACTGACTCTCAGGGATCAATTCGATGAGGTAATTCCAACCATCTGATCAATTGTCAAGAGAATAAATGGTCCATATTTATTATATTGGAGAAGCTAGGAACATTGATTGGGATAGGAATAGCCATTGATTGGCCATAATTCTCAGGAATGACATTGATAGGGTGAGTCTAACCCCCATCTAACAAATCTCCCAAGTAGAGAAAAAGAAACAAATCAAGAAAAAGAATGGGAAAGAAAAAAAAAAAAGGAAAAAAATCTCATAATCCAAATTTGGAAGGCGACAACAGTTGGGAAGTTAAGATCATCAACCAACTTTAATGGCTGAGGCAGGAGCGGATTAGGTGAGACCCCGTGATGCGGACATCATCCCCTTTAGAATGTACCAACGTAGGAGATGAGCCATGCCCATGTCCATATGGTTTAATGATGGGCCTAGATCGAGTCCAGGTTTCTAGATCATGGTGAAGACCTTACACATGTGTTCGTGACATGTGTAAGTTCCTTGGAGGATATAATTGGACCGTTGGAACACGAGGATGATGTAATCGGACCATTGGTTCGTTGTAGCCCACTTTCATTGTGCCATCATCGGAGGCTATCAGACATCTTAGATTTGAGTTTATTTTATGCACATTTATTTATTTAAGTTTTTGGTCAGTGTGCGCAGGTTTTTTCGTGCGAATGTCTTTTTTTTTTTAATTTTGTTAGTAGAGGTATTTTGGTAATTATGCTAAATTTGAATTTTATAAGGGGGTTGCCCTAAACCTTATGATTGCTATTGATTATTAAAAGAAAAAAAAAAACCCTTTGGTGGCTCCTTCTCCTCTCTTGGTGGGTCTCTATCTTCCTCTCTTCTTTCTTCTTCCTTCTTCCAAACTTTCTTCTTCTAAGGTAATCCTCTATCTTTTCTATTTCTTCTAAACCTATTTTCTCATATTCTCCACAACCTCAAAATCTGAAATTACAATCCAAAATCCTTTTATCAGATTTTGAGATTTCCTAATTCAGAAATTCTTTGATTTCTTATACTAGTGAATCCTCTTGGTTGTTGGGTGATAATCATACAAGATCGGGAGGTTCCATCCCTCACCGAATTCAATCCATGCATGATTTGAACCTAGTATTGCATGATTTGTGATGATGGCCTACCTATTGCGTGTTTCCCTTATGATTTTCTGATTTATAATGATGTTAGATAGATGTTTATTTGATTTGCTTGATTTATTCTACTGAATTTTACATGTTTCTCATTCATGCATGATAAATTAGCTCGTCCTACGTCAAATTTGGTATCAAAGTCAAGTTTCTTGCATGGCTGTTCTAGATTGAGTTATCAACCTAGGGTTGCACTTTAGGTTAGTTTGAGAAAAAAATTAGATTTAGAAAATTTCCAAAAATAGAAACTTTTCATTTTTAGAAATTTTCAAATTTGAAAAATTTTCAGATTTGGGTCGTAGTGTCCAGATTTAGTGTTTTCTAGACTTAGAAAGTCTGATTTTCGAAATTTGCTATTTTTAAAAAAATTTCATTTTTGAAATTTTTTCAAATTTAGAAAATTTTCAAAATTAGAAAATTCTGGTTTGGTGAGTCTAGGGTTAGAAAGTATTTCAGTTCATGCATTATCATAGGATTAGAGTCATATCATCCATCTTGTAAGTCACCCGGTCCTTCGAGTCGTGTTTGGGTAAACCTAGGATAAGTCTTTTCGGGTATGCTTATAAGAATCGGAAAATATTTCGGACTACATCTTACCATGAGCAACGAGTAGTTATCCGAGCAACTCGCCCAATTGATCCAAAGGATAACCACTATGGAAGTGGCAGATAAAAATTCATTCGCTCGGTTAGGCAATCAAGTCACCACTACCATGAACATACTAGAATGTTTAGAAGCATCTCAGAGGGAACCAATATGGCCACCGTCTTTTAAAATGGCCCAACCCGTCATTAAGAAAATCTTGGCTTCTGAACAATTTGAGGAGGCACTAATTATATTTCCTTGGGAGTGAGATAATACCTTGGTGAATGGCCAGTTGGAAGAGCCCAAACAATGTGTTTACGAAGTGGAAGAGTACGTACCTGAAATCGATAGTGATGAAGAAAAAGAAATTAAGGCATCACTCATCATTGTTGTGCATGAAAGAGTGTGTGCTAGTGGTGAAAAGGTCAAAGCGATTGAGACCACACCACTTTCAAATGTCATGTGTGACTTGAATGATGAAGAATCTCAATCTAAGTCTCCTACCATAGTGAACACGAGTAAAATGAGAGGGAGACTAGTGTGGATTCAATGATGAATGACTTATGGGGTGAACTTCCATCCAAGTGGGACGTTGAACACGCAATCGATCTTATCCTTGGGTTGATTATGTCAAGCTTTCCTCCCTATCGAGTGAACCTCACAGAACACATGGAGATGCAGAGGCAATTTGATAAATTTCTTAGCGAAGAGTTCACTCAGGAAAGTTTGAGTTGGAGTTATTCTGTGTGTTGTGCCCGTCCTTTTCACTTTTAAAAATAATGGCACGTGGAACGCATGTGGGCACATTCTGGCCATCCATAAAACTTTAATCAAGTGTCACACCACCTTGCGACGTATTCACTTCAAGGTGGATATGATGGTCAGAGCCCCTATCCCGCATCTTGATGACATTTTGGACAGAATGGCCGATGCTAAGATCTGCTCAAGACTTGACATCAATAGTGTGTGTTCTCAAGTATTGGGTTATTTGAACATTATCCTTGTTTATAACACGTAGGAGGAGCAATACCTCTATCAGTTAGAGCGGGTTCGTGGAATTCTAAAGAGTAAAAAAAAAAAAAATTATGTGTCACCAGCAAGAAGTGTTTTTTTGTTAGACTTTCCCAAGTTCTGGATCATAGGGTTGTTTATTTCCATAGGGTTATTTATTTTGAGTTTATCACTTCACTAGAGCGTTCTTTAGTTTCATTCATGTTAGTCACCCATAAATCTTCAGAGTCGGCCGATGAATTTTCCTGTCACATTCATGAGTTTCATTCATACATTAGAAAGCGGATAAATGTAAGCAATGGAAGTTATAAACATTCAGCTGACTTACATCGTAAACTTCAAGAATTTCATGAGGGAGATTAGGTAATCTTACGGATAAGGCCAGTGCGGTTTCCTCAAGGTACCGCCAGAAAATTACAAGCGTGCGGTGATGGACCATTTAAAGTCTTGTGGAAAATTGGGTCCAATGCGTATAGGATGGACCTTCCACCAAACATGGAAATTAATTCGACAATCAATGTGGAAGATCTAGTCTTTTGTCCAAACCCTTCTCTAGACCATTCTCCCCATACATGGCCATATTCTGAGTTTTCTTCCCAGCCTATTCCACTTATCCTAAACTTGGTTGAACAAAAAGAAGAAATTGAAGGGATTGTGGATGAAGAGATCGTATATATCTACTCGAGATGGAGGCTTCTAACAATACCTTGTTAAATGGAAGAACAGGCCATCATCTGATTGTACATGGCTTATGGAAGCAGAGTTACAGGGACTTGGTCCAAATTTGTTGGAGATGCACCAGAGCTTTATCTCGCCGGAGTCAAAGTCTTCTCAATCGAGGAGAATGATGCGGACATCAAGCCCTTTAGAATGTACCAGCATAGGAGACGAGTCAAGTTCATGTCCATACGGTTTGATGATGGGCCTAGATTGAGTCCAAGTTCCTAAATAGTGGTGAAGACCTTACACATATGTTCGTGACATGTGTAAGTTGCTTGTAGGAGATGATTAGATCGTTGGATCGGAAGGATGATATAATCGGACCATTGGTTCGTCGTGTCCCACTTTAATCGTGCCATCATCGGAGGCCATCAGACATCTTAGATTTGTGTTTATTTTATGCAAATTTAGTTATTTGAATTTTGGGCCGGTGTGCGCACGTTTTTTCTTGTGAATGTCTTTTTTTGAAATTTTGTTAGTAGAGGTAATTTGGTAATTATGCTAAATTTGAATTTTATAAAGGGGTTGCCCTAAACCTTATGATTGCTATTGGTTATTGAAAGAAAAAAACCCTTTGGTGGCTCCTTCTCCTCTCTTGGTGGATCTCTCTCTTCCTCTCCAATTCTCTTCTTTCTTCTTCCTTCTTTCAAACTTTCTTCTTTTAAGGTAATCCCCCATCTTCTCTATTTCTTCTAAACTTATTTTCTCATATTCTCCACAACCCTAAAATCTGAAATTACAATTCAAAATCATTTTCTCAGATTTTGAGATTTCCTAATCCAAAAATTCCTTGATTTCTTGGACTAGGGAATCTTCTTGGTTGTTAGGTGATAACCATGCAAGATCGGGAGGTCTCATCCCTCACCGGATCCAATCCACGCATGATTTGATACGGATTTGTGATGATGGCCCATCTATTGCGTGTTTCCCTTATGATTTCCTAATTTATGATGATGTTAGATAAATGTTTATTTGATTTGCTTGATTTATTCCTCTGGATTTTACATATTTCTCATTCATGCATGATAGATTAGGCCATCCAACGTCACCCCAGATCTGGGGCTCATAGTAATGAATGTGCCCTAAATCCAGACCATCCAACCATTTTCAAAGCTCATTTTAGGGCATGATCCCAAAAATGAAGTATGCCCAAATCTTAGATGGAACATATTAAAGGAAATGAAATAGTCCTGATTGAATTCCGACCATTAAAATCTTCATAAAGTCCACCAGAACGTTTATTTGTCATCCAACCTGTTAACAAGGTCACAAAGACCTATATGAAGATACCACACAAATATCATCTTGATCCAAAGCTTTTGTGGCTCACAAGAAGTTTTTAATGGTCAATTACTACTGTTTCATATATTATGGTCGTCTCAGATTTGGATCTGCTTCATTTTTTGGATTATGCTGTAAAATGAGTTTTCAATACAAATGGACTGCGTGAATATACAAGGTGGGCCCACAATCAGGGTTCCCATGCACCTCGGTAGATCCAGGGATCCTCCAAAGCAGGGCCCAGCTTAGCACTTAGGGCCCCTCCAAATCAGTGGTCAAGATGAGCGCCAACGAGACTAATATTTTTATTTGCAGGCTAGGCACAGATGGCAAGGCATCAAGAGCACTTGAGAGAGATTGAGACTGCAACGAGCCCAGCCCAATACGATGCAACCCTAATTGTGGGCCCACCTTGATGTATGTATTGTATATCCAGGTTGTCGATTCGTTTTTCCAGCTCATTTTAGGGCATGAGCAAAAAAAAATGAAGTAGATCCAAATCTCAGGTGGACCATACCATAGGAATAGATGATTGAACACCCACCATTTAAAACTTCCTAAGACCCACGATAATATTTATTAGCCATCCGACCTATTAATATGGTCACATAGACCTGGATAAAGGGGAAAAGAAAAACAAATATTAGCTTCATCCAACTATGATGTAGGTGTTACATCCATACTATTATAGGTAAAATATGAGCTGACCTCATGTCAGACAAAAACCAACCTGGCTATAGGTCGGAATAGTCCGAATTGACAAAGGATTGAGCTCCTTGATCCGACCTCAAAGTCGACCTTGGTTATACTACTATAAATGCCGAAGATCAAGCGTTCCCACCAGTGAAATAAACAAGAAATCAGGAGAATCGTTGAGAGACATGGGGATATTCCTCACTCCTACGGAACAGCCCGAATATCACGCTAGTCCAAGAATTTCTCCGCTGAAATTACGGCCCTAAAAGGGGATACGATCTTCATCCTAAGTCTATAAATAAAGATATCTTCTTCCATATCAACGTATGCAAATAAACTCATCTAAAGAGAGATATTCTTTTACATGGAACTCAATTGACTTAGCCATCGGAGGACTAACGACCGATCCCTGGCCACCTCTTAGCCTTTGTTATATCCTTGCAGGCCTTTAATCGGATATCCTGATCCTTCATCATTCTCAAGATCAACTCATGATCTCTTCTCAGCTGGACATTCATTCTACCTCATCCGTTGCTGAAAATTAGTAACAACAGCTGGCGCCGTTTGTGGGATTTTTGACAACGAGTCGTGTTCTCATTCAAAGATTTCGTGGAAGCCCATCTCTTCAAAAGGTCTTCCAAAACTTCTCCGTCAAAAGACTTCATATGGCTGACAAAAGAAAATATAAAGGAAAAGCCCCTGCAAATGCTGAACCATCTCATGCCCCACAATCCAATGGCGATGGATCCGTTCCTAAAATGCCTGCCCTCCGTATCGGGAGTTCATCCCCACATTTTGTTCGGCAAGGCGAACGGCAGAGGTCCTGCAATCGTGGAACCAGATTGTCCGCTCTTGAAGAACAAGTAGGGGGTGTCACCGAACGATTAGGAGGCTTGGATGAACGGTTCGGAGACTTCAACCAGTAGTTGGACAAAATCAAAGCTCTTTTGGCTAGTATAGCCCAACTATCATCGGTCCACAGAAACAATGACGAGCCTCAGTAGCCTCATCGGGCTAGCCGAACACACTCTTTCGGTTCTAATCAAGAACGTGTTGAGGAGGACGAAGTTGCCAGTCGGGCAATAAAAGCGAGAACTCGGTCTACGGCCGAACTGCCTGTAAGCGATCTGCGCCACAAGTTGGAAGAAAAAAGTTCAGCTCGTCTAGGTCAAGGTCGAGTGGATGATAATATTAATCCATTGGAAGCCAAGCTGAGGGAACTCTGAGAACACGTGGGTGACCTCCAAAGGGTGCAACGCGCCCGAGCACCAATCGTGGTAAATTCACTAGTCGACTCGTCAGAATCCCCATTTATTGACGAGATCAGCGAGGAACCACTCCCGAAGGGATTCAAAATCCCTCAGCTCAAGTAGTATACTGGGATCAGGGATCCAACAGAACATTTGGAAAACTTCAAGGTCCAGATGGAACTCCTTGGGGTCAACAGACACATCATGTGCAAAGCCTTCCCCCTGTCACTAATAAGCTCAGCTTGGACTTGGTTTCGAAATTTAAAGTCGAGGTCAACCAGCTCGTTTGCCCAATTAAGCAGGGCCTTTGCAACCCATTTCATTGAAAGTACTGACCCCAGAAAGCACTCAACTCGTCTCGCTGCAGTCAAGTAAAAAGATGATGAATCACTAAAGGACTACCTTGCGTGGTTCAATGTCGAGGCTGTCCAAGTGGAGAATCTATCTCAGGATGTGTTGCTCCACACGATGATTGGGGGATTACGAGACAAGAAATTTCTCTAGTCTGTGGGAGAGGAATTACCTCAATCCGTAACAGAATTCCTGGACCGAGCCGCTAAGCACATCAATGCGGAGGAGTTGGTCAATGCTCAAGGGTCGTCTTTCAAAAGCAAAGATCAAAAGGAGGAGAACAATTCAAAAAGTCATAAGCCAGAGCGAAGGTCACCCAGCTGGAGCAGTGCTCCTTGAGGAGCTAAAGCTCCAACTCAGCGATTTGAAAAGTACACGCCGCTCAACACGACCATCGAACAAGTATTCTTGGCAGAAAAAGATAAATAAATGTTTGGCCAGCCGACAAAAATCAAAACCGACCCCGATAGAAGATCAAGGTCGAAATAATCTCTGCATCATAAAGACCACGGTCACAATACAACAGATTGTTTTGACATGAAGCGACAAATAGAAACCCTCATTCAACAGGGATTCTTAAAAGATTATATCACCCAGTGTCAGGAGGACCGAAGGGACACGGATCGGAATAATCAAATTGAAGAACAGATTGACAATAATCCTATGGAGGAAATTCACATGATTTTTGGCGGACCGACTACTAGAGACTCCGATAATGCTCGAAAAGCGTATGTACGACAAGCTGGGACATCCGAACTAGGACTTTCCGTGAACATTATGAGACAACCTGCGAAAATCGCGAAGGTGTGCATTAACATTCACTGAAGAAGATTCCAAAGGCGTCCTTCATCCCCATGATGATTCGCTTGTGGTTTCAATGGTAGTCGCCAACAAAAAGCTCCACATAATGATGGTCAACATAGGTAGTTTGGTGGATATCTTATACATCGCAGCCTTTGAAAAAATAAAGATCGACCGATCTAGATTAAGGCCGGTCAAAACGGCTTTAACGGGATTCACAGGAGACAACATTATGCCAGAAGGAGAAGTAACTCTCCCAGTTACAGCAGGAGAGGAACCTAATAAAAAAATGATTATGGTTGATTTTCTTGTTGTCAACACGCCATCTGCTTACAACGCAATCATCGGCCGCCCAATCCTACGGGCCCTTAAAGCAGGTATTTCCATTTATCACTTGGCTATGAAATTTGAGGCCGATGAGGGAATCAGGGTTGTCAGAGGCGATAACAGGAAGCTCGTCGATGTTATGAACTTACCTTACGTGGCAAAAGCTTGGTCTTGGCAGTCTCGCACATAACTCCCGTGGATTCAAGAGAAGAAACAGAAGAGCGTGGGTCAATCGCTGAAGAATTGGTCGAAATCCCATTGTCAGATGATGACCTGACCCGAGTTGTTCAAATCGGATCCTAGCTTAAGGTCAAGCTACAGAAAGAGCTCACTGTTTTTTCTGAAGGAGTATGCCGATGTGTTTGCTTGGTCCCATTAGGACATGCCAGGAATCAGCCCAGAAGTAATGGTCCATCGATTGAAAGTGGACCAGACCTTTAATCCGGTCCGTCAGAAAAGGTGACCCTTCAACACAGAAAGGTATGATGTAATCAAAGATGAGGTCAAGAAATTATGTCAGGCAAGATTTATTGAAGAAATACGATACCCGGACTGGCTTGCTAACGTTGTCTTGGTGAAAAAGCCAACGGGAAGTGGAAAGTCTATGTAAATTACACCGACCTCAACAAAGCCTGCCTAAAGGACAACTTTCCGCTGCCCAGAATAGATCAGCTCGTCAACGCAACATCGGGTTACGAGTTACTCAGTTTTATGGATGCGTACTCCGGATATAACCAAATTTGGATGCATGCTCCCGACAAATAGAAAACATCGTTCATCACAGATCGAAGCCTCTACTGCTATTAGGCAATGCCCTTTGGACTTAAAAATGCAGGGGCGACCTATCAGCTCCTGGTCAACAAAATGTTTGCTGAACAGATCGGCAAATCCATGGATGTTTACATAGATGACATGCTCGCTAAAAGTATGAAATCGGAAAACCACATCGAAGACCTCCGCACCATCTTTGGCATCTTGAGGAAATACTGGATGAAGCTCAACCCAGCAAATGTGCCTTCGGGGTAAGCTCGAAAAAGTTCATCGGCTTCATGGTAAACCAAAGGGGGATAGAAGCTAATCGGGAGAAGATTCGAGCATTGATTGACATGAGCTCGCCTACTACTATCAAAGAGGTCCAACGTCTCATAAGACAAATTGCAACCCTCAATTGATTTGTCTCAAGGGCCACTGATCAATGCCTCCCATTCTTCAAGTAGCTTTGTAAATGTAAAGAAATGTTGTGGACCCCAGAATGTGAACAGGCTTTACGTGAACTCAAAACTTACCTCGGATCTCTGCCCTTGTTATCCAAGTTGATGTGGGGTGAAGAATTGCTTTTGTACTTAGCAATCTCGTCATCAGCCATTAGTTCAGCCCTAATCCATGATGACCAAGGAATGCAGCGGCTGGTTTACTACGTCAGCAAAGCTCTACTTGATTGAGAGATGCGATATCCCTGCATCGAAAAATTGGCACTAGCACTAGTCACTACGACTAGACGATTGAGACCCTATTTCCAAGCACATCCAATGGCGATGTTAACGAATCAACCGCTACGATAAGTGTTGCAGAAACCAGAAACCTCAGGTCGTCTCGTCAAATGGGCCATCAAGCTCGGTGAATTTGACATCTGGTATCGACCTCACACTATAATCAAAGGTCAAGCGGTGACCAACTTCATTGTTGAGTTCACTGGCCCACCAAGAGACCAGCACGGTTACAAGGCGTTGGAGACCCGACTTGTGGAAGAAAAGCACTCAGAAGGCTCTTCGGAGTTGAGCCCATATGGTCATTATATGTTGACGGATCGTCAAATTCCCAGGACAGTGGAGCCAGCCTCATCCTAACCTCTCTAGACAAAGTGAAAGTTCAATATGCTTTGAGGTTTGGCTTCCGAGCCTCCAATAACGAAACCGAATATGAAGCCCTCCTAGCCGGATTACGCCTTGCTTCAGCAATAGGAGTCCAAAGGGTGAAGGTGCACAATGATTCGCAATTAGTGGTCGGATAGGTGACCACGAATATCAAGCAAAAGGAAATAAATAAGCGCATATTTAGCAAAAGCTCGAGAATTGCTGGCTCGCTTTGACTATTACGAGGTCGTTCAAGTCCCGAGGACTCAAAGCACCAACGCGGACTCGCTAGCAAAACTGGCGTTGGCAGTGGACAATAAGTTTAGTAGGTCGATCCCCATCGAATTCCTTTCCCATCGAAGTATAGCTCCAGAAGAATCTAAAGAGGTGTGCCCAGTAGCAGCTAATCCAAATTGGATGGATCCCATCGTTTGTTTTCTACAAAAATACGAATTGTCCGAAGATAAAAAGAAGCTCGAAAGATCCGCTACAGGTCGGCTCGTTATACGTTGATCAACGGAGTCCTATATAAAAAAGGTTTTTCCCTTCCTTGCTTACGTTGCTTAGGACCCGACGAAAAAGATTACGTCCTACGAGAGGTTCACTTCGGCAATTGTGGAAATCATTCGGGGAGTCGGGCACTTGCTCAGAAAGTTATCTGCCAAGGGTATTATTGGCTCACCATCTAGAAAAACGCACAAAAGATGGTTAAGAGATGTGACAAATGCCAACTATTTGCTCCCATACCTCACCTACCACCCGAAGAACTCACTCCCATGTCCGGGTCATGGCCATTAACGCAATGGGGAGTTGACATCATTAGCCCTCTCCCAGTAGGAAAATGGCAGTTAAGTACGCGATCGTGGCTGTTGGTTATTTTACGAAATGGGCTGAAGCCGAACCATTGGCTACAATTACAGAAAGAAAAATGATAAATTTTATTTGGAAATTTATTATATGTCGGTTAGGGATCTTGCATACCATAGTCACTGATAACGAGCGTCAGTTCGACAATGTAAATTTTTAAGGGTTCTGCCAAAGACTAGGCATCAAGAATGTATACTCCTCCCCTCATCACCCTCAAGCTAACGACCAAGTTGAAGTTGTTAATAAAATCATCAAGAATCATCTCAAAACAAAGCTCGGCGAAAGGAAGAGGGCATGGGTAGAAGAACTCCCGGAAGTGCTGTGGGCTTACAGGACCACAGCTCGGTCAACAACCGGTGAGACACCTTTCTCCTTGGCTTTTGGAATCGAGGTTATAATTCCAGTCGAAGTCGGGATGCCCACAAACCAAACAGGTAGTCATCAACCAGATCAAAACAAAAGTCAGCTTCGAATGAACCTCGATCTGCTTGACGAGGTAAGAGAATCCTCTCATATACGAATAACAGTATATCAGCATAGAACTAGGAGGTATTACAACTCAAGAGTAAAAAAGCGACAATTCAGAGTAGGCGACCTTGTTCTACGAAAAAATAATAAAAAAAAGAAAGAGAAAGAAAGTTATCAGTAAGGTCGGGTCGTTAAAGTCCATCAACAACAGAATAGATAGGTCAGAACATGATCCGACCTGGTAGAGTGAAATCAGCTCGAACTCTATACTCCAGAGGTTTATGCTCATCTAACGCAGCCTCCCATTCCCTCGAGGCAAAAAACCATTTCTTTTTCCACGTTTTGGTAGAGGACGGCAGGCTGGTGACAAGAGAACCACCCTGGCCAGGGATGACAAAGAAATAATAAAGTCCTGGCCCCCTAAAGATTTAAGGGTATACAAAGAAAAAAGTTCGCCAGAAGTTAGCTCTTTATTCCCAAGTCTCTGCCACAGGATATAGCACCTGACTATGCATCTCCAAGCGTTGGGTTGCAACTGGCATAAGGATAACCTAGGAGGCTTAACCTCTCGCACAAACGGATGTAAGGGCAAGCGTAAACCTGCCTCGAAGTGCATGGAAGAAACGACCACCTCCCCCTCACGAGGTCGGCTCGAACAGTCATCAAGATCGGGAACCATAAAAATTACTGAGTCAGGAACATCATACGGTTCCCTAAGGATTTGAAGCTCATATTCTGTTATTGATGAGCTGACACTATCTAACTCGAATGTTGTTGTACGACCTGGGCCTTCAGTTAATCCGGAAGTCTGTCCTAAAGGGGCTATTCCCACCTCCCCGATGTGGTCTATAGTCTAGAACTTGATTCTGCAGGATTCTCTAATCGGGATTCTAAGAGAATCAGAACTAGATCATGACCATTGGTGCCCACCATGGGGATAGCATTAGAGCTTGAAGATTCAGACATCATGCAAAAAGGGAAAGAGAGATAAAAAGCAAGAAGACAAGAAGCGTACCAGAAATGCTGGTACACCACACTCGAAGAAGGAAATCGGAAGAGTAAGGTCTCGACAGGGAAAAATGAAAATAATACAAAGGGTCAGATCTTTTATATGACGAGTAAAATCATCTCACATTTAATGAAGACACCTCCTCGATCTCCGCTCCTTTCCACGTGACAGCTCCTCGGTTGATCGTACGAAAAGCGACGCATGTATCACCACGTGGCTGCATCCCGTTCACCAAGACTCTGAAAAAGCTTCCACGTCGTACAGTTGAATGATAACGCCTCGATATTTGAATCGACGCATTAAAAGCTATCTTCCTGCTCGACTAGGTGATGACGGCAAACGACTAAAGGCCAAAATAGTCAGGTCAGCTTGTTTTCCTAAAAAAATTATTCTCAAGGCAAACGAGCTAGACTTGAGAGTAAGGAGGCTTTTATTATAGGTAAAATATGAGCTGACCTCATGTCAGACAGAAACCTACCTAGCTACAGGTCGGAATAGTCCAAATTGACAAAGGATTGAACTCTTGATCCGACCTCAAAGTCGACCTTGGTTATACTACTATAAATGTCGAAGATCAAGCGTTCCCACCAATGAAATAGGCGAGAAATCAGGACAATCGTATAGAGATATGGGGATATTCCTCACTCCTACGGAACGGCCCGAATATCACGCTGGTCCATGAATTTCTCCCCTGAAATTACGGCCCTAAAAGGGGATACGATCTTCATCCTAGGTCTATAAATAAAGATATCTTCTTCCATATCAAGGTATGCAAATAAACTCATATGAAGACAAATATTCTTTTATACGGAATTCAACTGACTTAGGCATCGGCGGACTAACGGCCGGTCCCTGGCCACCTCTTAGCCTTTGTTACATCCTTGCACGCCTTTAATCAGAGATCTGGATCCTTCATCATTTTTAAGATCAACTTACAATCTCTTCTCTGGTGGACATTCATCTTACCTCATCCGTTGCTGAAAATCAGTAACAACACAAACAATATGTTCATTTTCTCATATCATTTAGGGCATGAGCAAAATGGGGTAGATCCAAAGCTCAAGTAGACCACATTATAGAAAACAGTGAGTTCACCGGTGTTGTCATTATTCCCACTACTTCCTGTGGTGTGGTCCACTTGAGCATTGGATCTACCTCATCTTTGGACTCATGTTTTAAAATTATCTGGCAAGATGAATGGATGGCATGATAAAACACATACATCATGGTGGGGCCTGCAAGCTCTACCTCGCTTTCTAAGTGGGAACCTATCCAAAGCTGTAGATGTCAACATCTTATATCTGACAATTTTTTTAATTTTCCTGGTAAGTAGTAAAGTGACCATCTCTGGCAATGGCCCAAAAATGGTCTGAAAAGATTTCAACCATGTTTGTTTCCATTCAATGTTTCATGTGGTGTGGCCTGCTTAAGTTTTGGATCTTCTTCATGTTCTGAAGTGGGTTGTAGAAGCTGATGGATGGAGTGGATATAACACAAGTATCTGGTGATCCCACATATCAAGGGAATTCTTGTAATCCTATAACCCGGGGGTTACAACCTTACAGGCAAGTTGGGTCCATAAGTTACCCCTACTAATTGGACGTACTACGTGCCATATTTGGGCCAAGCTTGGGCTAATCCCACCCGTGCTAATATATCCCTAACATATATAATATATGTATAGATAAAATACATTACAAGCACAGGCACACACACATACTGTATATTAATGATTGGACTACCAATGAGCCGATGTCAATGGTTCTATCAAAGTGAACTTGTGAAATAAAGGTAAAAAGCTTGTTGGAAGCACTGGTCAAATTATTTTGAAATGAGATTTTGGCATTTTGGGTCATGTATGTATTAATATATATTATGATATAAGATGATGTTGTGGAAAAACACTCACATGTGATCAATGCAGGAGAAGTCAAAACCAGAAAGAAAAGGGCCGAACCAGGAACAAAAGGGCCAAATAAAAGACTAATTAAAGGGCCAAACCACAAAGAAAAGGGTAAAAAAAAAAAAGTTTAAAGGGTCGAATTACAAGTAATAGTAGAATACCATTGTAGCATTAAAAGTTCACTTGATTAGGGCATGTTTGGTTAACAGGATTAATGGTATGAAATTGCATTAGATGGAATTAACACCATTATTGTACAATGATTGCATATGTGGAAATACCATAGCATTTTGACCATCCAATCCCAAATTTGGATCAAATTCTTTCTTTGAGAAAAATACTATATTAAGTGAACCCACATTAGGTATGCTATGGAATTGTAATGGATAGACTAGATTCGCAATTGACGTCACTCACTTGTTCACATATGCTACTTGAGTGTCACACGTGTAAAGGGCGCATATGGATGGACGACATAGATAAAACAAATGCATCAATGTGAGGCCCATAAATGTAGTGGATTTCTAAGTCCATTAGAAATCTCACAATATCTAATTTTGGGACTTAATGATATAATACTTAGATTAATCTAATCCTTCCTGTCGTTTCTAAATGCAGGATGTAATTTACATGGGACCAAATATTGTTGGAGTCAATGCCCTAGAAAACCATCAATGCCTTTATCCACTTGCCACGTGGATGTGATTTGGTGGATCTCGATCATTGATCATGGTGACCATGGGTCTTAGATTGGACATGTGATATGCTTTAGACAGATTTAGTGTTACTCTTATTCATTGAATTTATTGAGGAGTGACTCCTCTAGTAATCCTTGGGAACTTGAGATTGAACATGACAGTCATTGACCTGGGAGAGTTGTGGTTCATGAATCCAATATCCTATTAGACCACGATTGTCAACAATCTAGGGCCCATTAGCTTGGACCGTGTTCATGAGATTAGAGGTTGACGATACATGAAAGATGGTTTAATCTTTAGACCTAAGGACATGCAAGGGTCATGATCTTGATTGGTCGACTTTGTCTCTTCCTATGAAGTCCATGCAGGGGCTAATAAAGTAGTGTAACTAGGAACTTCCACTAAGAGTCATAGATTCTTACACGGGTCAATAAGGGATCCAGTAATTTGCCTAAGAACATATTTATGGCTTTGGTTTATATAGTCAGGGGTCCATCAAGTGATTTTTTTGTTAGGCTAATGTTTTAATAAGTTTTTCAAATATTTTTAACTATCGAAGTTTTTGTTTTAACTATTAAAACTGTTTTAATCACACTTGATGATAAACTAATGGCCCATATCTGATGGTCCACTTTTGATTGTCATGATATATGATTATTAGTGGATACGTCATGACAGTGTATTGAATCATGAGTAGGCTTTATTCATAGTAGGTTACACCAAGGTTCGTAGGATGGCGGAACATTATATTAGATGCACCCCTGGCCCTGTATCCTAACTCCTCCTTATTTATATGATCCTATCCCAGATGAGAGGTAGAGCTAGCACTAGACGTCCCCATCCCATAAGACGTGAGAGTGTGAGGAAAAAAAGAAAGTCGGTAAGAGAGTGGAGATCCATTCCACCCTCTTTTTTATGCTCACGTGTGGTCCACTTGTGTGGAAGATATAAGTCTCCTCTGTCACCTATCAAATGATTAGACATTGAGCTATCTTAATTTTTCGATACTAGGATAAATCAGGGAGACTCCTTAGTTTAGGAGATTGACATCAACAAATCGGCATCGCAGACATCTGCTTCATGCACATCGCGTGCGGTTATGATCTCCACCGTTTATATATTTTGTTATATTGTAGAAATTTAATATTACTGCAAAAGGGATTCTTAGGATGGTTCCCATAATAAAATTGTATTGAACTTTATTTCACTATGTGGACCCAACACCAAATGCGATTCCATACCACTTAATCCCACGTTCTAAACGTGCATATGTAGGATTTGGATGTTGTTAATCAAATTGATGAAGTGACGTAGAAAAGTTTAAATAACCAAAAGTAAATAAAAAGTGTTGAAAGAGTTTTGTGTTACTTTAACAAATGCATGATTGAATTGAATAGAAATTACATTTTTTTTTTTCAATTAACTTGAGCAAAAATAATTGAGATTCTCAATTTAGTTTTAATAATTGCCTCCATTTTATTTTTATACATTTGGCATTGGCATGCACCAGTAGTCATGTTTTATTCATTTGTCATGCACAAGTAGTGAGGGGCTAAAACAAGCTTATCATAAACATATGAGCTATGATATACGCTAGGCAAAGGTAATGTTTTAGATATTGTTTGTTTTTTTGGGTCATGTCCGGGCTTTAGCTAGACAAAGGAAGTTGGACTGGGATTGGCAATGTGAAACCTGGCCCGGTCCGGCTAGTCCGGTTGACAGGCCTTTTTTTGTTCCATCATGGGCTGGGATTAGGTAGCATGAAGGAAGTACCTATGAGAAGATAGGTAGGGCCCACCGTGATGTTTATGAGAAATCCACTTTGTCCGTCCGTTTTGCAAACTCATGTTAAGACATTCGACCAAAAATCAGGAAATCCAAAATCAAGTGAGCCACGCCAGAGTAAACAGTAAGGATTGAACGACCACTGTTAAAACATTAGTATGTCCACAAAAGTTTTGTATCAGGCTAATATTGTGTTTCCAGTTTTTCACAGTTGTAAATGGCATATAAACATCAAGGTGGACCCAAGAAAGTTTCAAATAGTAGGAATTTCTTTCCCTAGTCTTCCCTCTCGTATGGCCTCCTTTAGTTTTGGATCCGCTGGATTTTAGTCTTCTATCTTAAAATGATATAGAAAAATAGATAGACGGGGTGGATTTCTCACAAACATCACGATGGCCCCAGCAAGCATCCCAGCGCAGGAAATTCACGTCCAATGAAGTACAGACACGTGTGAGATACCTAGCCGTTGCGGATGCACACAGGCGGCTCACCTAGCCATTTTTAACCCATCTTTATTTTGTACACCTGTGGCCCACCTGAATTGCGGACCATGAATTGCCACTCGTGTATCGTTTCCCTGGATAAGATCTCCTTCCCGGCAGCGAGCGGGACACAATTTCCTGTCCTTGCGAGACTACGGAAACCTAGTGCGTAATGCGCACTCCTCCATTTGTACTCCGAACATGAACGCCAGGCCACAATTGGCGGGGGAATCCGGATATTTATCTTCTAAGGATTTGAAAATCACTGCGCTTAAGAGTAGCGTCACAATTCCCTCATATGCGGTGCTGCCATACCAATAAATGATCTGGACCGTTCACCTCGTGGATTAAATGAATCCCAACCGAATGCTTGTTAGACGATCTGACCTGTCAGTGCGAAATCCGATTCAGTGAAGACCGTTGAAAATACTTCACTGTCCATTTGAATGGTTAAAATCTTCTGATTGGTAAAAACTCTCGGTAATGACTGATCCGAATCTCGAAATACTCAATGAACAGTCCAGATCAAGAACCGACATGCAAAGTATCCATGGGATTCAAGATGAGGAGCAACAGGTGTACCTGTGTGTACCAAATATATAGTTCATGACTCAGGGAGCGGATTGCCTGTGACACCGGCCACAGGGATATCCCTGTGGCCGGGGCTGTGTGAAATCCACAGGGATGTCCCTGACAAATCCACTACCTCCATTTGTTTTCAAAGACAAAAATAGGATAGGATTCTAAAAATCAGGCAGATTCAAAACTCAGGTGCGCCACACCAACAAAACAGGGGAACACCAACGTCCACCGTTGAAACCTTCCTAGACTTGAACATGATGTTTATGTGCCATCCAAACCGTTTAAAGAATTATTAACACTAAGATAAACGGTAAGAAAAAATATTATCTTGATGCAAAACTTTTATCACCACTAAGTGTTCAATACCGACTGTTTTGTGTGGTATGGCCCATCTGAGTTTTGGATCTGCATTCTTTTTAAAATCCTATCCCAACGTGGTCTTCCAAAACAGATGGACGTAGTTGATTTGTACAGCCCCGGCCACAGGATATCCCTGTGGCCGGGGTCACAGGCAATCCGCTAACCATGGCTCAAATCCTCGACTCGCCAGCGGCACTTACGGTGGGGCCTACCTTGATGTTTATATTCTGTATCCACTCAGTCCATGATATTAGTAAAAAAATAAAGCACATCCAATCATCATTTTTACCATACCAGAGGAAACTGTGGTGATTGACCGCTCTACCATTAAAAACTTCTAGGGGCGCACCTTAATGTTTGCTTTTATTTTCCATCCAATCTGTTAATGAGGTAAAATAAGCATGGATTAAGGGAAAAACCAATTATCAGCTTGGTCCAAAAATTTTGTGGTACATTAATGGTCAATCACCACTGTTTCTTATGGTATGGTCCACTTGATTATTGGATCTGATTCATTTTTATAATAATACCCTAAAATGGTCTAGAAAAACGGATGGACGGTGTGGATACAGAATACATATATCAAGGTCGCCCCACAGTAAGGACCGCACTGTCTTAGGCAAGTCTGGTGTCTCACCTAATCCGCTCCCCCGGCATAACGGAGATATTAAATTTCTTCTTATCTCTTTCAAATAGAGATATGCTCCAATACTTCCACACGTATTCTTATATCATTCGTTGAAATTACAGCCATTGGATTGGAGGCCATATCTGCGATCCAAACGGTTTATACAACAGATGCATGGTGGTGGATGAATTTAAAAAATTCAAAGATTGAAAGATCCTGAAATTTCAATCAATGGCCCAAAAATTAATGGCTGAGGAGACGGTCCACATTTGGAGGAATAATCCAATCCGAGTGTTTATTTTGAACGTGTTACATGAGTAGTCCCAGCTTATAAACGGTTTGGATCATTGGCATATGACCACAATCCAACGGCAAACCTCTCATTTAAAAATAAGAAAATAAAAAACTTTAATACTCTGTCTGACCGTAGATGTGATGATACTCAAGCACTTACCCATTGCATACGTGTCACACATCTAATCGAAAATAAACCAGCCATACTCAGATTTAGAGAAATTTATTGGACGGTTAAAAATGAAATCTAATGGTCTTATTTCAACAAATACGTGTGGAAGAATCAAAGGTTAGGAATGTTTAATCAGTATATTTTTGTGACCGTGAGTTAGAAAAAGCTTCTCCTACAATTTAGTCGGTTTAATTTGAGCTAATTCATGCCACGTGTACAAGTTTGGCTAGTGACCCCACACCAGCTAGCTAGCTGTGTCAAAGCCCTGTGGGACCCACAATGATGTAAGTATTTTATCCACTCCGTACATCCATTTTCCCATATCATTTTGGGGCATTATTCCAAAAAGATAGATCCAAATCTCAAGCGGAACACATGATAGGAAACAGTTAGGGATTGAAATATTTCTGTTAAAATATTCTGGGGGGCCACAGAAGTTATAGATAAAGATGATATTTGTGTTTCCTCTTCATTCAGGTCTTTGTGACCTTATGAAATGTTGGATGGCAAATAAACATAACTGTGGGCCTTAGGAATGTTTGGAAGGTGGACTCATTGTCCCCACTGTTTTTTATGGTAGGGTCCACTTGAGATTTTGATTTGCCTTTTTTTTTTTTTTTTTTTTGTCTCATGTCATAAAATGATCCGGAAATTTTGATGGACGGAGTGGATAAAACACATACGTCATGGTGGGGCCCACAGAGCTTTGACATCAGCTACCTGGCTTGTGTTGTGGTCACCAGCCAAACGGCGTCCTCAAATGACTCCCCTTTAAAATAGAACTCCTAATCCAAAATTCCAAATCTCTCTCTCTCTCGATCGAAAAGAGAACAGACGATTCTGCAATTTTTTTTCTTCATATTTTAGAGAATCGGTTAATAAAACGAATTTGGGTTTGCAGTGATGGATTATTCTCTTCCAGAGGATTCTCTTTTCCTTGGATTTGACAGTTCTACTCAGTAAGTTATTTGGATTCTCTCTTTCCCCTATTTTATCATATATCTGCATGTTTCTGGAAGTTTTGGTTGTTTGGTCTGTTTGGATTATTGGGTTCTTTTTCTTTCTCAATTTCAACACTAGAATCTATCTCAGTTTTCTTGGATCAAATGCACTTGGTGGGTTTTTGGCTTTAAATCCGAGAAGTTGCTACTGTCGATTAATTGCTGTTATTTCCATATGATTTTGATACTTGGGTTTCTTCTCTCAATCATAATTGAAAAATATAGATACCCAATTTCCCATATTTGAAGTTACTTTAGTCTGTGTTTGGATGCTCAAATGAATTGAATTGCGACGGTTTATCTCAATTAAAACGAAAACGACCAATGAGGATTGAGGGACTATTCCCAACTTGCAATTAGTATCATTTTCAAGTCCAGATTGAAATGCTGACAATTGCAATTTCGGGATTTGGTTGTCGCTATCAATTAAAATGTTAACAACTCTGATTGGGTCATTTCCTCTATCGTGAATAGAGCAGATTGTAGTTCAATTGAATTGTACATGCCTACATTCCCTCATCCATTGATCTCGGGTCCCTTGATAAATTTGATTTTCTTGGTCTTAGTGGAATGGCTTGGTTTCTTGTATGTCTCGAGTTCTGTCTATGCTCATGCAACTGTGTACTGGTCATTATGGTAATTTTGAATGGTGAATTGTTGATTAATGGCTAAGTTGTCGACGGAGTTTAGGGAATTATGGGATGTTGTACCTTACCGATGTCTAGACACACAATGCTTTAGGTGGGTGTTCTATGATACTTTACCAGACAAGATGGTGTTTTGTACTGATCTGCACCATGCATCTGGTGGCCCACATTATAGATGTGCGATGCCCCAAAATCATCCTCCATCAGACAGCTTCTCTGTCTAATCTAATTCATTGTCTGCAACTGAATGGTTTAGACAAGAGTCCACAATCAATGTGGAAAATCCATTGTTGCGTGGGTAAAGGTTTCCAAATAGGGAGATTGAGGCATGGCCTAATTATCATGGACCACACCAGAGGAACTACGTGGGTCACGGGAAGGATCCGAATGTACAGTTTCTGGTTGAATAAAAGTACATTGCATGACCATGCATTGTATAATTCACCTTATAGTGTGCTATATCAATGAAATCTCTCTGCTGATATTTTAAATGTACTTTTTTTTTACTAACACGCTCACACCCACACACACCACATGGGTACTTGAACCCATGACCTCAATGTTGAAACTCAGAGTCTCATATTTTAAATGGACTTATTTTATGAAATTTTTTTGAATAAAAGTACATTGCATGACCATGCATTGTATAATTCACCTTATAGTGTGCTATATCAATGAAATCTCTCTGCTCATATTTTAAATGTACATTTTTTTTACTCACACGCTCACACCCACACACACCACATGGGTACTTGAACCCATGACCTCAATGTTGAAACTCAGAGTCTCATATTTTAAATGGACTTATTTTATGAAAAAATTTATGAAATTGGGTATGTTGTATTTTTGTATTAATTTAATTTCAACCAATAAAATGCATTGGATATTGAAATTTTGGAATTTGTTCGCAGGTCTTTAAAGGCAACTGTACTAGATAACAACCTCAATATTGTTGCTTCAGAGGTTGTGCATTTTGATTCTGAATTGCCACGTTATAAGACTAAGGATGGAGTCTACAGAGACTCATTGGTAAATGGTAGAATAGTCTCTCCCACTTTGATGTGGGTGGAGGCTTTGGAACTCTTACTTGGAAAATTTGTGAAAGCAGAATTGGATTTTGGAAGGATTGCTGCTATTTCCGGCAGTGGACAGCAACATGGTAGTGTCTATTGGAAGAAAGGCAGTTCAGCCACATTAGCATCTTTGAATCCCAAGAAGCCATTACTTTCTCAGCTTGGTGATGCTTTTGCCACAAAGGAATCACCAATATGGATGGACAGCAGCACGACCGCACAGTGCAGGGAAATAGAGACAGCTGTCAGGGGTGCATTAGAGCTATCCCAAATTACTGGGTCCCGTGCATACGAGAGGTTCACAGGCCCACAGATCCGGAGGATATATGAAACTCAGCCTGAAGTATATCATGACACGGAGAGAATCTCCCTTGTCAGCTCTTTTATGGCGTCGCTCCTGATTGGAGGTTATGCTAGTATTGATGAAACAGATGGGGCGGGAATGAACTTGATGGATATCAAACAGCGTATTTGGTCGAAGATTGTTTTGGAGGTTTGTCAGAAGTGAAGTGGATTGCATTATATACTGTCGGAATTTCTTGTCATTGATGATTGTAATGTTATGTCCAGGCTACTGCCCCAGGTCTAGAAGAAAAGCTTGGAAAACTGGCGCCGGCCCATGCTGTTGCGGGTTTGATAGCTCCCTATTTTGTTGAGAGGTCAGTCTTACGTTTCTCAAAGTCATGTTTCCAAGTTTGTCATATGCCGTGATGTCTTAGATATTCTTATGAAATTTACAAGATTTTCATTTGAGAAGTTAGATTGTTAAGTGATTTTTTTCCCACTCCAAGTTCTCGTCCTGAATTGGGGAAGGAATGTGAGGACCTGCTGTTGATTTGTTCTCTCAACTTGAATCTAGAATGATATTCTTTTGATTTTCATTTGCAAAACTTAAACTTGGTGTAGCATGTTTCGAATCTCTCTGCAAATGAATTTGTTTGCAGAGGTTTTCTAGCCCCACATGCACCTCCACCCAGCTGCAAGTGCCGACCTAGCACGTGCATAGGGCATTCAGGCTGTGCATGACGTGTGGGACTAACTGTGTAGGATCATTTTGGCCAAAAACTCAGGCTGTTCAACTCTCAGGTGGGCCACACATGTATGAAAACAATGAATGGTCCAAAAAACTTTCAAGTTCTTTAGGGCGCCATATACTTTTATTATTTGTGCGACCTGTCGATAGTTGAAGAGGTTGATCTTTTGGCCAGGTCATCTACAAGATGGGTCCCACCTTATACATGGCTCGGATCCTATCCACATGCCAGGTGGCTCCTTGTGGAGGTGTGTGTGGAGGGTTGCATGCACAGTTCAAATTTTTTAGTGCAGCATTTGGAACTTCAAGTACCCCAAATTGAATTTTGGTTGAATCTGTTGATTGGGTGACTTTGTTTTGAACTGAACAAGTGTCAGGGGAGCACAAAATGCTAAACTGATGAATGAAACTGAGATGGGTGGGCTTATACTTTCTGTCCACAAGATTATTTTGTTTGTTTCCAGTTCTAATTGCAACAAGAAAAATGTTATTGGTGAAAATTCATTTCAATAACATGATGATGGGGATACTTGGTAATGTACAACAAAGCTTTGTATGTAATGTGAAAAAAATGCACTCAATTAACACCATGGCTTTTGTGGTTGTCATAGCGAATATTGGTAAGTTTGTATTCTCATCACTGTCTTTTCTATGTTTGGTAGAAAATTTCTGTTGAGTACCAATAAACATTGTTTTCAAGGAGCCTTTTGCTTTTATTTTATATTGTTATTCTAACTTTACGAAGGTTATGAATCTTCACTTGGTGTTGACCAAGAACTGTACATCCCTATGGAGAAGAACTGGCTTAATATTCCATTAGATTCAACATTGAATTGTTACACTGCTTTCTTTGAAAGAAAAATCTCTCAATATGTCACTTGTCCTTGTCTATAAATTGACATTTTGAGTTCTTTCCAGTGTCGCTTTTGGATCTGATCATCGTTTGTATCTTGTTTGGTGACCTATTGGTGCTGATTGATGACTGTAGATCGTTAGTTGCATAGTAGCACAAAATATTGAAGGTCCACTGGCTTTTATATCATTATGATATATGAGAGTGACAACAGTAGACTACATTGGTCAATTATTTGAAACATTTCTTCTAGATATAGTGGTTGTTTGTGTATTTGGAAATCGATTCATGGTATCAATGCAAAAGCTAGTAAGAATTGTAGATGCTTCTCACCAGATAATTGAATTTTGCGACTGATGACTGTATCACACTGCTTTCAGGTTTCACTTTAATAAGAGCTGCCTTGTTATTCAGTGGTCTGGAGACAACCCAAACAGCTTGGCAGGTGATTAATCGTTTCTCATTCATAACTTCTACGATACTCGGTGGTTGGTTTGCATATCTATCTTCTTTAAAAGTTATGTATGCTGTTGTGGTTTTGTCACTTTCAGTGTTTGCAATTGGACTCCAACGCTGCTTCTCTCAAATACCCAATTGCTTAAATTATGGGTTCCCAATTGCTCTCACAATATGACAAAAAGTGCTCTTCTTTTATACCAATGCATTATTGTTTCCCAAATGACAAAGCTCATTCTCCGAATTTCTTTGAAAATTCTTGATGTTTTGCACTTTTCCTTGGCTATGTAAAAATAACAATTAAGTAAATAAATTGTAAAAACCAGGAAAATACTGGGAAATTCCACAATCATATCATGATGATATAGTGATAATTTCCTTTTTATTTATAAGTTTAAACATCACAATATTTTGCAACATTGTTTTATCTCCAACAAACTATAATGGTGTCATGATATTTTCCACATATTGCCCATATTGGTCACATAGTTGTTGATGTTGGATTCTGGAGTTGCTTTCATTGTAGTGGGTTTTGATTGAAGATTAAAATGTAGCGGAACATTTCTCCTGAACTATCTTGTACTCTTCCATGTCGCATTTTTCTCACTGTTTGGTATATATGATGCTTGTTGAACTTTTATAGGTTTGACCCTCAATACCCCTGGGGATCTAGCCATTAGTCTTGGCACAAGTGACACAGTAAGTTACAATCATGATGTTAATGGTTTTCATTTTACTTCAAAATGGAACACTCACAAGTGTTTTGATACTCATTTGTTGTTCTTGATAACGATTGTTATTCTATTTAGATATTTGGGATTACCAATGAGCCTCAACCTGGCCTAGAAGGACATGTATTTCCCAATCCTGTTGATCCGAAATGCTACATGGTAATGTTGTGCTATAAAAATGGATCTCTAACTCGAGAAGGTAATGCCTTTCAAAAAATTCACTCATCAATTTATTGATTGGCGAATCATTTGTTTTGCCATTTCCTTATACTGAGTGTGAACGAATGTGTGGTAGATGTACGCAATCGGTGTGCAGAGAAATCCTGGGATGTTTTCAACAAGCTTCTTGAGAAAACGCCTCCATTAAATGGTTTGCATTTCACTTCTAATTAACTTCCTTGATGCTATTTTAACTAAGCATTCATGATAATTTCTTGGGTAATGTTCGGGAAAATTATTAAACCACCCATCCGGCTTTGATGCATGGCTCTGCTTCAAATGCTCAGTTCAAAACATATGTGCCCTCTCGACACATACAACAATTGTCTATCTGGGGCTGTACTTCCAAACACTACCATGGTCCATAGTCATCAATCACTTTTAGTGCCCTGTTTCTTCATTTTCAAATAATTATGAGATATGCAGAATGTGCAGCACAACCCTTTTGATCTGCATTCTTATTGTGTCCGGTGCATCAGGGGGAAAGCTAGGATTCTACTACACGGAGCATGAAATCCTGCCTCCCCTCCCTGGTGAGTTTTTATTTTGTTTCCATTTTTTCCTTATCTATCATACTTCAATGATCCCTGAAAGTCTGAAACTAGCACTTTGTTGTTATGGTTAAGAGAAAATCCTAGAAGTACAACTCTTTATATTTTTGTAGTGGGATTCCATCGCTATGTTCTTGACAACTTCTCAAGTGACTCATTAGATGAGTTGAAGGAACATGAAGTGGACGATTTTGATGCCCCTTCAGAGGTTAGTATGCTTGTTTCTCATTTTACTCGTGCGCTGCATGTATGGACATACTGTTGGCTGTGTTTGGATGCACAAGTGAATTGAGTTGGGAACATTCATTCTAATCAAGATGAAATGATGAATATTAATTATGTTTCCTTCTATTTAGAACAAGCACCTCCGAAATTTCAGTTTTTTCTATAAAGTCCATCTTGAGAGTAATATGATTGAAATTTGGTGCCGAGGAAGTGAATTACGTTTTGGTTATTTCCACTTTCTTAGCTGACAATTGCAATTCAATTCGATAGTGCATTCAAGTTTTGCATCCGAGGCCATTTTGAGTGCTGACTTGACTCTGGTTGAAGGTACGTGCCATCATTGAAGGCCAATTTCTCTCTATGCGAGCTCACACGGAGAGGTTTGGGATGCCATTTCCTCCCAAACGGCTCATAGCAACTGGTGGTGCGTCAGCAAATAAGAGCATTCTTAGTGCAATTGCTTCCATTTTTGGCTGTGATGTCTATACAGTCCAACGACCAGGTATTAATCATTCAAAATCCTGTGCTATTGCTTATTTGTTTATGTTTATTGCCTCCTGTACCAGACCTCAAATTCAAAATGTGAAATAGGCTAGAATCTGTGTTTCTTCCATATTCACATATACATTTTTTAAATGTTTTGGTCAGCAATTTAATTCTGGGAGGCATTATCAGGTCCTGATGCACCACCCATTCTGTAAAAGTAGGGCCCAGGTTCAATAGCCAGATCATGATCTGATGGGTGACACTCCGTGTTCGAAGTTTCGGTATCGCTACAAGTTTCGCTAGCCGGGGATATGGAAACAATATCGATATCGCCAATAATATCGTTGATAACCGAAAATGCGGGGAAAATGGGAAAAATAGTGGAATTTTTCAATGAAACCTCAGGAGTTGATAAAATACACATAATTACATAGGAATAAAAAATTTGCATAAAGAATGCATACATAATAGGTTTCTATTTAATGGAGGCCTAAAAGCATGTGCTGCCGTAAGAACTCAGTCCAATCATCTCATCCATCCAAAATCTGAACTTCCATCCAAACATCCATTGATATTTCAGAATATCGGCAACACATGAAATATCCAAACAAATAGTTAACAACTAAAAAAGAAGCTAAAGACTGTGGTCTCATTATTGCCATATTGCGATAATGATAATATTATGATATTATCAATGTTATCGTCAACAAATTGAGTGCTGCATGCAACCATGCACCCATAAAAAATATGAAATGGGAATTTTTTAAATATATAGATTTTTTGTGATATTATCGATACATTGGTGATATTATCGAAATATTGCAAATAAATTGACGATACAAGCGATACTTGGAATTTACACAATAAAAAATATTGGCGATACACCGACGGGATCAATGTATTGACAATACAAACAACGCCTGGAATTTACACAATTGAAAATATTGACGATATTGATACATTGGCAATATTTAGTGATACATCACCTATATCAAGAATTTTTAATACTATCAGTGTTATCGGTATCGCTACCAGTGTTATCGGTGTCGCCGAGCTAGAAATAGAGATAATATCGGGGATATTTCGATAATATCGGAGATAATGCAAACACTGGTGACACTTGGGATATGCCCAAAAAAGATCACATCTTGGAAAATCCTCACTTTGATCAGTAACCCCAATTTAGGCCTAAGGAAAACATATAGAAAAAGTCTGGGACCAGACCATGCCCCACTTGTACAACAGTTGGAGCAAATATTCACATACAGATGCACCAAGAACCGATAGTTCTCAGAGTTCTAACTGTTGATTGTATCTCACTGCATGGCTTAGTGGTAGACGCACTGCGTAAAAAAATGATGCAATGCTGTTTTAAAAATGGGGCTAGACTTTGAGAGAGAGAGAGAGAGAGAGAGAGAGAGAGAGAGAGAGAGATTGGTTTTCCTGTAAATGTCATGGGCAAGTTTTGATGGGTGTGTTTGCATTTTTCATTACAAAACAGTTCCCATAACTGGGTCTTAAGGTGACCCGTCCAATTTTGGTGGCTGGTTCCAATCCAGAATAGTGCGACTGACCCATCTGATTACATAATTTCTTTAATTTGTTTGTGTTTTCTTCCCTTGCATAATACATTACCTGACACTGCCTGCATAAGCTCATGTTATCTGCATTGGAGAAAAACACGGCATATCATGTCAAATCTGAACTCAGCTGAAAACAAGCTGAGTAGGTCAACTCGCGTGATTTGAGTCACCCTTCCCAAAAATGTATATCGTACTGAGCTAGAATGAGAAGTACCGAATCAAATTTATGTTCATACATTGCTCATCTTTGATAAAATCAAGCAAATGAAAAATCAGAAAATGAATTCACCTCTGCTCTGTTACAGATTCAGCTTCATTGGGTGGGGCACTAAGGGCAGCTCATGGGTGGTTATGCAACAATGCGGGCAGTTTTGTTCCCATCTCAAGCATGTATGAGAACAAGCTAGAGAAGACATCGCTTGCTTGTAAGCTTTCGATGCCATCTGGGGATCAAAAAATCGTCTCGAAGTACACTGTGCTGATGAAGAAGAGAATGGAAATCGAGGACCGTCTTGTCAAGAAGTTGGGCCGGAGGTAAACCCCTAGCTTGAAATTGCTCATAAGTGTAGCATCAGAAAACTTTTTATGAAAATAAAAATAAAAATGCTAAGTACTAATCTTGGCGTTTTTGCTGCACATTGGTTATTTTAGTAGTTCTCATGATTGCATGTAGCATGAGGAATGGTTATGATAGCTGAAATATCACAAAGAAATCCTCTGTCAGATCGAGCATCGTGACATTTAAAGATTTCATTTGCCCAATGTGCGATGATGTTGGATAGTTTGGGGAGGAGTTATTTTCGGTTTGTATAAGTGGGACGTGATCCAAACCATTGGTTTGTTAGGCCATACCATGGGTGGACTATGCCCCAAGAACCTCCTTGATAGAGCCAAATTATTCTTTCAATATTGAAGGTTCGAGGGGCTTAGGCCATCCAAGGTGAGTCTCATCAGACCATTGATATGGGTCACCGTACTGTGTGTGTGCATGTCCTTGGGCTTTGGATTGAAACATCGGTGGGACCACAGAAGTTTTGTATCAGGCTAATGTTTTTCCGTTTTCAGTTCATCCCAGTGGGAATGACCTTATGAACGGTTTGGATGGCACATAAACATCAAGGTACTTCCCACTTTTTCCTTTCCTAGTTTTGGATCCACCTTATTTTTGGGCTTGATGGGCCGTTTAGATTTCTCACAAAGATCCATGGTGGGTCCCACCTAGCCTCACCGGTAGCTGTTGCGTGTGTGTTTTCTCTCGGTTCGATACCTTTAGAAACTCATATGATGCTCGAACAGAAATAATCCAAACATTATGAGTGGCAATCCATAGTGTAGCAAATGATGTGTCATGGTGATGCGCTGATCTTGTCCATCCATCTAATGGGCCCTATCATTGACGGCTTTTGTTTCTCCAATTCCCCTCACTAGATGTTGACCGTTTTCATTTTCTACCATCAACCATTTGCAATCTATCTAGGCTTCACTAGATGGATAATGCTGCTGAAAGTTAGGGCTCTCAATGGAGCCGGTCAGATCCAAGATCCAATTCGCTCTGAATCCACATAATGCGGATTTGGATCTTAAAATAGGTCCAATTAACTAAATAGACCGGATTTGGATTCACATAAATAGATCCGAATTCGATCTGAATCCATCTATAGATTTTGGTACTTGGAGCCAGATTATTACTTTAGGCCACGTCTCAAAATATTTTTAGACATGCGCCAATCTCAGGTCGAACATATCACGGTAAATAGTGGGATTTGTATCATTTTGCTACTAAATTAAATATATTATACTATATTTTTTTTGTAAATTTGTGATGGGGTGGATTCAGACCTAGATCCGACCTGAATCCAATGTTTATATGGATTTTAGATTGAAAATGGATCCGACTATTTATAAACTTTTTGGATCTAAATACGATCCGTATACAGATTTTCAGACTGGATCCAACCCATTGAGAGCCCCTACTGAAAGTACGATCTCTCTTTCACGCCTTATCACGTGGAAGTTGATGGGTAGAGTATTTGAATCCTCGACAACCGGTCTTGTGGGCCAGTGGGCAGATGGGTCACCATTGTTTGGCTCTCTTTATTGTTGATCTGTGCCGTGTTTGGATGGTTGGGAAAAGTTGGACAAAAGAGCTCGTACTGTCCAAACAATGGCCCACTGGTCAACGGTCCAATAGCTAATGTCAAGAAATTCTTAAGCTGGTGTGCCCTGCTTAATAGACTCAGGCATTCAGCACGTGCATGCTAATCTGGAGAATTATTCAGCACGTGCAAAAATCACACAAGGTCCAAGGGACTTTTGGCTACCAGTAGTATGTCCATTTATTAATTTTTTGCACCCACGATGATGGATCGCCACACGATTATCTCGAAGATCAGAGGACCCTAGCTACACATATTTAGATTTTGTTTTTTTTTTTGCAGCTCTCTGCACAGCTACCCTCTCTTTTCAGCCATCTATTTTCAGGCAACAAAATGAACGGTTATAATTTTCCCATTGAGAATATCTAATGGACATGGCCCATCATCGCCCAGATTGGCTCACCAACAATAGGGGGTCGCAATGGGCCAGACGACTCAGCTGAGTTGACTCATTTCTGGATGATATTCAGAACCATGGCCCAATCTGAGGCAAGAACTGAGCAGAAGCCAAGCCAAAGACAACTGGGTTTGGGCCAGATGAGACTGGCCCAAGAGCATCAGAAAAGGGCTAAAAAGGTCATTTTGGGCTGAGGCTTATCTATTGGGCCTTCGAGAATTGAGACAAGGGACGGAATGGGGCCCACCAGTCGTCTCCACCGCACTTTCACATCATTATTGGAGCAGACCTCAGCCCCCCCATTTACGGGCAGTTTGGTCCATTAGTTCAGACCCCTCTCGCCCATTTTGGTGCCCCACCGGAAGGGTCAAAGATGGATGGGTAGGATCTTCCAATCTGGAAGCCTTTTGGGATCTACACTGGCAAGGCTGTGTTCTGTCATATGAATGGCTTATATCATTGAATCATAGATTCCAAATGCGGATAATGAAAACCCAATAAACAGTATCATTCTTAGCTTGAGCATTGCACACCACCTTTTGCATTATGTATGTGTTCCACATCATTTATTTTTTTGCCTTTTCCCTGATGAATGTGGACGGTTGGATTGGACTAAGGGCCAGTGTTCAAAAAGTATAAATAAATAGACCCAAAAAAAAAAACACCCTTCAAGCACTGAAACAAACTTCGACCACCACATGCCAATGTGGCACGATTGGGAAAGCCAGGCCCTTAATAAGACGGTCCCATGGCGAATGTTTTGAATGTTCCTTAAAAAATACCCTGCCGATCCATTCGATCAGCTGGGCTGAAAATAGACTAACAATGGACAGATATAAAATAAAAAAAAATGATAATTACAACTAATGATCTACACTCCATCTAAATGCATAGCTCACCTGATGAGTGCCCGGACACGAATTTTTTTGGGGTAGGAGAGAAGGTGCCATCTGATGAACATCCTGGATCCCGTACTAATGTTTCACATTGGCACATGTGGTCCTGTTATGCCATTTTCTCTCCATCAATCCATGAAATCTGTAACCATGGCGAAAAAACAGAATGAAATGGAAACCATTACCCACTTAAACATGAGGGGAACTCATACAGAACATCATGGCACAGAACCATGCCTCCCACCAACAATCCTATCTCCAGGGCTCACCAAAGCCATGGATGACCACAGGAGAATGTGGCCCGCCAAAATAGCCGCTGACAGTGAAAGTCAGAACTCCGAAGAGGAGCTGACACAGTCGTTGGAGACGGAACCACACCATCTTTTGTTACATAAACTTGAAGCTGCATTGATCCCATGGCGCCTGATTGAAAAGCGCACAGAATCACACATTTGAGGCAACAACTTGCATGTAGTCGATGAAGAAATGCCACCTGCTATGGTTGGTGATCCTGATCATCTGGTCAGGAAATCCCGAATGGCCGAGTGCCCCAGTTGGGATTGGCTGCAACACCTGTAAAATAACTAATCATGGTTATTTTAAAAATTCTACCACATTTGTATATTCACTTTGTATACTGGAGAAATAACAAGGAATTAACGGTCAGAACCAAGGTTTTAAATATTGGTATAGGCCCCTGTATCGCCCACCCAGCAATGCATATCTGGGTGGACCGATACAGGAGAACCATGACTCGGTACCTAACATAGGGTCCTGTCGCACTCAGTCCATACAAAGGCCATGATTCATTTATCTAGACCATTATTCTTATGGAGGAAAACTGCAAATTAGGATGGACTCAAAAACCATCGAAATACAAGATCCTAGCCATCCAATATCTGGCCTTTTTCCAAGACTGTTGGAGTATGTTTCTCAACTGACCATCTGTAGGCCACACGGGACAACACTTCGAATTGCCAAACCAATGGCCCCATTTGTAGAGACTTGTGCATCAAGGCATTATGAGATATAAACATATAATTCCTTGGTAAAAATTTCATATTCATTCCCAATTAAAAGCAAAAGAATAAATCCATGCACCAGAATTCTGTAGAGCAATACAAAAGATAACATACTGAAATATGATTGTTTCGTAAACAGTGTCATCAAGATGTTGATTCACAAGTGATGAAAAGAGGTATAACACAAAGCTCGGAGAGATTATACAGTACGTTCTGGTTTTCAGTTTGTGTAGACAGGACCCATAGTTCGGGGATCCAAATCCACATGATTGGAAGAACCTGGTAATGAAATATTTGGCCTTCAACTGGTGTAGTAATCTTCTTTGTAAATCATTTCTTAATTGCCCACTGATTTTAAAAAGCTTAGGATTTTGACATCTGGGAGATTTTTGGAGTATCAACCATTCATGATTGGGCCAATGTTATCAATGGTTTGTGTGGAATCATACAGAGATTGAAAGGGAAGAAAGAACTGAGAGAAAGGAAGAGAGAAGAAAGTAGGGGAAAAGGGAGGTTAGGTTTGGACGTCCCACCCCTTATATCCTCTAAGTTATACGAATAAAAAATGACAAAAGTGCCCCTCGGTACAATAAGATGAGGTACCACAACTTGTGGTACTGTACCACCTTTCCCATCAATGTGCCACTTGGGTAGTGCAGGACATCAGCAACACGAATGACAAAATTGACAGTCCCCGGCATGAATATCACAAGGCACAAAAATCAGGCCAGTATGATCATCAGGTGGGCCACATTGTTGGAATCAATGGAAAGCTGACAATCTGACTCAACATACAGGTGCAGTCCCTAGTTTTAGAGAATGGTGATGTGCATGATGGGGCCCCTCATTTTCTTGGTGATGATTTCCTAAATAAGCAGCATGTGGGTGGAGAAGATGGAACAGCAATCAGTTTTGCAAGCATAAAATGTCCTCCCCTCTCTCTAGGTCTTCTTCTTCTTTATTTTCTCTTTGAAACAAAAACATGCCCTTGACAGAGTGGAATGGCAGAACCGGATTCGTGTCCCTGACCCAATTAGTTGGGATAAGGATTAGATGATGATCAAGCACAAAAACACTGATTTTACCTTCCACAACCAACACTAATTCTTCAATAGCAAAGTACATTAAAAGCATTTCCAAGAAAGATAACTTGTAACACATCCAATAGTCGGATAGATTCAAGGAAAAATACCTGATTTGAATAGCTGTGCACCACTCCTTCAAAATAGCCCCCAAGAAGATCACAGATCAGCACCGTCCAAAGCAACCCTGCCTCTTACATGACCCATGCCACCACCCCTACCCCTGCCCCCTGACACAATCACCATAACAATTGTAGACGTGAATGTTAGTAAAGATATGCACATTCTATAGCAGTAGAGAACAACTATACAAGAAGAGTTTAATTCTTACCTTTCAATCACTAAAGGGCACATTTGCGAACCATGATTGTGCCCCCAACATGTGGGACATGTTCCAGCATAAGTGCCACCCGCCTCCTTATCTAACTTGAGTCTCTTGCTTGGATCATGACCCTCTGTTTGTATGATGTCTTCATCACATAAGACAACACTCTTTAGAGATGGTACTGGCCCACTTCTATCATTGGTCCAGGCACGGTCCAAACATGCCCCCTCATTGCTGCCAATTTTTTCAATAGGACTGTCATTTTGTCCCACAATTATGGGTTCTTCTTTGTTCATGCCTTCGACCTCCTCTATCAAATCTGAAATCCGTTCTTTTGCAAAGTCGTAAACCCGCAACGATTTTAATGCTGCTTTTGAAAACCTCTTCCAACATAGCCTCAGGTCATCACGTCGTACAAATGGTGGCAACTCACCAGCTGCCATTGGTTGAGGATTGTTTGTAAGACTGAGGAGTCCTACTTTAGCATGCCGTGTCCACCTTTTCAAGATGTAGCGTGCTGGCATTTTGTCGATACATAATGTTCTGAAGACGGCCAATGCATGTCTGCAAACAATCCCTTCACGCTCGAAGAGGAGACATCTGCAGGTTACCACTTGTTCTTCTTCATCAAATAAGACAGTATACACTTTTCCTTTTATGCTCATGTGGGAAACCTCATATGTGCTGATCACTCCGTTTTTCTCAATAAAATTCGCATTGTAAGGAGGGCTCTGGAACAACTCCTCTTGGACGTCAGAGAATATTTCCCTAGTATAAATGCTTCCCAACTCAGTGTCCATAGGAAAGGAAGTTCTGGGCATCGGCAGATCGTATGCCATTTGAGCATCTGCCTCCGACTCCTTGTGACGTTGTTCATACAATGCTTTCTGATACCCTAGTATGAATTCGATAGGCATTGAATTATGGTTCACATGCTCTTTAAACAGAGAGTTAATACTTTCAATCTGTCGGGCAGTTGACATTCCGGCAAGGAAGACATTTTTCGAATAAACTGGAACCCACATGTCTCGGATTCTATATATTTGGCGAAGCCATTCAACATCTTCGAGCTTGTATTCTTTAACGATTCTTTTCCATAGTGCTTCAAACTCTTCAACCGTGTCAGATTGATGTATGCATTTGTCGAAGTCATGTTTGAAAGTAGAACCTTCGTAATATAGATGTCCTAACCTCTCTGGTATTTTCTGTAGTATATGCCACATGGAGAACCTATGTTGGATATCTGGGAACACATCTGCAATTGCTGCTTTAATAATTCGATCTTGATCTGTAATTATAGCCTTCGGATGCTTTCCTCCCATTGCCTTAAGCCACGTCTGAAACAACCACTTTAGATTTTCTATAGTTTCATCGAAGAGGAGACCGGCACCGACCAAAATGGGTTGCTTATGATGGTTCATTCCAATGAAAGGAACAAATGATACATCGTATTGATTAGTCTTGTAGGTGGAGTCAAAACAGATGACTTCACCAAATACCTGATAATCTAATTGCGAACCACCGTCCACCCAAAAACAAGATGTTACTCGGCAGTTTTTATCTATTTGAGTTTGGTAGTAGAAAGAGGGATCATCAATACGGGTTTGCTTGAAGTATTCATAAATGGCATGAGCATCCTTCTCATAACTTCGAATACTTTTTTTCCGAAGACTATTCTCCGCATCTCCATCTAAACAAACTACCTCGCCGTGCTCGCCTGATTCATTCGAATGGAAATCTGGGAGCTTGCCAGCATCGACACCTACCTCATTTAAACTAACAATAACATTCAAATCCTCATTTAGTGCATTCCTACGCAACGGGAGAAAATCAGATTCGATTGGACCCACTAATTTATGAGAATGTTTCTCCACGAACTTCGACACAACCCATCTATTTTCACCTTTCCTCTTAATATGAACTTTTGCCGGGCAACCGACTCTGGTAACTGGTTTGGGAGCCCTCTTACGTTCCATATTCTCCAAATACCTTTTTCCTCGCTTCCCTTCTTTGGAACAAGACAGAACTCGAAAGACCACTTGGCCGGTTCTTTCAGACTTCCGTATTTGATTGCGACGTATGCTAAATCCACATATCTTCCCATATGCATTATAGAATTCTGTGGCTGCCTCTTCGGATTTGAACTCCTTCCCAGCATGCGGTTTAAGGTCATCAGGCACCATCGGTATGAACTCCTTTTCATGCTCTCCACTTGCCCCAACCCCAACAACAGTGACGGGTGGCATGGATGTAATAGTTTGACTATCCCCAAGAGCATCTACAGATTTTATTGCCGGCACGGCTTGTATGATGCCATCGAAATTTACAGCCTTCTTGTGAGTAGGGTGAAAACGTGATTTAGTTGGGGTTGTTAGCTTATGACAATGTTTCTCCACAAACTTCGTCACAACCCATTTATCTTCACCCTTCCTTCTGATATGAACTGTCGCAGGACAACCAACTCTAGTGATAGGCTTGGGAGCCCTCTTACGTTCCGCATTCTCCAAATACTTTTTTCCCCTTTTCCCTTCCCTAGAACAAGACAGAACTCGAAAAATTACTTCACCGGTTTTCTCTGATTTTCGTATCTGATTACGACGTATGCTAAATCCACATGCTGCTCCATATGCAGTGTAGAACTCTGTGGCAGCCGCTTCAGATTTGAACTCCTTGCCAACATATGGTTTAAGGTCATTGGGTGCTGCCGGTATGAACTCCATATCAGGTTCCCCATCTCCTCCATCAAAACCACAATTGATGGCGGGTGGTATGGCTGTAATAGGTTGAACACACCAGACATTATTTATACATCCTACTATCGTGACAGATTGTCTAATGTCATCGAAATTTATGGCTTCTACTTTCGCAACTGGTCGAATCTGGTGGACATCTTCTGCACATAAGGTCGTTTTCATTGGTTCTGTACTGCTGTCTTTTCCATACTCCATGGCTGAAGCAAGCTGCCTACATAAGAAGGAAACCATAGAGTATGGGTGAGATTTAGTCAGCGGTTAGTAGCCATTCAAGAACTGATAGTTGCATTGATATTCTCATACAATTCAAACACCATCACTCAACTCCTTGCACTTCTCCAAATATATAACTATTCATTGAATTTCCAAACCAGTTCTTCTCCAGGTAGGAAATGCCATGTCATGAATATGAATAAGAGCTTGTTGAGATGAAACGGATTTTATAAGGCATTTGAAGTATGTGAAAGTAAGGATTACAACTATCTATTCTTGATGCCTAGAAGAGATGAATCAAGGATTTATTTTTTTCCCTGTCCATTGGCTATTGTGAATCTGTATGACATCTTGTGTTTTGATAAGCTCAAATAATTGAATCTTATCTCAACATGACGATGCCTCAATAGCAGTACTATACTTATGGAAATGCAACACAAACACATAGGAGAATGCTAATGACCCTGCCTTCATGGGGACATAGCAACGTCTTGAAAACTTTCAATTGAAATGTGAGATAGGCAAATCATCGTTTGGACCATCCATTCATTTGTAACACTAAGGGCGAGCAACAGTCCAAAAATCATGTGATCGAATGACCCAAACCATCTGGTCAATACTATGGACAATTGATAGTCAAGGCGAACTGGAGAAACAAAATAGGTCTGATCAGCATCTTGAAACATCTAGTCAGTAAGCCCCACCATGGATTGCTTATGATTCCAAATAAGCACTTCGGTTTGATAATGTTAACCATCCGATCTGTTTTTTGACTGTCCATTTTATAGGCAATTGATTGGATGGTTAGAATTGTCTAGTTGGTGTGATTTTACATATCTCATGATATGTGTGTTGGACCTACACATCACGAAAAATGATTCAGCATACAGGATAAAAAGTGTGTTGATCGGATGGTTAGAATTGTCTAGTTAGCGTGATTTTACATGATATCCAAGAATTGTGTGTTGGACCTACACGTCACAAAAAATGATTTTACAGATTTTCTGTTAGGTTCAGCATGCATTTCATGGGCTATAGTGTGAAGTTCCCACTACTTGGATGATCAGATCCATCCATAAGTTGGCCTTCCCTTCTACAGCCATTCTTTTATGAAGACATGGATGGGGTGGTTAGGATTCTCCAATAAAAATGATTCTTTAGAGACATAGGCAATCCAGGATGGGCCCAAACAATTAGGTGGCTCAAATTGACATTACACCTGTTTTGACCATCCAATTTATAGGCAATTGATCTGATGGTTAGAATTGTCTAGTTGGTGTGATTTTACATGATATCCCATGAAATGTGTGTTGGACCCACACAGCATGAAAAATGATTCAGCATACAGGATAAAGTGTGGGTTGATTGGATGGTTAGAGTTGATTGGTTGGTTAGAAGTGTCTACTTTGTGTGATTTTACATGATATCCCATGAAATGTGTGTTGGACCTACACATCATGAAAAGTAATTTTACGGGTTTTCTACTAGGTTCAGCATACATTTCATTGCTATAGTGTGAACTTCACTCTAGTCAGATGATCCGATCCATCCATAAGTTGGCCTTCTCTTTTACAGCCATTCTTTTTCCAAGACATGGGTGCGGTAGTTAGGATTCTCCAATAAAAATGATTCTTTAGAACCATAATTAATCCAGGATGGGCCCAAACAATTAGTGGCTCAAATTGATTATTACACCTGTTTTGACCGTCCATTTATAGGCAATTGATTGGATGGTTAGAATTGTCTAGTTAGTGTAATTTTACATTATATCGCATGAAATGTGTGTTGGACCTACACATCACAAAAAGGCCAATTTACAGAAATATTGGACCATTCCACATTCAATAAGGATGCTAGGATTGTCCCATTGATTTTCTGTCCAATGTGGACAGTTGTTGCATTTATAGTTTTTATCTGCCATAATAAGAATGATGTTGGACAATCCAAGCTGGGGGACTTTAAGGCAGCATCCCTTATCCACAAAATGGCCCACTGAACCAACTATCATGATAAACGGCCAATGGGCCTCACACGTCCAAATAACAATCGAGGACCATAGGCATATCCTTAGGCAGAGGATCATGAAATTCCCCCTTTGGCATGAGATCAAATGGAGCATGCCTCAAAAAAATTCAATCCTGACCTTCTAATCAATGGCTTGCAAAAAGATGGTTAAGAAGGGAAATGCAGCAGCAGCCTGCATTCATCTCAATTGGCAGATAGGATCTTCTGATATGGGAGATCATCAGGGCATGTTCCATCTACAGAGGGGCCAGATGGACCAATGGTCTGGATCACTGAACCATGGGCCCCACTTGTATAATGTCAAAAACAACATAACCAGAACCCAAAAAATAAATAAATAAAAAATAAAAAAATAAAATTAGAAGTCCTGATTCATCAGCACCCATTTCATATCTGAAGATCCAAACCGTTGATATTACGGGCCCTGCTGTGAATGGAGTACTCCCCCAACATTACCCATAATTAAGAAGTCCTAACCCTTCAATCAGCCCCCTAAAAATAGACGGTAAAGAGGGAAAAAAATACATCAACGGCCCAAAAAAATGGTCCAAATATTAACGGAGAGAAAATCCTCATCGTGAATAGTTCCGGTCACCCCCATTCTAAGATGAATCCCATCAGATCAACGGTCTCGATCAACCAAAAAGTGGCACCGAATTGAACTGCATCAGGATTCTAAAATTCCCAAAGAAACGAGAGAGAGAGAGAGAGAGAGAGAGAGAGAGAGAGAGAGAGAGACCTTTTGATTGAAAGAGATTCTCTTTCTTCTATATCTTCTTCTCCGTCGTTTTGGGTTTTCTCAGAGAGACGCAGAGCCGCAGTGGGAGGAGAGAGAGCGGAGACGAATCACCTGCAACCGATTGTAGGTTAGATTAGGTTAACCTACAACTCTACAACCCCATTTTGGCCCCTTCAAGAAGAATGTTCCACTTACAACGTTGTATGTGAATTTTCGCGTACAACGCTTCTTTTTCCCGCCAACGCTTTCATTTTGTAGAAAATCAGAGCCGTTCAGAAGGTGGATATCATCATAAAAAGATCCGCAAGCACTCATTAAATCGGTCAATCTCTTATATTTAGTCAACATCCGGTATGCATTAATTTGGATGGTGCTGATCGCTTGATCAGTGGGACATCACCATTTTTATTCTGAGTGATCTTTTCGATACGGCCCACCTTTTTCACGGATCTGATTTTCCATGCAAGTTAAATGTAGGAGGGAAAGGAAAGTTGTATGTGAAAGTTTACAAGGTTGTATGTAAACATTTGCCACTAGTACAAATTTTAAAGGTATTCGCGCGGAGAGATATTGAACATGTGAATCGCGGTGCATGTGTCAAATTTTGATACGTGTACCAGATCGTGCCCGTATAATAGGTGGGGCTCTGTATGAAAATTCCTTCTGCTCGAATACAGGATAGTTCACTCATTAGGTGGGCCATATTTATACGTTGAGTATAGCTGGTGGAGATTTTTCTTTTTAAATGTTCATTTTCCTTGTATTTTTGTGGCCCATCTGACAACTGGATTAGTCTGATTTACGGTCCAGATCTTTTTTTCAGTTGGCGCCACGTAATTATTGGACGGAATTCCGTACACGTGTCTCCATGTAATGAATCCACCGTAGCATTCCTCTCGCTCTTTACGCAAAACGAGATAGGTTGTAACGTACAAGTGATAATTCCCTGCGCAAAGTAGAAGTACGCTGATTGCGTACCGACACTGCCAATAGCGACGTACCAACTGGACGGTGCTCTGTAGGCCCCACGATTATGTATGTGTTTTATCCACACCGTCCATCCATTTTGGATCATTATTTTAGTGCACAAGCTCAAACAATGAGGTAGATCCAAATCTCAGGTGGACCATACTACAGAAAAACAGTGGCGATTGAACGCTCACCGTTAAAAACTTCTTAGGCCCCACCGGAATGTTTATTTTCCATCCAACCTGTTGATTAGATTAAAAAAAAAAAAGACCTGTAACGAATATCAGCTTGATCCAAAAACTTGTGGGCCCTAGGAAGTTTTTAATGGTGGGCGATCATTCACCAAAGTTTCCTGTGGTGTGGTCCACCTGAGATTTTGATCTGCCTCATTTTTGGGCTTATAAGCTGAAATAAGCTGGAAAAATGGATAGACGGCGAGGATACCCAGAGAGCACCGTCCAGTAGGCAGTCTGCGTCCAAAGTGGAATGCTCTGTTTTGTTAGTTTGTAGAAGTGGTGATCATGGTTTAGTGATCCAAACCGTTGATATTTTGTTCCCACTCTAGATGAGCTATGGGATGATATTAACCATTGAAATGAAGGATAACTGAATAGGAGCTCCACTTGTCAGGCCCATCATATCAACGGTTGGGATAACTGAATAGGAGCTCCTCTTGTCCACACCGAGGGATATCAGCTTCGAGAGATTAAGAGGTCATTCACCTCACACGTGGTCCTGGGCTACTTTGCAAATGCCCTGGCCCAAAATGAGGTTGGCCAAACGTGTGAAGAATATAGGACATTGGACTTTTTTTTTCCAACCGTCCATTTCCAGTACACATGTTTTATGTGCCTCCCTTGATGACTGGACCATCATGATCTTTGTTACAGTCATGTCCACGTGCTCATGTTGAATGGCTTGGATCCGGCACAGGTGTGACAGGTCTGCACGTGTGCCGCTAATCATATATTCAATCTCTCTTCGCGCGAATCACCATTTGTGTTCATCGTGTATCCTTGCCCCTGACGGACGGACGCTGATTGCCTGCGAAAGGAGCGGATTGCCTGCCAAAGCCTTTCGCAGGCATCTCCTGAGTTCCGAATCTAGGTGGGGCCCACTGTAATGTTTTTGAGAAATCTATGCCGTCCAAACGTTTTTTGAGATCATTTTAGGCGTTGCGTAAAAAAATGAACGGGATCTAAGACTCAAGGGGGCCGTAAACGTGACTATTGAACTTCCACAGTTGAAATATTCGTGGGGCCACAGAAGTTTCGAATCAGGATAATATTTTTTTCAGTTCATCTCAGTAGGAATGACATTGTGAACGGTATGGATGGCATATAAACACCACTGTGGACCCCCTAGAGGTTTCAACGGTGGGAATTTCCCTACCCACCTTTTGCTTTATTGCAGCCCACTTGAGTCTTTGATCCTGTTCATTTTTGGTTGAAACGTCTAAAATGATCTCACAAAACGTTTGGACGGCGTAGATTTCTCAAAAACATTACGGTGGGCGCCACCTAGATTCCGAACGCAGGAGATGCCTGCAAAAGGCTTTCGCAGGCACTTGGGGACCTGGCAACCGGTAGTAGCCGGTTGCGACGCGCTGGCGTGGACGTGCATTTCACGTGAATTGCAGGTGAGGCAGGTTGCAGGTGAAATTCACGTGAGATCCTCACGTGAGGAAGGCTTTTTCAGACGCCCAATCTTCACCACACACAAATGCACGATGGGGCCACCGAGAAAGAGAGAGATTTGATCTGTGGTGTCGAGTCACGGTAGCATCGAGCAAAATAGGCCCACGATTCATGACATCCACTCCGACCATCAGCTGCAACATCTCATGCTTCTACAGGATCCCAAAATTTAGGCCGTTCAGAGAATCAAGTGGGCCATAGCATAGAGAACAATTGGGTGGCAATGCCCCCACCCATTAAAAAAAGTCTGATTAGTTTGTGGGGCCCACTTTTGTGTTTATATGATATCCAACCATTCATTAGAGGCTACTCACCTGGATGAAGTGACAAACCAAAAATTAGGCCATTTCAAAACTCTGATGGGCCACAACACGCTTAGTTTTGAGGCTTTAAGCATAATTATTACATGGGTTAAAGAGCTAAAGCCTAAAACCCTTTAAAAGTTTCTTTACGGACCGGACCGGACCGGACCCCGGCTTTTCCGGGAGCGGATTAGGTGAGGCCCCGGATCCACGGAGGTGAGTGGGACCCTGACTGTGGGGCCATTGTGATGTATGTGACTACATCCAAGCCGTCCATCCATATTGAAAGTTCAATTTAGGGTATGATCCAAAAAATGAAGCAGTTCCAAATCTCAGATGGGCCATAGCACAGGAAACAGTGGTGATTGACCATTAAAAACTTCCTGTGGGCCACAAAAGCTTTGGATCAAGATGATATTTATGTAGTCTCTTCATCCAGGTGTTTTTGACCTCATCAACAGCTTGGATGGCAAATAAACATTCCGGTGGAATCCATGAAGTTTTTAATGGTAGATATTCAATCACGACTTTTTCTTTGGTGTGGTTCACCTAAGATTTGAGTCGAATTCATTTTTGGGATTATAGCCTAGAAAGAGCTTTCAAAATGGTTGAACAGTGTGGATTTAAAACAGATACATCATTGTGATCCCCACAGTCGGGGTCCCACACACCTTGGTGGATCCGGGGTCTCACCTATTCTGCTCCCGGCTTTTCCTGTTTCTGTAGCCCGCCTCCAATCTTTCAAACCCGCCTTTTGAAAAAAAAAAAAATGGCATAGGGACGTTACTATCTTCTTTTTTCCTATTATACCCATGTCTGACTCTTCTACAAATCCTTGTTGAATGGGGGCCTGGGCCCACCCAATGGGGAGCGGATTAGGTGCTACCCGGGTAACATTTGAGTGGGTGTTTCTGTCACCGTGGGTCCCACCTTGATGTATGTGTTGTATATCCACACCCTCCATCAGTTTTTCCCGCTTATTTTAGGGGCATGGTACAAAAAATGAAGCAAATCCAAATCTAAAGTGGACAGCACCAAAGGAAACAGTGGTCATTGAACACCCACCATTAAAAATTCCTACTGCCCACCATAATATTTATTTGTCATCCAACCTATCCATAAAGTTACACACTTTGAAATTTGGACACTCCAAAATTCGGCCGAATCAAAACTATCATTGAAGCCATAAGGTGAATTTGAACTTGGACATTTTTGAATGGTTATCCATTATTTTCTATGGTGGGGCAACCTTGTTGTGTAAATCTTATCCAACCCTAGGATTAATAAGCTACGCCATTACAAAGGGATGCTTCAAAATCAGGCGCACGCCATAAAAACAATTGACAAGCATTAAGCTATCATTGAAATTCACATGATGGTTGGATCAGCTTGATTTTTTGAAGCATTCGATTTTCAAGGTGGGAACGACCCTTTTGTGCTTGTCGATTATTTCATAAACACACGATGGGCCCACATGCAACACGTGCAGGGCAAGCTTATTACCGACCACTTGTTGAGGAACCAACCTCAACCAGTGAGATGATAGGGTAGGGCTAGAAGAACCGGAATCTTTTAGAACCAGACCCTTATGCCCAGCAGAATAATACAGTCGATGGGATGAACCTGAATATATATGGTAAGTCATCCTCTACCATACACATGGTTGTTTGTGTTGGCCTTCAATTTGGACATGCGGCCCCGTGTGTCCTGTGTGTCGTGAATGCTTTACTTTTGAAGCATCCACATGAAAGATACATAAGCAACATTGAGCTGAAAAAAGTTGTTTGATTAGATTGATGAGCGCCTGTAGTTTTTTGTTACGTGTTGTTTTTATAGACTTGGGTAGGCAGTTGCCTTGCCTAAAATCCCTTAACTTTCGTCAAAGTGTTCAACGTTCTAATCAATTAGTGGCTTTGGCATGATATACTTTTATTTTGATACAGGGCTGACTAAACATTACATTGTCGTATATCGTTGTTTCTATTTTAAGACAACTTTCTTCTCTTAGTGTATCACTTATAAGTCTACAACTGCACGTGTCGAATTAAATTTGATCGTGTGTCACTGTTTTTCACTACCTTTGCATTGCGTTGAGTTAAGCATGCTCTCTAAGCGCTTTGCGTATGTATAATATATGCTTGCTTTCCATGTATCGCTAGGAGGGTGATCGGCTCTATGGTTACGAAGGTGTGTATGGGATCTCCACAATCTCACTTCCGTTATCCATGAGCACCTTTTCTAACCTTTATATAAGTGTGCTGACACGTGGTGTCACAACCCGAATTCCAGGTACTAGTAGCGCACATCCCAACTCGGATCCCTCATTGCGACTCGTACACAAAGCGTACTTAAAATAGTCTACTATTACAATTTTCAAAGATCAAGTCATTGGATCCTATGATTAACTTTAAAATTTCGTTGGACTACAGCTAAATCAACTCACAACTATTTAATTAAATGACAAAGGCAATTGAAATAACCAACGTCAATAGCTTTAATGTTTCAGACATCAAACCACAACCCACCCATTTGGGTCTTATTCAAATCTTATGCCAAACTCATAACATGCAAAGTTTGCATACTTTCATAAACTAAACTATGTCCTACAATAAACAAATGAAAAATAAGAGAAATAATCATCATCTGTCCAGTGCTACCAACTCTTCCGCTGATACATAAGGGTACGTGTGCCATGGGTCCTTTTCTGGTTCAATTACATCCTCCTATTCCTAAGTTAAGGACTCAGCTTCCATTACATCTGCACGATTTATTTAATAAAGGGTAAACTGGCCAGGCCCAATGAGAGTTCCCAACAAAGTTTGTCACATCAAACTAAAAATAGTTCAATAAATATCACATACACATAATAATTATTGAAATTATGCAATGCAGAAAATGTATGGATTGAATGTATGCATTAAGTGGGTTGCGGGTAGTTTTTTCACTTGCTAAAATTGGAAGAAAATCATCTACCACTCGTAGAATGGGCAACCAGTAGTAGTTATAGCAAGAAACCACCACTGATAAGTGGGTAGCTGGTAGTGAATACTACCAGGAAAATACCCTCCATTGATAAGTGGGCAGCCGATAATGGGATTAGCAAGAAAATATCCTTCACTCGTAAGGCAGGCAGCCAGTAGTGAATTCTATCAGAAAATCATCTCGTTAATCGAATCGAACTCCATAGATCGAATTGGAGTTTCCAGAAATTACCACTCTCTCTGGATTTTTTTAGCTATTGTTGATCGATCGATCGATACCTTGTCGATCGAATCAACGATCGATCGACAATAGATTAACAGTAGTTAGATCATCCGACTTCGACCATGTGTTTCGATTTTTGGGTGTTCCTTATCATATTTTTATTTTTGGAGAATGATCACATTGCTGGATCAGATTTACACAGTTCATTGGTTCTTATGTAAACAATTTAAGAGTTAACCACAATTTCTTTGAATTTGAATCACTCATGATCTTAATCAATCTTATTATATGCTTGGGGTACCTACATTAATTTGATCAGACTGATCCAACGAATGATCGGATCCATTCAATAGTCTAATCATTGATACAGATTTACTAAGATATATGTTGTAAAACCTGATCTAATGTATCCAGTTATTCATTACATAACTTGATATATAAATTGATGCTCATGATTAATCTGATTAGTGTGGCCCACCTGATGGTCAAATCGATCCTAAAATTATGATTCTATCATAATTCATCTTTAGGAATCCCATGATCCATACGGATCAGATCTGGCAAATTAGAATGGCCTTAATCAATTCTTACTACAAAAAAGAATTTCAAAGGAAAGTTAAGTTGTCGTTTCTAACACTTGTTAAAATGGACAATGCGATGAACTTGTGGACAATCCGCTGATTCATTACATAGATCCGGCAAAACTACATTGCATATGTAAAAATAAATAAAAATAAAAATAAATTAATAAATGTCATAAGGACCTACCTATTTAGCGAAACAAGTTGATTTTTCTGTTTTTTTTATTCCAGTGTATATCTCTTTAAATAAGTTACATATCCCAGATTTTTAAGGATTTTAATTTAGAATTTTAAATTACAAAATTCAAAAGTAATCATGTAACTGCTGCAGCTGTTATGAGAATCATGTAACTGCTGCATTTGTTATGGATCGAATTGTGGAACTGTTCCTGGTTACTTGAGAGATTCTTATGACTGTTAAATTTAAGGATTTATGGTGAAAAGTAGTGGAACCGATATGATTGATGGGCAGACCTGCACCATTTCCAATAGCAACTTGGTCCGTATCACAATATTCATCATGCATGGACAAGTTTTCAAGGTCTGATGTAATATGTGTAGAGGCACCACTGTTTGTGATCCACACTTGATCGCCTGATTGAGAATTTGTTGATGCAACCATGGCCACTAATTTCTTTATGGGAACTCGACCCTCATATGAATAATCCATTCGGTGGTAACAATTAATGGCAGAATGCCCCATATGTCCACAAATCTAGCATTTTGAACGAGCTTGATTGGCAGATTGTTGTGAAGTAGATGAAAATTTTCACGAAGATCCTTTCTCAATTGCAGAAGACTGAAAATTTGATGGCTGATTTGTGGAAATTACACCTTTCCCACATTGAGAGGACTTGTTTCTATTCGTGTAAAGAGCTGTCACGGTCTGATCTGCTGGAAGAGCATTCTGTTCTTCAAGTCTCATTTCAACACTAAGTAATAGTCCTATGAGATCATCAAGAGATATTGGATTATCCCTTGCTTGAGCAGAGTTGACTGTTGATTCAAAAGCAAGTCCAACTCCATTCATGATCAAAGTGATGAAATCATCATCATTGACTGGTTTGCCAGCAAGGGCTACGTTATCTACAATATTATTCATTTTATCAACATAATCCAAGATCGACAAATTACCTCGTTTTGTGGTTTGTAACTGATTTTTCAGTTGCATAATGTGAGTTCGGGATTGCAATGCATAGCGTTTTTCGAGAGAGACCCAAACTTCTCGTGACGTAGAGAGACGAGCTATTGTGAATAACACACTAAGGGTAAGTGTAGCATTAATCCAACTGAGTAAACATTGATCCTGCTCTTGCCATTCGAGAAACTTGGGATCAACTGTAGTACTAGTATTGCCATCTATAACAAGAAATTGCCCAAGACACGACTTCATTCCATCGACATAGCCAATCAACTTGTTCTATTTAAGATATGGAAGAATTTGGGCCAACCACAACATGTAGTTGGATCGACCAAGTCTAATTGTAGCCGCATGAAAGATGTTAGGGAAGGAAGAAGATCCAGATGCCATTGGATTTTTTTTTTTTTTCTTTTTAGAAGAAATGAAAGGTTGAGTGTCGTCAGACGAGAGGCTCTGATACCATGAAATAAGTTGATTTTTCTGTCTTTTCGTTTCAGTTTACATCTTTTTAAATAAGTTACATATTCCTGATTTTAAGGGATTTTAATTTACAATTTTAAATTACAAAATTCAAAAGTAATCATATAACTGCTGCAGCTGTTATGAGAATCATGTAACGGCTGCATTTGTTATGGAGCGAATATGTGACTGTTATAGTAGCTGAATCATCTTATTTATCATTTAGAAGCTTTCTCCACAGCCCTCTTAAGGAAGAAGTTTGGATAAGATAGGGGATAGAGGTTGTAACCGTAGGCCCAAATTTGAATAAATTTTCAATTTCACAAAATAATTAACTTCATATAGTGAGAAGCATCAATCATATGACCTATTTTTCAACCAAGAGTCATTTCCACTTAGCTAATAGGCTTATTTTGTTTCTAAGGAAAAATTAAATATTTAACCCATTTAATTTATTGGAAACTTAAAATTAGTGTCCCATTAAGGTATGAAATCTGGAGTCATTAAATGTAAACAGTTTGACATGCACATCAAGTTTGTCCGTACGCATGGGCATAATGGGTGGCCCTTGCCTCAAATATCAATGCTATTAAACAATTCTATCTATATGATCATTGATCAAACGGGCAGTGTAATAAACAATAAAAAAATTTAATTGATTAGATTATCTCATTAATTTTAATTGTAAAATGCGAGCCATCAGCCCTTTTTGTAGCATGCCATGTGTCCTATGGAAATTATGGATGCCGCAGCATGCCATGTGTCCTATGGAAATTATGGATGCCGCAGCATGCCATGTGTCCTATGGAATGCTGGAGATAATGGCTCTACATATTTCAGATTGTTCAGGTGCACCATATCATTTCCCTTGTACCCAACTAAGAAAGATGTTTGCTCGAATGCATCCGGACCCATTGAAATACATGTTTGGACTTTAATCTTTGAATCTTGACCATCTTCTAATGATCCATACCAGCTATATGAGAAGTCCCACTTTCTATGAGTAGAAAAACAACAAATAAAAGCTCTCGGCCAAATTTTTTCAACCCTCTAATAAATTACGTCATTTGCTAAGAACATATTTAGTCTCCATAACCTATGTATGATCAATGGATTGAAATACTCAAATGTGAGAGATTTCTTTCCACGTATCCTAAGGAAGTCCCGCAAAATAAATGATTTGTGTCATTCAAAAAGGCCCAAATCCAATGGCTAGAGTACCTCGGATAGGTAACTTTAGTTAACCAACAACAGCAGCTTGAGTGGAATTTTCATTAGATCCATCCCATCCATCAGGTACACAACCTCATGTTCACTCCGGGGTCCAATATTCATGTTGATCTAGAACTCAAGTTGACAACACCATAAGAAAAAGTTATGAAATGGTATGCCTACCATTAGTTTTATGTAGGACCGACTATGGGATGTATAATTGTATATGTCATCCAATCCAGTCACCTGATTAAAAGAACAATTTGAAAATCACAATATTCGGACACTCATGTGGAATATACCATGTGAATTCAACGGTTTTAATAACTTCATCGGGTGTCCTAACTGAGGGTTGAATCAACCCATATTTGGGATTAAAGGCAAACAAGGGATGATGTACATGATGGACTGAGTGGATTTCTCGCATGTCAACGCCTTTCCTCCCATTTCAGCCAAAGTAACAGTTTTAGGTTAACTAGGCAAGCTAGTGTTTCGATGCAAGGAGAGAAAAGGGATACGAAGAGACTCCTGTGGGAACTAATGGAAAACACTATTTTTCACTTTGTTGAAAAATAAAAATAAAAATTATTTTCCTACCTCCACGGCTCCACCCTTTACAAAGGTATTTTTCCATGATGCAAGTAAAAAAAATTTTAAACATTTAAGTAAATGTACTGGTATGCCACATGAGCTAATGTGCCATATGTGGGATTATCCATCTTCTCTTGCACCCCACTTACTAATGTGCTACGTATGACAGCATTCATCTTCTCTTGCACCCACGTGCTAATGGGCTGCATATGACAACCTCCATCTTCTCTTGCACCCTACATGTACTAATGTGTCACATGTATCACAATTAAGCTTATCCTGCACCCCACATGTGCATAGCGCGCCACATGCGCTAATGCACCACATGTGCCATCGTCTATCTTCAATCGGTCCAAATATGCCACTGTGCATGAATGCTGCAAATTTAGCTTTGTGCCCAAATGTCCAATGCCCAAGGCAGCACTTGTGCCACATATTCTCCATACAACTTCAAGCAACTCACATGTACCATGTGTGCTATAATTTAGCTCCAAGCACTCACACATATACCAGGTATGCCACATGTGTCGCTCCATTTTTTAGCATCCCACATGTGCCACATGCATTAATCAGACATGCTAGTGATTGCTTGAAATTTTTCGTCTTAAGAATATCTTTTGTTTCGCCAAACAACAAATTTAAAATTAGATCATAAATTTATTATAAAAAAAAAACTTTCTGAGAAAAGAGAATAAAAATAATGTTTCCTTACCCATGGAAATAGGGTTTTTCAAGAAACATTATTTCTTTTCCTAGGCCATTAGGGAATGGAGGCTAAAATTGGAAAAATAAAAGACTAAAATTGAAAATACAGAGAGAGAGAGTATGAATAAGAGGCAAAGTCCTCTTTATAATCAAGGAAGAGTTAAGAGGAAGATTTTACCAAATAAGGAGATTTGGTGGAATTGCAATTTAAAGAGGGAGCAGCTGGTCACAAAAAATATTATGGGAGGGGTATTTGATCCGTTTGACTGATTTCTTTTTTTTGAATGTATGGTGAACGTGAGGGAGCTTTCCTGATGGACGGTTTTTTATATGTATGGTGAACATGAGGAAGCTTAACTTATGGACGGAATGTGTTATGGAGCCCACACAAACTGACACCATGTGATCAAGCTGAAACTCATTTGGATCATACAAGTAACATAAAGCTTCCTGGCTGGTAAAAAAATCAGAAACATTTCCCACAGATCCCCAACAAGGAAACGGTTAAGAAAGAGAATGCAAAGACAGTTACCATTCGAAGGCCAAATGTTCTACTCCTAGGACGTTCCAATTTTGAGGAGATTTGAGTCTTTTGTTGATTAGGCAGCACCAGAGGATTCAAATCTGGAGCAATAGCTGCTCTAACTGCTCATCTCACATGAAGGACGGTCACCCTGTGAAGAATAGCCTTTCTCCTAAGACCCATGTCAACACTTACAAAAACCATTTCTCAAAAGGAAAAAATAACTAACAACATCTTTATTTAGTATCAAAATAGCGCACACAGCAGAAAACAACAGACAGCAAGCACGTCTCAGAGAGAATAACACCAACAGCATTCATATTAGGATATTGGAAGCAGTACCCATCATATAGCTGAAAGGGAACAATAACAAAGAGTCTACCACATCACAATATCAAAGCTCACTTTCAAAAGACAGTAACAGTACTCAAGGAAAACCTAGACATACTACTAATGGCAGACACAAACCAAACACCAACACGAGCAAAGAGTAGAGGTGGCAGCACACACCTGCAATGGACATCTCACCTCTCTTTCTCAGTACTCTTCTCCCTCATCACCATCGTCGCCTTCTGCAGACTCAGCACCAACCTCCTCGTAATCCTTCTCAAGTGCAGCCAGATCCTCACGAGCCTCAGAGAACTCTCCCTCTTCCATCCCCTCACCCACATACCAGTGCACGAAGGCACGCTTAGCATACATGAGATCAAACTTGTGATCGATGCGGGAGAACACCTCAGCAACACTGGTTGAGTTCGAGATCATACACACAGCCCTCTGTACCTTGGCCAGGTCACCACCAGGGACAACAGTGGGTGGCTGATAGTTGATGCCGCACTTGAAGCCAGTTGGGCACCAATCAACAAACTGGATCGTGCGCTTGGTCTTGATGGTTGCCACAGCAGCATTCACATCCTTGGGTACGACATCACCACGGTACATGAGGCAGCAAGCCATGTACTTGCCATGGCGAGGATCACACTTAGCCATCATGGATGACGGCTCAAAGGCACTGTTGGTGATTTCAGCCACCGAGAGCTGTTCATGGTAGGCCTTCTCAGCCGAGATGACTGGAGCATAAGATGAAAGCATGAAGTGGATCCTGGGGTAAGGGACAAGGTTGGTCTGGAATTCAGTGACATCAACATTCAAGGCACCATCGAACCTCAGGGATGCAGTCAGGGATGATATCACCTGAGAGACGAGGCGGTTGAGATTGGTATAGGTTGGGCGTTCAATGTCAAGCGAGCGCCTGCAGATGTCATAGATAGCCTCATTGTCAAGAAGAACAGCAACATCTGTGTGTTCCAGGAGAGAATGGGTGGAAAGGACACTGTTGTAGGGTTCAACAACAGATGTCGAGACCTGTGGTGAAGGGTAGACAGTGAAACCAAGCTTTGATTTCTTGCCATAATCAACGGAGAGCCGCTCAAGCAGGAGGGACCCAAGACCAGAACCAGTGCCACCACCAACTGCATTGAAGACAAGGAAGCCCTGGAGACCAGTGCAGTTGTCAGCAAGCTTGCGGATGCGATCCAAACAGAGATCAACAATCTCTTTGCCAACTGCAAAAGATACAGAAAGAGAGTTAGGTTTTGATAGATTTGAACTTGAGGGGAAAAAAACATGAATGAGAGGAAAAGGAATTACTGGTGTAGTGGCCCCTTGCGAAGTTGTTGGCAGCATCTTCTTTGCCACTGATGAGCTGTTCAGGGTGGAAGAGCTGGCGGTAAGCTCCGGTCCTCACTTCATCGATCACAGTGGGCTCGAGATCTACAAACACAGCTCGAGGGACATGCTTTCCAGCTCCGGTCTCACTGAAGAAAGTGTTAAAAGCATCATCACCTCCACCAACAGTCTTGTCACTGGGCATTTGGCCATCAGGCTGCAATTACATAAAATAACAGAGATCTAAGAAATGAGATAGAAAAGAGAGATTAAAAAAAAACAATGAAAGAAAATTAAGATCCAAGCAGATGCCAACATAGAACAGGAATGGAAGCAAAGTCGTGATACAAAGCATGCAAAAATAAAAACCAAAATGTTTCCTCTAAACAAGATATGAATAGCATAAATACCGAAGCACCAATAAAACTGAAAGAATAAGATAATTCTTATACAAGATACGAATACCCTAGGGGTTGTTTGGCTTGTTGGAGAAGTACCCATCTAGATTCAGTAAGTAGATATAAATTTCAAGCATTGTAACTAGTGTTTGGATGTGCAAGTTTACGTATGAAGTGTATACTAGTTGTAACCACTTTTATAAGTAAACACCTCCATTTTCAGGCAAATATCCTATGTTCCTATTACAGGCAAAGGAATTACACCTCCAATAACATTATGCATGGCTGAGCATGATGGTTGATGCACACTGTTTATGGGGCCCACAATGATCAGTAGGGAAGATCTAATCCATCTTCATGTGTCCCTTGATGCTTTCCTAAGGTCCCAAAAACACAGGCCCAATTAATTTATCAGGCAGGCCACACAACAAGGAATAATTCGGATGTGACACCCACAATTAAAAACCTTCCAGATTGGGTGTTGGGAGCACTCTTGTGGGTGGAAGACATCCAATCTGTTTATCATGTGCATCTAATGATATGCTCTCTTAGAGCCCAAATACAATCACGCCCTTTTTATGTGATTTGAAGATATTGGCTGGATTTGCTGTTCCGAATAACCCCTTAGAAACAGTCATTTTATTCCTGGCCAGAGGCTGGATGGCAAATTTCAACAAAATGCTCAACAGTCATTTAATTAATAGTGCAGGTATGTTTCCCAGTACCCGAATACAAGACTACACAGATTTAAATTCCTAGTACCCAAACAAGACAATAGAAACAAATTCCTTAGGCATTTTTTAATACTGGGAGCCAAATTGGCACCTTAATATCAAAAAAATTAAGGGCAAGTTTCATAAAGGCCAAAAAGCAAGTTCATCTCATTCTAGTTAATCGTAATTACATATTAGAGATCATGATTGTTAGTTTATCAAGTTATTTTTAATGCCCAAAAAGAAATATGATCTATAACACATAACTTTGATTGACTAAAATGAGAATGTGCAACATGCAATGAAAACACTAAATTTGGAGATCCATTGTTTGGAAAACAGCAAACAAGACAACTAGATCTAAAGAAAGTAAGAAACATAGTATGATATCAAGCATTCATCAGATGAAACAATGTTTGATATTTTTCACCAGAATTTACGATAGATCTTAGATTAACTACATTGAAGAATTGGATATGAAGAAGCCTAGCAAAAAATTGAGCATTTATCCAAGCATCTTTCCATGGACAATCTCAAGTTATGGTGAAAAATCAAAATTGCTGAAAACTGGCAAGAATGAAAGCAACAATATCTGACGGCATCTCAAATAAAAATCCTAAATGTAAAGAAATATGGAAGAATCGTTATCTTTATTCAACTTTCTGCAGATTTATAAGTTTTTTTTTTTTTAATTGTAGGATAATTAATAGAATGAAAACAACAGCAAGGCATTTAGAAAGATCTTAGGGGGTGTTTAATTTCTCAAATCCCATGTAAATACTTGGAAATGAATAATAATTATTTACTTTTGCATTTGCAGCATTACTTTTTTAATATAGTCTGTCACTACACTCAAGGTAAAAAAACATAAATGGCATGGGCCACACCGTCCATATCCCTTCTGTGAGCTCATTTTTGGGCATGAGCTGAGAAACGAGGCTGATCCAAGTGGACCACACCACAAGAAACAGTGGAAATTGACCACCCGTGGCTGCAAACTTTTAGGATACCCTAGAAGTTTTGGATAAGCTGATATTTGTGTTTTTTTCTTTATCCATAACTTTTGTGACCTTATGAACAGTTTAGATCACAAACAAACATCAATGTGACCCATAGGAAGGAAACAACTTTCAACAGTGGACCATCTTTAGAATCACCATTTCCTGTGGGGTGGCCCACCTGATCTTCAGACCTGCCTCATTCTTTGGCTCATGCCCTATAATATTTTGGTAAAATGGATGGACAGTGTGGATAAATCAACATACATCAATGTGGAGCCCACAAGCTTAAGTAAGCTCTTTCGGACCAATTTTTTTAGAAGGGAATGCACACCCAATCACCCATTTCCATCTCTTTTCAAAACATGGGTTGGAAGTAATAATAGCCTATTTGCTTTGTATTTACAATAGGATTCAAAAAAATAAAACACCCCCCTATGGCAATTCCTAAACAAACACTAGATCTGACAAAATAAAGCAAACTTTGCTGAAGTATAAATGAAATGAAAGGTATATGAACCCTAAAATCTCTACAATTAGGGCCAAATAACAAAATTCTATCTGATTTCACACATTCTCATGGAAATGCCCTGGATCTGGCAAAAATATACCGAATTACAGAAATGTGAATACGAACTCATAAAACGAAAGATCTGATGAACTAAGGCACAAAATCAAGCATTTTATCATCAATGCGTGAGAAAATCCTGGATATTGCAGAAAATCATAGAGAACTGCAGAAATGCGAAGGAAATGAAAGCACTAATAATGCGTTGAAGATGGATCTGAAACCAACAGAAAAAATAAACTCTAGATCTGAATAACAATCGTAATATATCAAGCATTTTATCAGCGGTCTACACAATCTATCGCATCAAAACCCTAGATCTGAAAAAAAAAATTGTCCGACGTCAATAATTTCATCAGCGATCTACACAATCTATCGCATCAAAGCCCTACATCTGAAAAACCATTGCAGGATATAGATCATTTTATCAGCAACGTATAGAAAGATATCGATCATTTTCCAGAGATCTACACAATAGATCACATACGAGCCCTAGATCTGGCAAGAATAATGCACTTTATCAGCGATCCATAGAAAGACATCGCTCATTTTTCAAGAGATCTACACCATATATCACATACGAACCTAGATCTGGCGAGAAATCAAGGAAATCAAAAGAGAAAGGCAGAAAACGCAGAGATCGAAGGAAAAAGAACTCAGATCTGAGGAAAACTCGCTGACCTGGATGCCATGCTCAAGGCAGTAAAGCTCCCAGCAGGCATTGCCGACCTGGATACCGGCCTGACCGATGTGGATCGAGATGCACTCTCTCATTTTCAGAGGTGGATTAAACGAAGAAACAGAGAGAGAGAGAGAGAGAGAGAGAGAGAGAGAGAGAGAGGGCGTGTGTGAAGACGCCTTCGATTGCTCAGCTCCTCCGATTTGCTACGCTTTTATAGGGAGAGGGTTGAAGGTAGGAGACGGAGAAGAAAGATCCAGGGTTGTTAACCATGGTTAGTTAACTAAGGTTAGGGATGGGCGACCCGCGAAAGACGCGATGTTCAAACAACGAAGTGCTGTGGGGAACCGCAGCAAAAAGATGTGGGGCCCACCGTGATGTCTTTGTGACATCCACTCCGTCCATCAGTTTCGACACCTCATTTCAGTATAGATTCTGTTAAAATGAGGTAGATGAAAATTTCAAGTGGGTCGCACCAAAGGAAACAGTAGTGAGATGGAGACGGACGGCTATCATTGAAACCTTATTGGGGTCATCTGTGGTGTTTATATGCAATCTAACCCATTAAAAACTCGAATCCAACTAGAATGGTCACATGGATACTAGACTGATCCAAGACTTTAGTGGGACTAAAGAAGGTTTCGATGGTGGGGTTTCCATCGCCACTGTTTCCTGTGGTATGCCGCACTTGAGCCTTTGATCTGCCCCTGACTGAGGCAAGAGAAGGGGTGGATGTCACGTAGACATCATCGGTGGGGGCCACATAGCTTTTTGTTGCACGGTCTCTTGCCATGCCAGTTGGAAGTTGGCGTCCCAGGGAAGAAGCCTCGTTGGCCAACTTAACTAGTACCTACCGTAACTACCCTGTCCAGAGGAATGCGAACCGCACACAATGAGCTGGGGCTTTCACATATACGTTACGGATTCGCATACGTGTTTGAGATCAGGATCTTTAATTTGGTGGGTCCACGGTGGACTTTCTCTATTCAAGAATCAGGCAGGTCGATAGGGCTCTCAATGGGTCCGATTTGGATCAGATCAGCTTCAAGTTCAAAAATTTGTAATCGGATTCAGATCCAAAAGGTGATATCCATGTCCGTTCCACTTATAAATAGCATGATTCATTTTTTATCCAAAAATTGATATAGATATCGGATTTAGGTCAAATCTAAGGTCTAAATCCACCGCATCACAAATCTAAACAATATAAAAAGGTAATATATTTGGTTCTTCTTGCTATTTGGGATTGCTTCTTAAAATGAGACGGGAAAACAGGATGGACAGCTTGGATATACAAAAAATACACCCACTAAGGTGTTACCTGGTAACATCTAACCCACTCCTCGGATTTCCTTTGGAGAATCCAAATAGAGAAAGGAAGTTCCTTCATTGGGGACCTAGGTGGGGCCATTGTGATGTTTGTGAGAGAAATCTACCCCATTCATCCGTTTTTCTTGCTCATTTAAGGATGTAAGGAAAAAAGAAAAAAGAAAAAAGAGCCAGATCTAAGACTCAAGTGGGCTACACGAATATTCCAATCATGAAAGTTCAATCCTCACGTTTTCGGCCCACTTAGAGTCATGGATCCGGCTCATTTTTTGTCACACATCCTAAAATGTTTCACAAAACGGACGGGCGGGTTAGATTTCTCATAAACATCATGGTGGCCCTACCTAAGTACCTAATCGGAACATCCTCTCTCTCTCTCTCTCTCTCTCTCTCTCTCTCTCCCCTTCAAAGGAAATCCGTGCACGTTACAACATTGCTTATGGGAGAGAATTAGCCAATTGAGCATTACCTGGGGACTGGCGAACAACTTAATGGGTGTTATCCATACCATGTGGCCCACATGGGTGAGATTTTGTATATCCACAACGTACATCTATTTCTCCTTCCCATTTAAGTATGGGGCTTTAAAAATTATATAGATCCAAATCTAGTAGACCATACATTGGAAATAGTGGAGATTGAGTGCCTCACCATTAAAAATTCCAAAGAGCCCATCGTATGGTTAAACAATCCACGAAGATCTGGATGAAGGGAAAATATAAATATGAACTTGATAAAAAAAAACTTTTATGGCCCACAAAAAGTCTTTAATAGTCGTTCATCACTGTTTCCAATGGTATAGTCCACCTGAGATTTAGATCTTCTTAGGGTTTGGTATCGCATCCTAAAATGAGATGGAAAAACATATGGACGGTGTGGATATATACAAAATGCATCAATCTGGGCCCCACATGGTTAGGGTATCACCCACTAAGATGTAGCACGTAACAGCTAATATGCTTTCGTACTCCACTCGTTGCTTGCAAGTATTTATTTTGGGAGAGATTCTTAGAGAAATTCGAGACAGAGACAAAGACAGAGAGGAGCTCTCTCCGCATAAAATCTCCTCTCGAGATACAGACTTCACTCACGGTATTTAATATTTTTAATTTAAATCAATGCAAAAGTCTAACGACCACATAGAACTCTGCAATAGTAGGGATCCAATCAAATCTCACTACTAGATTCAGATCCGACCCGAATATGATTCAGATTTATTTTTGTGAACCCAAATCTGGTTGATTTAATTAACCAAACCTATTTTAAGATCCAACTCTGCATTATATGGATTCTGAGTGGATCGGATCTCAGATCTGACCCACTCCATTGAGAGCCCTACGGGTTGATTGGTTTAAGAGAGCAAATCATTTAAGATCCCAGCCTCACCCTAAGATGGTGCAACCCTTACCGTGGGGCCCACCTTGATGTATGTATTATGTATCCATTCCATCCATTTGTTTTTTCAAATCATTTTAGGGCATTATTTATAAAATGAAACAGATCCAATTATCAAGTGGACCATACCATAAGAAACAATGTTGATTGACCATTAATGAGCTACAAAAGTTTTGGATTAAGCTTTTTTTTTTTCCCTCCATCCAAGTTTATGTGACCTTATCAACAAATTTGATGGTAAATAAACACTACGGAGAAATTAGGGTGGGCCCTAAAAAGTTTTTAATGGTAGGACGGTCAACATCGTGTCTTATGGTATGGTTCACCTAATAATTAAATTTGCTTCATTTTTTGGGATACTTCCTATAATGTTATAGAAAAATGGATGGACAACGTGGATACATAATATAGACATCCATTCTAACACATGTTTTAAACAAAAAATTGAATTTGAATTTTGGAAAGAGAGATTTTCTTTCAACCTCCTCTTACATCGCCTACTTATCCAAATCTCTATCCCTCATATTTTTCTCCATTCTATCTCTTACTCCTTGTATTTTTCAATTTCTGAACAAGCCTTTCCTTTCAAGAAAGGTGTCGTGAAAGGAGTTCTACTTCAACTCAAATATAAATTAAAAAAAACGCCCTGCGAGCGAGAGAGAAGAATGAAGATTCGTGGGAGAGCAATTACAAGTTAGTATATGTCTTCATAATTTTAATAATCTTGATGTAATATGTGGTTAGACGGGTATGACGAACAATTTGAATTAGCTCTCTGGCCATCATACGTGCTTGGTTGGAGATGATGAATTCTTTGTGCAATTAGTTTACAGTTTCGACACAAAGAATTGCTCTCTATGTATAATGTTAGATTCATAATTGAAAGGTAGATTAGTTAGTATCAATTTTGAAAATTTTGAGATTTAATTATCTGTACAACGTAATGAACGGGCCAAATCAACTATAAGACCGTTGTGTTGTCAGATCTGGAAGCATTTAATAAGGAAAGCTCTGGTTTTCTATGCAAGTAACGATGTTCATTGGTGTAACGGATTGCAATGGGCCACCTAGTTATGTGTGATGAGATCCACATCGTTCTTCCAAATTTAAGGCTAAACCATGCTAGACCCTAATAATTTGTATGATCATTTTTTTGTGGGGCACATCGATCTAAATCATATGATATGCATATTATGACTTGTTAATCATGTTAAGTTCCGGTTTTATGTGAATCAATTTGATCAAATTGGTTTAATTAATTACCGGGATCAATTACATTAGATCCCAAAAAAAATGTAACTAAACTAAGCGATTGGTGGGTTGCACTGATCAATTTTTCACAATCCGTTAATCTTATAATATGGATTAAATAAAGTATCCACGATTCAAAATAATCAACTAATGGATCTCTCTTTTATAATAAACCTAGAGATAACTGTTGATCGGTGTAGATAGGTTCAAAATACCTAAATTGGACAATAGATTGTTTATTAATTAAAACCTCTAAAACAATTAACTTGACTATCGAAGCCGGATCAAAATTTCCAAATATTCTGATTTCAATTCATAATATTTGGACTTATGAAATTGTAACATGTAGGCTCATACTCCTTAGAATATTTGTGAGTTATTGGGAATAAGGGTTAGCCATCTTTGTAAGATAAATCAAAGGTGGGCCCACTATATAGAACGTCGAATCAAACGAAAACTTTGTTTATATGGAATATGGATTCTAAACTCAAATCAATTTACGTATCGTTCGAATTCATCGTTAACAGA
>PVNU02002694.1:3000000-3256827 GCA_003013855.2 Liriodendron chinense | reverse complement strand
GAGTGATCAGGCAAAATATCTGGATAGGGTAGATAAAACACATATATTATGGTGGGGCTCACAGGTTTTTGTCGCGTATGCACGTTGTCAACTTGGGTGCTATGTTATTACAATACACAAACCGATTGCCATGCCATTATTCATATCTGTTCAGTAGATAACCCGGGCGAACGCGGTTTGGCTGGTGACCCTAACAGCACCAGCTACCTGGTGTCAAAGATTTGTGGGCCTCACCATGATGTATGTGTTTTATATACTCTGTCCATCCATTTTGCCAGCTTATTTTAGCGTATGAGGTACTAAAAAAATAAAAATAAAAATAAAAATAAACCAAATCCAAAGCTAGAGTAGACCACACTACAGGAAACAGTGGGGATTGAACTCTTGATGTTTAAAAGTTCTTGAGGGCGATCAAGCCAATATTTTTGACCTTATGGACAAGTTGGATGACAATAAACATCACTATAGGCCCTAGGAAAATTTCAACAGCATACATTAGTACACATCACTCTCTCTGCTGTTTAATGTGACGTGGCCCACTTGAGCTTTGATCTGCTTCATTTTTTAGCTGATATCCTAAAATAAGATGGAAAAATAGATGAATGGTCACAAACATCATGCTTCACTCAAAACCCCCTCCCCAATCATCGGCAAAATCAGTGTTTGGTTTCACCTAATGACAACCTAGGTCTGATTCGCACGCCTTGTTTTTTTTTTGCTCATGTCATATACATAATGAGCTGCCAAACTAGAGAAGTGGATTGTGTGTTTATCATGATTTATGCATTTTATTCACTCCGTTCATCCATTTTACCATATAATTTTAGGGCTTGAGCGAAAAAAATAAGCATATCTAATGCTCAAGTGGACCCACATGACAGGAAATAGTGTGAATTAAACATTTACCATTGAAAAATTCTTAGGGGCTGCAGAAGTTTTGGATCAAGCTGATATTTTTGTTTTCCCTTCATCCATGTCTTTGTTATCTTATGAATAAGTTGGATGACAAATAAAGATCACTGTGGGCCCTAGCAAGGTTTCAACGGTTGAAATCATTATTCGTACACTACTGTTTCCTATGGTATGGTCCACTTGAACTTTGGATACGCTTCAATTTTTGGCTCAATGCCTAAAATGAGCTGGAAAAATGGATAGACGGCAGGGATAAACCACATACATTCACGGTGTGCCCAACTGAGTTTACTCAGTATGCCATCCGATTTCCATCAAAATAGATGGCCGGCGTGGATAAAACACATACATCATGGTGGAGTGCAAGAGCTCTGACATAAGCCAGCTGGCTGGCGTTGGGGTCACCAGCCAAACCGTGTCCAAATCTGGCGGTTCAGATGGCGGCCCCCACCAGGGATGCTTTATGTATAAAAGCCCTTTTTATGAAATAACGCTTCTGATTAATATTTATCTCCATTTAGCAATATTCCACCCAATATTGCTTCTAATTTCTATGCCCACATGCAGCAGCACATGCCGGATTTACGTGTGTGTGGGACATCTGAGCTATCCATCATGGGGGCCTCAACATCTACATTAACATGAACTAGAAGTCAAGGCGGTCCACCATTTATAATGGCCAGTTAGCCATATTCGTACGATTCAATGAGAATCATTGAGTCATTGACACTATTTGTGAGGGGGCTGATGGGCCACTATTTCACTCGTCAGGTGAGCCATTACACAAAGTAATTTGTGGGTTAGTTTTTTTTCTAGCCATTCGTTTGTTTTGATATGTTGTGGCCCACCTAACAGCTTTATTTTTATACCAAAAATTCAAAACAGTACCAAAAATTCAAAACAGTACTTTAGCTCACTAGATGTCATATTGCACATGGTTTTCACATTGTAACACCTGGAGTCAGCAAACCAGTAACAGCCATTATATAATGAGATAACAACGATTAACTAGAAAATCCATCATGGATTACTATGCAATCTTGTGTAAAGATCTACGATTATATCCTGATGTGTGGATGTTACGAACTTAACCACTATGCTAAAAGCCTCGTGAGGGATAAGAAACTGCAAGCAAAACTATAAGAACCGATTTGATTTGCTGAAATTCCTGAAAAAAATTAAAGCCATTGTATTGTCATTATGATTTTACCATAGCTAAATCAAACATAAAAATGATAGATCAAATGCACATGTACTTGGAAGACAAGTAAATAAATTCCTAATCATCACACCTTTTGAGCACATAATTGCTATGAAAATCTAAAACAACCAATAATATTTATTAGTGTATTTTGATAATAATTTGACATTAAAGTAATATAAAAATATCATAATTAGCATTTTACCGTGGAGATACAAACCTGGTAATTAGTTGCCAATGCAGTTTATGTCAACTGACAGGTAAAATTATTTGTACTCATTACTTATTTTCTTTAATTTATTAGAAATTTCAACAAATCAAACATGCCTTTACAACATTAATAATTATAATTCATATTTAACATCCGGCAGTGGCATACTTTGCAGCTACACTCACTGGCCTCTTTCCTTAGATAGTCCTTTCTACATTAGTTGCATGTACTTTCACTTTCCCCTTTCCCAAAGTCACATCTCTAGGACTTGAACATTGGATGTGGTGTTGGCTCTGATATCATTGGTACAACCTAACTAATATGCCAAATGAATCTTGACTAGTGAAATGGGTTAGGTTGAACTCTTAAATCACCAAGGATTGTAACATTGACACCAAGGTTTAAAGTATTATTAGAATAGAGCACATATAGATATAATTATACATACTGTTGATAATAGTTTACATATGTCTCGCCTGCTAGCCCAACTGAAAGATGCCTGAGGGTTTCAACAGCAGTTCTCAAGTTCGAGTGCTAAGGAGACACAACAGCAGGTCTCAGGTCTCAAGCTAGGTGCGTTTGGCAATCTTGAGTTGCTACGTAGCGGCTTCTTGTTGAGAGAGAGAGAGAGAGAGAGAGAGAGGGGTTGGAATTGCCGTTAAGTCACCTCCCTTGTTCTGTTCAAAATGCCCGTGAATTTGACGGCCTTTTAGAAATGCATGACAAATCATGGCATGCGTCATGAGGCATGCTGACATACCATGGACTTGGATTGCAGAGTGCACAGCACTGATGTCAGTACCGTATAGGTGGCAAAACTCTGTAGCCCCTTCATGACGTAGGTGTTTTGTCCGGGCCATTCATTCATTTTGCCCGGTCATTTTAGGGCATAAGCCCAACAGATCCAAATCTCAGATCAAAGATTTACAGCGGACCCTATGGTGGTCGTCATTATCCCCACTCTTTGATGGGGTGTGGCACACTTGAGCTTTAGATCTACTTTTATTTATTTATTTTGACTCGTGTGCCATAAAGTATCAGGAAAAATTGAATGGACAGCATGGATAAAACACGTACAATATAGTGGGGTTCACAGGTTTTTGTTACATATACACAGTATCAACTTGGGTGCTATGTTCTGCAATACATAATCCGGCTCCCATGCCATTAGTCATGTCTGTTTAGTCAATACATAATCCGGCTCCCGGCTAATGCTATTGGGCTGGTGACCCCAACACCACCAGCTAGCTGGTGTCGAAGCTTTATAGGCCTCACCATGATGTATGTGTTTTATTCACATTACTAATCCATTTTGCAAGCCCACTTTAGGGCATGAGGTTAAAAAAAAAAAAAAAAAATGCAGATCCAAAGCTCAAGTGGATCACACCATAGGAAACAGTGGAGTTTGACCTATTACCATTGAAATCTTCCTAGGGACTACAGAAGTTTTAGATAAAGCTGATATTTGTGTTTTCCGGCCCTTTATCAAGGTCTATTTGACCTTATGAACAGGTCGGATGACAAACAAACATCATTGTAGGGCCTAGGGAAGTTTCAACGGTGGACATCATTATCCCTTCTTTTTTTTTTACATGGTCCACTTGAGGTTTGGATCTGCCTCATTTTTTAGCTCATGTCCTAAAATGAGCAGGCAAAATAGATGGATGGCATGGATAAAACACATACGTCATGGTGGAGCCATGAGCTCTCACATCAGCTAGCTGGCTGGTGTTGGGGTCAACAGCCTAACCGCGTCCAACTCCGGTGGTTCAGATGGCGGGCCCCACTAAGGATGCTTTATGTATAAAAACCCTTCTTATTCAATAATTCTAGCATCTGATCAATATTCATCTCCATTTAGCATTCCACGCAATTTTGCTGAGAATTTCTATGCCCACATGCAGCAGCACGTGTTGGATTTACATGTGTGTGGGACCTGAGCTATACATCATGGGGCCTCAACATCTACAGTAACATGAATTAGGAAGTCAAGGAGGTCCATCGTTCATAATGGCTAGTTAGCCATATTTGTACGTTCAATGAGAATCATTGAGTCATTGACGACTCTTTCTTTAGACCTTATGACCATTATTTTCTCACGTTAATGGGTCGATCGGATGCCTTGATTTTCAGGATGGTTCAACAAGAAAGTGGGCCCCATCGTGGCTTGGATGTCCCGGGCACATATATGTTTGTTCTTGTGGCCTACTTCTCAATGGGTTTGAATGTGTGACCCGAATGATGCTTAAGTCGGGTCTAAAGTTGTGGAAGGGCCTGTAGCCAGCTGGTTGAGTCCGAGTTTATCAACCAGCTGGTCTCCGGTTCAAGACACACCAGCAGCACCTTTGTGTGCTTTCGATCGGGCTGGGACGGGCTGGGATGAGTTCAGGCCAGGTCGTGTTAAAAAAAAAAAATGTCGGGTCTAAAGCTTAAGATGAGTATTGTCCAGCTATGTTGATCTTTATTAAGGTTTCTTAGGGCCTATTTGTAGTAATAGTTGTTACGATATAAGTAATATGTGTTATTTTTGTGTATTTTTCTATGAAAATCATTAGGGACTGATTGTCAATATGGACCATCCAATGCATGTGAGCAATACTGATGGTCATCCCTCTTGAATCAATTTCATTGGATGATCCTAATCATTTGACAATGTATAGAAATGAATGATTCTGTTGATTATATTAGAAAATGTCGAATCATTAATATTATGGAGCTTCTATCATGTGAGGCCCATCCATCTCAAATCTCTTTGATCATATGCACTTTGCCATCTGATCAATAGATTTGGAAATGCACAATCCATATTGGTTGCACTAGAAATATTTGATCATTGAAATGGACCATGCAGTATATGGGGTGACCCTCAATTGCTAAGCCCTCTCAAATCACTTCGAATAGATGCTTCTAATTAACCATCCAGTTTATGTTGGAAAATGTATGGTTCACATTGAATATACTAGAAAAAGTCTAAGCATTCATGTGAATCATCCATATTGTGCAGTCCACCTTCATGGCCCATCCCTATCAAATCACTCTTGATTGGATGATCCTAACCATCTGATGGGTGGTTTGGGAAATGGATGGTGCATATTGATTATACTAGGAAGGTCTAAGATTGATGTAGACACTCCCTACATGAGGTCCACCTTGATTATCCATCACTCTCAAAACAAAAACACACACATGTGCCAGATGGTTATTCCCTATTTCAGGGTGTTTGATAAATAGCACTAGAATATCTAGCGGAGTAGGATGCCCGGGGCCAACATGATCTAAACTAAGGCTGGGGTGGCTTGTTGGGCTTTTGGGGCCTGGTCAGCCTCGTGCTGGCGTATTAGGTCTGAGGGCTGGGCTTAAAATTCAAGCCTGCTTATTGTTTAGGCCGGGCTTACACCATATAGGACCAGTACACCTCAGGCCGGACTTGGGTTGAAGTATCATGTCCAAGGTTTGGGTTCAAGCTTAAAATTCAAGTCCGCTTATTAATTGGGTTGGGCTTGGACCATACACAACAGCCTGATGACACGTCCAAGTCCGAACCATTAGGTTTTGCATGCCATTCTTGACGTGTGACGGTGATGATGATTAATGTGATGGGTGATCAGCGGCTTGGGTGGGTTTACCGTAATATTTATGTGAAATCCACCTCAGGGGGTTACCCATGTTAGATCCAGGCCCGAAAATCAGCCTCATCCATGATTCAAGTGGACCATACAGTTAGTTAGCTAGAGAGAGAGAGAGAGAGAGAGAGAGAGAGAGAGAGAGATTTGTAATTTGATAGTAGAAAGGGGAAGGAGTATCATCTTCCTTTAATAACAAAACGTTGAAAAGAAAAATATTGAAAGAAAATTTTCTACCATCCTTTGCCTTTTCTCGTGAAGTGCAAGAAGGGTCCGGATGGTGGACACTCATAACCAACTTAATCTCGCCTATTAAATGTGGACCGCTGAAAATTTGCCTTTAAGTCTTCGATTTGATGATCACCAATCGAAAGATTAAATAGCCCAAAAAGCCTGACTATCGTGATATGATCCATCGGCATTGGGCCCATTAATTGAACAGTCCAGATCGACAAGCATGCATGCATGTTACAGTTGATGAGCTGCTCCACGAAACTGTAGTGCAACTTGCCTAATCTTATCATTTCTAGTGCCGCAGATGAGTTGCTCCAAAGTGCATTCCTAATATGGAATTGAGAAACGCTTCTCTGAAAACATGCCAATCCCGCCAAGAATCTTCAACGCCATATTCCACCAAAATAACAAAAATGGCATTGCCAAAGCTTATTGAGTGCGACTAGCAAGCTTAGTAGAGAAGATGCAACGTCTCTAGCCCATGCCACCACACCATCAGCATGTTTAACCGTACGGAAATCATCATGTCCGTTGTTTTTCGGTGATTCTTCGTCAAGCAGTAGATGCGGAGGCGGTCCAGTCTCTTCACAGCCCCAAGGGTCGAACTTGATTCCACATTCGATGTAGTCAGCGCCTGCCATGGCTAGAGCTTCGATCGACATGGCCCACTTGGTGCAATGTGTGATATGATGGTTGAAGGGTGGTATTTATAGATTGAAATGTGTGATATGAAACCCTGGATACGGTTGAAGGATGGTATTTAACGATAGAAATGTGTGATATGAAGCACTTGATGGTCGAAGGGTGGTATTTATAGATTGAAATGAGGGTATCTTTCAATGGAAGATCACGAGTGCAATTTACAAGCTTTGTACGGAATTTTAAGTTATTGTATCTTTGAATGGAAGATCACGAGTGCAATTAATTACATGCATGTTTCGTTCAAAACTTCTATAGTGTGATCGTCAAAACCCAGTGGTTCGTTTGACTGGCTCTCTCTCTCTCTCTCTCTCTCTCTCTCTCTCCCCGCATCACATGGCTAACAAGGAAAAAGCTGTTTATATATAGCTGACGAATGGGATGACTGTTTGGTGTGCTCATGCAAACGTGCGGCGTAGACTCTCGGTAGTAACAAGATGACAAGTTGATTGACTTGAACGTGGAATTCTCATTCTAGACTGCCATCTTCAATTAGCCAACACAAACATGATGAGCGTGTAAATGTGGCACTTGTGCAGTATTAATTTGGATGTCCATATGGTAGTCCTTGTGCTGATTTTTTTTTATCAGGTGGGCCACGTGTACAAAGAAATACTCTGGTAGGAGGTCGTATTATTAAACGTGCATGTATAGCACACCTAATGAGCAAAAACCATAGTTTTAAAACACAAGAAAAACTCAACCAAAACTTAAAAAATAATTGACAAAATAAAAGTTTGACTCCACTTAGGCACTATTGAACATCATTTATATATAGATTAATTATAATTTTTAAATATTGAATAATATTAAAATCTCAAAATTTTATTTGTTAGAGTTGTACCTTAAGAAACAAATGTAAACTTCGTCCACTGGTGATGTAGATGTAATAATGATAATTTTAACTATAGTCATGATGGCCATAGATCCTGCATAGATAGTTGCATGCCTTAAATTATAAATATGGGTTGAAGGACAGGAATTTCTCTTATGTATTTGGGAACTTGAAATGGGATAGTTGAGATTGGACATACGGGTCATTGACCAAGGGAAAGTTGTGGGCCATAGATCTTATATAATACTTTATTGTTCCATAACCACCTAGCAGGTTAGAGGACAGCCCGTGGTTGTTATTGTAATTATGACGATGGATATGTTCATCCAATGTGAGGGAACTTATGGGCCACTATTTCACTCATTAGGTGAGCCATTACACAAAGTTGTGGTTTAGAATTTTTTTTTTTTTCTAGCCATTTGTTTGTTTTGATATGTTGTGGCCCACCTAACAGCTTGATTTTTATACCAAAAGATCTAAACAGTACTTTAGCTCACTAGATGTCATATTGCACATGGTTTTCACATTGTAACACCTGGAATCAGCAAACCAGTAACAGCCATTATATAATGAGATAACAACAATTAACTAGAAAATTATCCATCATGGATTACTATGCAATTTTGTGTAAAGATCTATGATTGTATCCCAATGCGTGGATGTTACGAACTTAACCACTATGCTAAAAGCCTCACGAGGGATAAGAAACTGCAAGCAAAACTCTTAGAACCTATTTGATTTGCTGAAATTCTTGAAAAGAATTAAAGCCATTGTATTATCAGTATGATTTTACCATAGCTAAATCAAACATAGAAATGATAGATCAAATCCACATGTACTCAAGAGACAAATAAATGAATTTCTAATCATCACCCCTTTTGAGCACATAATTGCTATGAAAATCTAAAACAAATAATGATATTTATTAGTGTATTTTGATAATAATTTAACATTAAAGTAATATAAAATATCATAATTAGCATTTCACCGTGGAGATCTCCAAACGTGGGAATTGGTTGTCAATGCAGTTTATGTCAACTGACAGGTAAAATTATTTGTAATCATTACTTATTTTCTTTAATTTATTAAAAATTTCAACAAATCAAACACACCTTTACAGCATTAAGAATTATAATTGATATTCAACATCCGGCAGTGGCATACTTTGTACCTACAGTCACTGGCCTCTTTCCTAGATAGTCTTTTCTACGTTAGTTGCATATACTTTCACTTTCCCCTTTCCCAAAGTCACGTCTCTAGGACTTGGAACATTGGATGTGGTGTTGGCTTTGATATCATTGGTCCAACCTAACTAATATGCCAAATGAATCTTGACTAGTGAAATGGGTTAGGTTGAACTCTTAAATCACCAAGGATTGTAACATTGACACCAAGGTTTAAAGTATTATTAGAATAGAGGACATGTACATATAATTATACATACTGTACGTAGATCATAATAGCTTACATGTGTCTCACCTGCTAGCTCAACTGAAAGACGCCTGAGCATTTCAACATCAAAGAACAAGGATTGTAAAAAAAAAAAAAAAAAGGAATAGATGACATATGGCACTACGAAGAACAAGGACGGTTCTTCAGATCATCTTACCATTTCTGCACGTATGGGCCCAGGTCCAACATGCTGGCAATCCTGAGTTGCCACGTAGCAACTTCTTGTTGAGAGAGAGAGAGGTTGGAATTGCCGTTAAGTCGCCTCCCTTTTTTTGTTCAAAATGCCCGTGAATTTGAAGGCCTTTTAGAAATGCACGACAAATCATGGCATGCTGACATACGATGGACTAGGATTGCAGAGTGCACAGCACTGATGTCAGCACCGTGTAGAGGTGGCAAAACTCTGTAGCCCCTTCATGACGTATGTGTTTTGTCCAGGCCATTCATTCATTTTGCCCGGTCATTTTAGGGCATAAGCCCAACAGATCCAAAGCTCGGATCAATCTTGAATTTGTGTTTTCCTTCCATTCACATCTCTTTGACCTTGTGAAGAGGTTGGATGGCAAGTAAATGTCACGGTGGACCCTAATAAGATTTCTATGGTGGTCGTCATTAGCCCCACTCTTTAATAGGGTGTGGTGCACTTGAGCTTTAGATCTACTTTTATTTATTTATTTTGACTCGTGTGCCATAAAATATCAGGAAAGATGAATGGACAGCATGGATAAAACACATATAATATAGTGGGGTTCACTGGTTTTTGTTACATATACACAGTATCAACTTGGGTGCTATGTCATGCAGTACATAATCCGGCTCCCATCCCATTAGTCATGTCTGTTTAGTCAGTACATAATCCGGCTCCCGGTAATGCTATTGGGCTGGTGACCCTAACACCACCAGCTAGCTGGTGTCGAAGCTTTATAGGCCTCACCATGATATATGTGTTTTATTCACATTACTAATTCATTTTGCAAGCTAAATTTAGGGCATGAGGTTAAAAAAAAAAAAATGCAAATCCAAATCTCAAGTGGATCGCACCATAGGAAACAGTGGGGTTTGAACTATTACCATTGAAATCTGCTTAGGGATTACAGAAGTTTTAGATAAAGCTGATATTTGTGTTCTCCGGCCCTCTATCAAGGTCTGTTAGATGTTGTGAACAGGTCGGATGACAAACAAACATCATTGTAGGGCCTAGGAAAATTTCAATGGTGGACGTCATTGTCCCTTCTTTTTTTTCTTACATGGTCCACTTGAGCTTTGGATCTGCCTCATTTTCCAGCTCATGTCCTAAAATGAGCTGGCAAAATAGATGGATGACATGGATAAAACACATACATCATGGTGGAGCCATGAGCTCTGACATCAGCTAGCTGGCTGGTGTTGGGGTCAACAGCCTAACTGCGTCCAACTCCGGTGGTTCAGATGGTGGGCCCCACTAAGGATGCTTTATGTATAAAAACCCTTCTTATTCAATAATTCTAGCATCTGATCAATATTCATCTCCATTTAGCATTCCACGCAATTTAGTCGAGAATTTCTATGCCCACATGCAGCAGCACGTGTTGGATTTACATGTGTCTGGGACATCTGAGCTATCCATCATGGGGCCTCAACATCTACAGTAACATGAATTAGGAAGTGAAGGAGGTCCATCGTTCATAATGGCTAGTTAGCCATATATGTACGTTCAATGAGAATCATTGAGTCATTGACAACTCTTTCTTTAGACTGTATGACCATTATTTTCTCACGTTAATGGGTCGATCGGATGCCTTGATTTTCAGGATGGTTCAACAAGAAAGTGGGCCCCATCGTGGCTTGGATGTCCCGGGCACATATATGTTTGTTCTTGTGGCCTACTTCTCAATGGGTTTGAATGTGTGACCCGAATGATGCTTAAGCCGGGTCTAAATTTGTGAAAGGGCCTGTTGCCCAGCTGGTTGAGTCTGAGTTTATCAACCAGCTGGTCTCTGGTTCGAGACACACCAGCAGCACATTTGTGTTCTTTCGATCGGGCCGGGTCAAGTTCGGGCCAGGTCGTGTTTAAAAAAAACGTCGGGTCTAAAGCTTAAGATGAGTACTGTCCAGCTATGTTGATCTTTATTAAGGTTACTTAAGGCCTATTTGTAGTAATAGTTGTTACGATACAAGTAATATGTGTTATTTTTATGTATTTTTCTATGAAAATCATTTCCCCTCATTAGTTTGTGCTTCAAGATGTAAACCTAATTTTGTACTCGGCAACATTGTTATGGAATTGGACGCCTCAAATCATCTGTAACAAGGGTCGGTGACCTGTCGGCCTGTTTCCTATTTGAGTTGGTCTATTGCGCGGTTTTGCGCAAGAGGTTTCTAATTTCGGTTTGTTGCCTATTTGAGAGGTGGAACGCGGGATTAAGAGTTTTGCCATTGGGGCCAGGTTTTCTAAAGGGGATTAAGAGAGTTCTAGGGCAAGAGTAAAAGCTTGGGGTTCTTTGGGATGAGGAAACGGGCGGTGCTTGTAGGTCTCATATGAGAATAAGCTTTGGGTAGCTTGGGATTTCTCTTGTGGGGCTGGGATTCTAGTTTTTTTTTTTCTTTTATCTTTTGTAACTTTTGATTTCATAGTGAATTGTTCGCTTTGTGCAGTGGTTTTTTTTTACCCATTGAGGGATTTTTCCATGTTAAATTTAGATTGTCTTTTTGTGTTTGTTTGATTGTTACTTGTGTGATTGTCATGATTGTTGGCGCGTTTGATTCGCTTCTACTACCAATTTTCCCAACATCATGGACACATGGTGTCAACTATATCTTTCCCGTCACATGCAAATGAGCCCCATGCATGATGCAAATCAACAAGAATGTGACCCGCTGTATTGATATGGAAAATGGAAATACTGAAATTAAAAAAAGAAAAGAAAAAACAAAAGAGAAGGTCAGGCGATAGGCTATGGAGATGGATGACCTATATTGTTTATACTATATTGCCATCTGATCAATAGATTTGGAAATGCACAATCCATATTGGTTGCACTAGAAATATTTGATCATTGAAATGGACCATGCAGTATATGGGGTGACCCTCAATTGCTAAGCCCTCTCAAATCACTTCGAATAGATGCTTCTAATTAACCATCCAGTTTATGTTGGAAAATTTATGGTTCACATTGAATATACTAGAAAAAGTCTAAGCATTCATGTGAATCATCCATATTGTGCAGTCCACCTTGATGGCCCATCCCTATCAAATCACTCTCGATTGGATGATCCTAACCATCTGATTGGTGGTTTGGGAAATGGATTGTGCATATTGATTATACTAGAAAGGTCTAAGATTGATGTAGACACTCCCTACATGAGGTCCACCATGATTATCCATCACTCTCAAAACAAAAACACACACATGTGCCAGATAGTTATTCCCTATTTCAGAGTGTTTGATAAATAGCACTAGAATATCCAGCGGAGTTGCTTGTTGGGCTTTTGGGCTCGGGTCAGCCTCGGGCAGGCGTATTAGGTCTGAGGGCAGGGCTTAAAATTCAAGCCTGCTTATTATTTAGGCCGGGCTTACACCATATGGTACCAGTACACCTCAGGCCGGACTTGGGTTGAAGTATCAGGTCCAAGGGTCGGGTTCAAGCTTAAAATTCAAGTCCGCTTATTAATCGGGTTGGGCTTGGACCATACACAACAGCCTGCTGACACGTCCAAGTCCGAACCATTAGGTTTTGCATGGCATTCTTGACGTGTGACAGTGATGATGATTAATGCGATGGGTGATCAGCGGCTTGGGTGGGCCTTGGGTGGCTTTACCGTAATATTTATGTGAAATCCACCACAGGTGGGTTACCCATGTTAGATCCAGGCCCAAAAATCAGTCTCATCCATGATTCAAGTGGACCATACAGTTAGTTAGCTAGAGAGAGAGAGAGAGAGAGAGAGAGAGAGAGAGATTCGTAATTTGATAGTAGAAAGGGGAAGGAGTATCATCTTCCTTTAATAACAAAACGTTGAAAAGAAAAATATTGAAAGAAAATTTTCTACCATCCTTTGCCTTTTCTCGTGAATTGCAACAAGGGCCCGGGTGGTGGACACTCATAACCAACTTAATCTCGCCTATTAAATGTGGACCGCTGAAAATTTTCCTTTAAGTCTTCGATTTGATGATCACCAATCAAAAGATTAAATAGCCCAAAAAGCCTGACTATCGTGATATGATCCATCGGCATTGGGCCCATTAATTGAACAGTCCAGATCGACAAGCATGCTGCTGCACCTGACTGTAGTGCAGCTTGCGTAATCTTATCATTTCTAGTGCCGCGGATGAGTTGCTCCAAAGTGCGTTACTAATATGGAATTGAGAAACGCTTCTCTGAAAACATACCAATCCCGCCAAGAATCTTCAACGCCATATTCCACCAAAATAACAAAAATGGCATTGCCAAAGCTTATTGAGTGCGACTAGCAAGCTTAGTACAGAAGATGCAACGTCTCTAGCCCATGCCACCACACCATCAGCATGTTTAACCGTACGGAAATCATCATGTCCGTTGTTTTTCGATGATTCTTCGTCGAGCAGTAGATGCGGAGGGGGTCCAGTCTCTTCACAGCCCCAAGGGTCGAACTTGATTCCGCATTCGATGTAGTCAGCGCCCGCCATGGCTAGAGCTTCGATCGACATGGCCCACTTGGTGCAATGTGTGATATAAAGCCCTTGATGGTTGAAGAGTGGTGTTTGTTCGATTGAAAGGTGTGATATGAAGCCCTTGAGGGTTGAAGGGTGGTATGTATGGATTGAAATGTGTGATATGAAGCACTTGATGGTTGAAAGGTGGTATTTATAGATTGAAATGAGGCTATCTTTGAATGGAAGATCACGAGTGCAATTTACAAGTTTTGTACGGAAATTCTATTGTATTATATCTTTGAATAGAAGATCACAAGCGCAATTTACACTTTTTGCTTCGAAAATTCTATGGCATGGTCGTCAAAATCCAATGGTTCTTTTGACTGGGCTCTCTCTCTCTCTCTCTCTCTCTCTCTCTCTGCATCACATGGTTAACAGGAAAAAGCTGGTTGTAGCTGACGGATGGGATGACTGTTTGGTGTGGTCATGCAAACGTGTGGCGTAGACTCTTGTGTACAAACAAGGAAGTTGAATTACTAGAACGTGGAATGCTTAATATTCCAGACGGCCATCTTCAAGTAGCCAGCACAAAATGATGCGCGTGTAAATGTGTCACGTGTTGAGGATTTGGATGTCCATATAGTAAGCTTCTTGCTGGTACATTTATCAGGTGGGCCACGTTTACGAAGAAATACTCTCTTAGGAGGTGGTATTCCAACAATCACCATTCAACGTGCATGTGTATAGCACACCAGATGAGCAAAATCCTTAGTTTAAAAACCTAAGAAAAAACTCAGGTGCAACTCAGTTGAGTCGACTCGAATAGATTCCATGAGGGCTCGATAAGATTTTTTAAATCAATTTAGTCATGACATGGTTAAAACTCAAGAAAAACTTAGAAAAACTTGGAAAAACTTAATAGAACTTCAATTCAATTAAGCATACTTGCACATCATTTATAAATCTTTTGCAATTTTTTTTTAAAAATATTGAATAATAATGAAAGCTTTGAAAAATTTTAAATATAAATGAATGTAGGTTAAAGGAGAGGGAATCTTTTGGTTATCTTTTGGGACGCAACGTTGGTCAAGTGATTGTTGTTGTCATTATGATGATGGATATGATCATCCTACGTGAGGGTTCGTCATTTTATTTGTATGTCCATCGGGTTTGTGGTAGATAGCTATGGAAGTAGAAGAATTAAATTGGATAGATACATGTGTGGTAAGGTAGGGATAAGATGATTCCAATGCTGTACTTAGCAATATAAACGATAGGATAGTAAAGTACTATATCTGGTGTCTCCTTGAAACCCCACATTTCTTCTTATAAATAGATTATATGTATTTCAAAGAAAAAAGAGCCCTAAATAGAATAAAATGATCCTTTGGACAACCTCCCATTACGTGTCAGTACCTAGAGAGGGCAGAGACAGAGAGATCCTCTCCCTCTCAACTTTCCATCACGTGTGGGTGTGGAATCCACCCATATGGACCCCTCCCTTGGCCTTACCCAAGGGCTAACGTGTTTCTAATATGATTTTTTTTAAAAAACTCAACGGAGTTTCTAAGTAAAAAAAAAAAAATGTCAACTCAGCTCCACTGGATTTCAAGAAGAGTGGAGTTTTTATGTTTTTAAACTATAGTAAAAACATGTTAAAATTAGAATTTTTTTTAGCTACAGGGAGACAACTCTTGCTCTTGACCATTGACCTTATTCAGATTTCCATGGCCAAATCACATATGCTAAAAGAAATAAGGCTAAAGCGGCTTTTTTTTCTCAAAATGTTTTTTTCCTCCAATGTGACATTTTGATTTTACATGTCCACATTGTTGTTTCCAGCAGTCCAAACACAAACAAAAAGATCAGATGGTCCATCTGGTGTCCAAATATGAATTATCAGAAAGATAATACCATGAGGGGATATAATACTGTAGACCCACTAATGATCCGGCATAATCCAAATCTCACCCTAATCAGGCCATGATAATTATCTAATTTCTCCTGCTGTCATTTTTTTTTTTTTTTATAATCAACAGGAAATGAAGAATGGGTTCAAACATTCGGTGCTTATAATACGTTTGAACTGTGTGGGGCCCACCATGATGTGTTAGTGCCTTCCAGTTTGTCCATGGCATGCACCTCCTTTAAGCCTAGATAACAAAATCCAGCCGGACCCACATCTCAGGAATGTGGGGTCCATTTTTTAATTATAGGTTGTCTAACTCCCAAACCTTATTTTTCGCTTATCCTACATGAAATGTTTGCAACGGTGAGTTCATAATTATAGACTTGCAGTGGATAATACTGTCACCACTCCTAATCAGAAACGGGTTAAATCTAAGCCGTAGGTTGATAAGCACATAAATTTGCTAATGATGTACGCACATCCCACTGTTAGTCATACAGCAATGTTAGCCACCCCCAACTTGAGAACCGATGCCAAGACGTGTTGAAACGATGTTATTCTTGCAGTCCTTGACCTCGCCTATGCTTTTGTGCCTCCCTTTGCCTTTTTAGAGGCTTCTAGTTGAACCAACTCCCTCATTCCAACTGGTGTAGTTATTGGTCTCTCTATTGCACGTCCAGACCATCTAACTCTGATCTTATTACCTAATTCTATCTTGGTTGGCCATCTTAACTAATTTTTGTTTTCATTATTCTTACTAAAATTGCATTCCATGCACTCTGTTTTAGTCCATGCCAATGGCGTAGATACCCTCTTATCCCATATCCCCTCTAATCAATGTCGCTTCAAATCTCAAGGTTCATTACTCTCTTTCACTGATTGCTCGAGGAAAATTGTCTTTGGCTACTCACATTACAATAACAGGGATGATATTCTCATTGCCTTTCTCCGAACCCAAATTTGCACACTTCCTCAGCTCTGGGGGTGAGCAGATGAAAAAAGCTCTGCTTTTTTCTTTATTATTTTTTTGGTATACGAGGAAGCATCATGTTTGTTTGATGGACAAGTGATACTGACCATTGATTAGACAGGCACCATCTTGGATGGCCCATGCCTCACGTAGATCCCAAAGGGGACAATCTCTAACCTTTCAGGTCGATGTAAAAGGAAAAAATCATGAATTTGTACCCACACCATGCATAAGGACATTGATATTGTCCAAGACAGTGCAATCCATTAAGCATAGGGACCATGATCCAGAGATCCAGACCATTGACTTGATGGCCCCTACGTGGATGGGAATTGCCAAAATCACAGCCATCCAACTCTTTTTTTTGTTTTCTCCGTGGACCATTGCTGTATTTTTCTTTCAACCATTATTCCTAGACAACGGATGGAAGAATCGGAATCTCTGAATCATGTACATCCTTTCAGGCAGGCCCAATCCATCATGACGCCCATCATACTAGGAGGGGGAAATGCAGTTCCAGCTCCCACAACTTATGTATGGCAATAAAGAGCTCTGTTGAAGGTTGCAGTTTTTGCTTGGCTAGTTGGTGATGGAGTTTTCCTCCTCACGTGACAGAGGAGAGAGAGAGTGAATTGGAAGTGGCCGGGTGCCCGGGCCTCATTGTGGCCGGGCGACCGGAATTCATGTTTCTGGGCAGCTAGGCTGTTGGACTGTTTTGTCCATTTCCGGGCGCCCCATGGTTTTGGTGACCGGGCGCCCCATGACCCGGCCGGGCGCCCGACCATGTTGGTCCGGGCTCCCGAAATTCAGATTTTCTCTAAGTGCTATCGCTGGACTGTTTTTTGGTTGGCCGGGCGCCCCACAGTTTTGGTGACCGGGCGCCCGACCCGGCGGGGACTGCTTGTACGTAGTTTCCTAATCTGGCTCTAATTCTTCCGTTTTTGGTACTTAAGCGCTCCAAAACGGGATTAGGGCATCCCATTGTGTTGCTAACACGTCCAAGGTCAGAAAGAGAGAAAAAGAGAAAGAGAGAAAGAGAAGAGAGAGAAAGAGGAAGCTTGTAGAAGGGAGAAGTTGCTTGAAGAAGGATTCTTCTGTGCAACGGTCATCTCAGCGCTTCTACGTCCTCGGGATCGGTGAGATCGTTTCTCCTTTACTATTCTCTTGTTGTTTATCCATCCCAAGTGGGTGAAGAAAGTTTGATCCAAGCGGTGTGTGCTTGTGATCGGTTGTAACAGTTCCCTGAGATAGTGGATTGTTGATCTAGACTAGGTCTCGTGGTTTTTACCTCTTTTGAGGGTTTTCCACGTAAAAACTCTTTGTGTTCATGTGGTTGATGTTTATTCTTGATTATTGCATTAGCATAGTCCATAATTCTAGTGTATTGGGGGGCGAGATCCGAAGGTTTGTGTGAAACGCACCCAACAAAGTGGTATCAGAGAGTTCAGGTTGTTTGAACGGTGTGGGATCGGTTCTGAATTATGGAAGGTGGCTCATCAAGGATGATCAGCCTCAATGGTTCCAACTGGACCATATGGAAGGCTAAGATGGAGGACTTGCTCTATTGCAAGGACTTGTATGCTCCAATTCTAGGCATATCGGCGAAGACAGAGGATATGTCAGATGATGATTGGAAGAAAGTGGACCGGAAGGCGGTGGGGTTCATTCGACAATGGTTGGATGATTCGGTTTTCCACCATGTGTCTACAGAGACCTCAGCCGCTAGCCTATGACTGAAGTTGCAAGGGCTGTATGAGAGGAAGACAGCAGGCAATAAAATTTTCTTGATAAGACGACTTGTGAATCTTAAGTTCAAAGATGGTGGTTCTGTGGCTGAACACATGAATGAGGTCAGAAACATTGTGAACCAGCTCTCCGCCATGAAGATGATCCTGGATGATGAACTTCAGGCTTTGCTACTGCTTAGCTCATTGCCTGATAGTTGGGAGACATTGGTGGTGTCTCTAAGTAACTCCGCGCCAGACGGAAAGGTATCCATGGATCAGGTAACAAGCTGTCTCTTCAATGAGGAGACAAGGAAGAAGTCCCTAGGGCCTGCTCAACAAGAGGCCCTTGTGACACAAGATCGGGAAAGAGGAAAGAACAGAAAGGGCGGAAAGGCCCGAGATAAATCAAGAGGCAAGTCAGTTGTCAGGAAAGATGTTGAATGCTGGAATTGTGGCAAGAAGGGCCACTATAAGCATGAATGTCACAAGAAGAAGAGTGACAAAAAGGGTAAAGGAAAGGAGAAGGAAGATGAATCATATTCTACTGCGGTCGCCTCAGATGGTGACGTTGTTGTTATTCTTTCGGCAGATCACGATACTTGTCTCACGGCTTCGAGTCAGGACACCGACTGGGTGATAGACTCGGGAGCCTCGTTTCATGCGACTCCACGCAGAGATTTCTTCACAAGCTACAAGTTAGGTGACTATGGGACAGTGAAGATGGAAAATTCTGGTGTTTCGAAGATCGTAGGGGTCAGTGATATTTGTTTGAAAACTGATGTGGGCTGCACATTGGTTCTCAGGGATGTGAGACACATTCCAGACCTTCGCCTCAACTTGATGTCGACGGGAAGGCTGGATGATGATGGTTATGAAAGCTGGTTTGCTGGTGGACGCTGGAAGCTCATCAAGGCTTCGTTGATCGCTGCCAGAGGAAAGAAGTGTTGCACTCTTTACAAGGCAAGTGTCAGTGTATGCAAGAGTGGATTGAACGCAGCAGAGGATTCAGCTACTAACGTGTGGCACAGGCATCTAGGCCACATGAGTGAAAAAGGGCTTCAGCTACTAGCGAAGAAGCAGCTCCTTTCAGACGTGACAGGTAAACCTCTCAAAACCTGTATTGATTGTTTATCTGGGAAACAGCATAGAGTTTCTTTTGTTAAAACTGCTTCTCATACTAATAAAGTACATGCATTAGATTTGGTTTACTCTAATGTTTGTGGTCCTATGAGGACAAAAACCTTGGGTGGGGCATTGTATTTTGTTACATTTATATATGATGCATCTAGGAGGGTTTGGGTGTATGCTTTGAAATCCAAGGACGAGGTCTTTGGTGTGTTTAAACTGTTTCATGTTATGGTCGAGAGGGAGACAGGCAGATCATTGAAGTGCATCCGCACTGATAATGGTGGTGAATACATAAGTGACTTTCACGAGTATTGCAAGTCACTGGGTATACGGCATGAACAGTCAGTTCCCAAGACCCCCCAGCATAATGGTGTGGCTGAGCGAATGAATCGCACCATTGTAGAGAGAATCAGATGCATGTTATCCCATGCAAAGTTGCCCAAGATGTTTTGGGGAGAAGCAATGCACACGGCGGTGTATTTGATAAACAGGTCTCCATCAGCCCCGTTGAATGGAGAAGTACCTGAGAAGGTGTGGACTGGACGTGATCCATCGTACAGTCATCTCAGGGTGTTTGGATGCAGGGCATCAGTTCACGTACCAAAGGACGAGAGGTCCAAGCTCGACATGAAGATCAGGCAGTGTGTGTTCTTAGGGTACGGTGATGAAAAGTTCGGTTACAGATTGTAGGATCCGACCGAGAAGAAGCTCGTCAGGAGCAGAGATGTGGTTTTCATTGAAGATCAGTGTATAGAAGACATTGAAAAGCCAGAGAAGACCCAACCCAGTTCAGGTGAACTGGAAGACATGGATCCAGTTACTCCTCCCGTGGTGCCTGATGACGGGGGAGTACAGCAAGGTGCAGAGGATGAGGGAGTTCCTACAGAAGATGAACAGGGGGAGCAGCCCCAACTTGATCCACCTGTTGAGCCGCAGGTGAGGAGGACATCAAGGGACAGACATCCATCCAAGAAGTACTTGCCGCATGAGTACATTATGCTCACAGATGGGGGAGAGCTAGAAGACTATTCTGAGGCCCTAACCAACGAGCATAAGGGGGAGTGGTTAAAAGCTATACAAGAGGAGATGGAATCCTTGCATAAGAACCACACCTATGATATGGTGAAATTGCCTAAGGGCAAGAAAGCTCTGAGCAACAAGTGGGTGTTCAGAAAGAAGAATGAGCAGAAGAATTCACAGACAAGGTACAAGGCCAGACTTGTAGTGAAAGGGTTTGGTCAGAGGAAAGGAATAGACTTCGAGGAGATATTCTCACCAGTGGTGAAAATGACGTCCATACGGGTGTTGCTTGGATTGGCGGCTAGCATGAATCTGGAGATAGAGCAGTTAGATGTTAAAACTGCTTTTCTCCATGGTGACCTGGAAGAAGAGATCTACATGCGTTAACTAGAAGGGTTTGAAGTCAAGGGCAAAGAACATATGGTGTGCAGGCTTAGGCAGAGCTTGTATGGGCTGAAGCAAGCTCCTAGGCAATGGTACAAGAAGTTTGACTCGTTCATGTTAAAGCATGGATATGACAGAACGGAGTCGGACCACTGTGTGTTCACTCGCAGGTTCTCAGATTGTGATTTCTTAGTTCTACTATTGTACGTTGATGACATGCTCATCATGGAAAAAGACATCAAGAAGATTGACAAGCTGAAATAGGGGTTGGGCAAGTCTTTTGCGATGAAAGACTTGGGCCTGGCAAAACAGATCCTAGGAATGGAGATAACCCGTGACAGAAGCTGCAGGAAGCTTTGGTTGTCACAAGAGCGGTATATTGAGAAAGTCCTAGAGCGGTTCAACATGAATGCAGCGAAGCCGATCAGTACTCCACTGGATGGTCACTTCAAATTGAGCGACAAGCAGTGTCCCAAGACGAAGGCGGAAGTGGAAGAGATGCGGAAGATACCCTACGCGTCAGCGGTAGGAAGTTTGATGTATGCTATGGTGTGTACGCGCCCAGACATAGCATATGCGGTTGGTGTTGTCAGCCGGTATCTTGCTAATCCTGGCAAGGAACATTGGGCAGCAGTGAAGTGGATACTACGGTATCTAAGGGGCTCATCCAGGTTGAGCCTATGCTATGGTGACGGAAAACCTGTGTTAGAAGGCTACACAGATGCAGATATGGCAGGTGACATAGACTCCAGGAAGTCTACATCAGGGTTCATGTTCACGTTTGCAGGGGGAGCGGTCTCTTGGTAGAGCAAGCTACAGAAGGTCGTAGCATTGTCAACGATAGAAGCCGAGTACATCGCGGTCACAGAAGCATGCAAAGAGATGCTTTGGATGAAGAGGTTCCTACAGGAACTCAGCCTGAAGCAGGAGGAGCACGTGGTCTATTACGATAGCCAAAGTGCTATACACTTGAGCAAGAATCCAAGTCAGCATTCCAAGTCGAAGCACATAGAGATTCGGTATCACTGGATCAGGGATACTTTGGAACAGAAGGTGCTACAGCTTGAGAAGGTCCATACGAACGATAACGGGTCAGACATGATGACCAAGGCTTTGCTCAAGGGCAAGTTTGAGGTTTGCAGAAACCTGGCTGGTTTGAAGAAGACGAATTTCTTCTGAGTCGGAAAGGGGGAGATTTGATGGAGTTTTCCTCCTCACGTGACAAAGGAGAGAGAGAGTGAATTGGAAGTGGCCAGGCGCCCGGGCCTCGTTGTGGCCGGGCGACCGGAATTCATGTTTCTGGGCAGCTAGGCTGCTGGACTGTTTTGTCCATTTCCGGGCGCCCCATGATTTTGGTGACCGGGTGCCCCATGACCCGGCCGGGCGCCCGACCATGTTGGTCCGGGCGCCCGAAATTCAGATTTTCTCTAAGTGCTCTCGCTGGACTATTTTTTGGTTGGCTGGACGCCCCACGGTTTTGGTGACCGGGCGCCCGACCCGGCGCGGACTGCTTGTACGCAGTTTCCTAATCTGGCTCTAATTTTTCCGTTTTTTGTACTTAAGCGCTCCAAAACGGGATTAGGGCATCCCATTGTGTTGCTAACACGTCCAAGGTCAGAAAGAGAGAAAAAGAGAAAGAGAGAAAGAGAAGAGAGAGAAAGAGGAAGCTTGTAGAAGGGAGAAGTTGCTTGAAGAAGGATTCTTCTGTGCAACGGTCATCTCAGCGCTTCTACGTCCTCGGGATCGGTGAGATCGTTTCTTCTTTACTATTCTCTTATTGTTTATCCATCCCAAGTGGGTGAAGAAGGTTTGATCCAAGCGGTGTGTGCTTGTGATCGGTTGTAACAGTTCCCTGAGATAGTGGATTGTTGATCTGGACTAGGTCCCGTGGTTTTTACCTCTTTTGAGGGTTTTCCACGTAAAAACTCTTTGTGTTCGTGTGGTTGATGTTTATTCTTGATTATTGCATTAGCATAGTCCATAATTCTAGTGTATTGGGGGGCGAGATCCGAAGGTTTGTGTGAAACGCACCCAACAGTTGGAAAAAACAAGGTGTTAACAACAGATGATCTTTGCAAGAGGAATATGGTTCTCCCAAATGCTTTATGTTTGTAAGATGCAGAATCTATAAATCACTTGTTCCTTTACTGCTCTTTTGCTAGCAAGGTGTGGGTTCTCCTCTTTCAGTTTTTCGGAGTTATATGGGTGCGTCCTGATTCAATAGAAGCCTTCCTTCGTTCATGTCACAGTGGGGGTTCAAGGAAATCAGAGAAAAGGATCTAAAGGCTATGAAGCCTGGCGGTTCTTTGGGCATTATGGCTAGAGAGAGATAATCGTGTTTTTAAGAATAAGAGGGAGGGAGCAATACATGTTTTTAGGAGGGTTAAAATCTTTTGTTAAAGAATAGGTTTTGGCTCTAGGTAGTGCTTTTCTTTTCCCAGTGGGCTGGTAGCGAGGGGTTGTAAGCTTTTTCTTCTTTTCTTTTCTATTCTTTTGTTCATATTGGCTGTAGCCTATCAATGAAATTATCATCTTTCAAAAAAAAAAAATCCCCACACCCATCAGTCTGGGTCAACTAACCATGATCCCCATTTCCATAACAGACAAATCCAATACTGGGCAATTTTAACGCAATCTAGAGATTGAAATCCAATACCCGCATCGACCTAGTCAATATAGGATTCAAGAACTCGAGAAATTCATGAAATGATCAGATAGTAGCAATGCATCGGAGAAGTAAAAGCTACCTGCATATATGAAACCATACAAACATTGATAACATACATGATACGAAAGACTTAAGGGCAGCAGCAGGGCTGCTCTCAGCCCTCAGTACAAAAGTCCTTCCAGCAAGAGAAGCACCAAAGCCAGCATTTCAAAAAAAAAAAAAAAACAAAAAAAAAAAGAAACCCAATCTTACCCACAAATTATACACACTTCTCTTTCTCCAAAAATTAAACCAGAACAGGAAGCATGGTTGCTGTTTTATAGCCCTCACTATCTTCCACCAGACAATTCGATTGCCTCCTGGTTATACACAGAATCTTCACCCCAATCGAATCTCCTCTGTAGCCTCTCGAATTCCTGCCTGCGGGTCACTTCGACCTGCTGCCATTCCTCCCACCTCTCGGCAAGCCCCTCCCCTTCCAGCATCCGGACTACCTCTGACATTGTCGGTCGGTCCTCAGGTGTCGCCTGTGTGCAAAGCAATGCAACTTGGATCATCATCTCCACTTCAAGACAGTCGTAATTCCTGCGTAGGTTGCGGTCAACGATCGCATCCAGTCGCTTCTCTCTTTCCAGCTTCTTCACCTTAATAAGTGAAAACAGACGCATTAAAAATCAACAAACAATTCAATATAGAGACAAATAAATGGGTTTAAAACCAAATACAGTAAAAATAGTTTCAGAAACCAACTGAAACAACTCATTTGTCTGCAGTAATTTCATGAACATGTTTTATCTAACTGCAGTTGTCTGTCGAAATCAGAGCAGCTAAGGATAATTTTACTGACGTTCTGTTTCAAACAAAACCCAGGCTCCTTTGCATGGAAAAAGAATCCCAAGAAACAGCAGTAACCAGGCAGGAAACCCACAAATGGCCAAGACTAATCCTAATAGATTTCAATTTAAATTTACCAGAAAAACAAATTATTTTCTGTGTATGCACATTTTGCAATCTAGAATATTAAATGTATTTCTTCAGAAATAACGTCGGTAACAACTTGCTGTTGGGAAGTGATCCATGCTCCAATACTCATTGGAGAATCTTCCATTCTCCATCAGCTCATGCTGGATTAAGAAATCCGTCAACTAAAAAGCACAAAAATGATGAATCTGAGCAACTGCAAATGCCCTCTAATGCACATCGTTAGAAATGAATGCATAAGAGGGAATTTAGGAACAGCACCAAAAGGTAAATGTGGGAAAGTAGACTTGGAAGGTCTGGTCATGTGCAGTCGAGACCAAGAATTGTGTCCATTATGAGTGAGTTGGTATAAGTTTGACGCAGGACAACTAACCACTTGCTCTAAAAGCTCGAACTAATAGAGTGCGGCGAATCAATCCCTTTATCTCATAAGCTCAGCCCAGGCCCTCGGCCGAACCCTCCTTCGTGGGCTCCACTTCGCATGGGTCCTGCCTCACACAAGCAACCCACCTCACACGGGCCGCCCACCCCAAGTGTTGCCCAGCTTCACACAGGCCACCCCATTCAAACCCGATGTGAAAATGCCCCTAAATTAAGTTGAAGGCTCTAAAAGGGCAAGGGGAAAGCCCAAAAGGACGTCGATGTAGGTAGTAAGAAAAGACTTCATGACCTATGCTCCAAAAGAAAGAAAGAAAGGAAAAAAAAAAATTTTGAATGTCTAGTTCTTGATAGAGTGGAATGGCAGAATAGGATTCAGGTAGCCGACCCCAATTAATTAGGACATGGCTTAGATGATGATAACAAAAAACGAACGATGTGAAAGTTCAATTCTTCGAGCCAAATCATGTTGCCAATAAATTTTTTTATTTTGTTTCTTAGTATTGCTATTGCCAAAGAAAAGATTTTTTATTTTTATTTGTTTTATTATATTTTTTTACAATCAGAGGGCTATCGTTTCAATCATATAAATTTCAACCTTCTTTTTCCTTTTCCAAGAATGCATTTGATATGCGCATGCTTGAATGCCATTTTAACTATGACACGAAACTAACCCACAACTATCACCATGTGCCGTTAAGGCTCTTAAAGGTAACAGTGGCAACTGTTACATGTTACGAGGTCGTAACAGCCATTATATGGAGAGAAAAAAAATGACCCAGAACTGCTTATGCCCCTTGAAAAGGCCGTAATGGCCCTGTAACCATCCGTTACGGGGCGGATACAGGTTTTTCAGATTTTTTCAATGTGAGAGAGAGAGAGAGAGAGAGAGAGAGAGAGAGAGAGAGCATAACAGCCGTTATGGTGAGCTATAACGGCCGTCATGGCTAGTATTGTAAAGGTAATGGTAGTCGCTGTTACAGCCACCATTACCGTTACCGTTACAGAATACCTTGACAACTACAGTAGCTTTACTACAGGTCTTTATCTTTCCAACTGACACTCCCACCAATTTAAATGCACATTACTCAATTACCAGTGGAACTGAATGCATGACCATTCTGAAAATGTGCTTGAACACCCTAATGAATCATTGCAAGGAAAGTTGTGATTTAGCATTTTAGAGTAGTGTACTTGGCATTTAAAATGTCAATGGAGTAATTTCCATGCTACCACTTTTGAATGAGTTTTCAGTTTGATTGCAAGTTCATCGTTTTTTTTTTTTTTTTTTTTTAGTAACTGTAGTACCAATAAATGAAGTCCAGCAATTCCCCACATTGATTATGTCACCGTACAATAACTGAGATTGATAAGGGCGTGTTTGGATTCGCGGTTTGGCCTGTATTCTATTGTTGTGAATGGAATCATCCCTCACATCATGTGTTTGATAGGATTTAGCCCGTATTGAAGTAATGTATAAGCGCTTGTTTGGATTAACCGGATATGGTTGTAGTCCCCACTTAAACCAAATAAATCGTGTTTGGAGACGAGCAGATTATGTAGTACATGGGTATTACCTTACCCTTACCATGTGGGGCCCACCTTGATGAATGTATTGTATATCCACGCCGTCAATCCATGTTTTCAGTTACTTTTAGGATATTATACCAAAATTAAGAAGAACCAAACCACCACACCACTAGAAAAAGTGGTGAACAACCATTAAAAGCTTTTTGCATGCCATAAAAGTTTTGGATCAAACTGACCTTTGTATTTTCCAGTCATCTGGGTTTGGTTGACCTTATCAATGGGTTGGATGGCAAATAAACATTACAGACATACCTAAAATGGGCCTTGGGAAGTTTTTAATGTTAGGGTGGTCCACTTGAGCTTTGGATTTGCCTCACTTTTAAAACGATCTGGCTAAATGGATGGACGGTTTGGATAAGACACATATCATAATGGGGCCCATAGAACTTGGTGACATCAAAACACCACCGAAGTCGGTGGTGCGTGGAAAATCATGGAAATCCCGCCAATCCCCCAGGCTTCCGCAGAAGTTCCAGCACTGGTAACCTAGGTGGGGCCCACCATGATGTTTATGAGAAATCCATCTTGTTCATCCATTTTGAGATATCATTTTAGGACATGCGACTAAAAATGAGCTGCATCCAAGACTCAAGTGGACCACACGAGAGGAAACAGTAAGGATTGAACAACCACCGTTGAAACATTCTTATAGCCACAAATGTTTTGTATCAGGAATTTTTTTTTTTTTCATGTTTTCAGTAATCCCAGTGGGAATGACCTTATAAACGGTTTGGATGGCATATAAATATGAAGGTGGGGCCAGGTAGGTTTTAACGGTAGGCATTTCTTTCCCCAATTTCCCCTCTCGTGTGGCCCACTTTATTCTCGAATCTGGCTCATTTTTTGTCGCATATCCTAATATGATAGCAAAACGAATGGATGAAGGGAAAAAACAAATATCAACTTGATCCAAAACTTTTTTGACCCATGATAAGTTTTTAATGGTCAATCACCACTGTTTCTTGCAGACATGAGATTTGGATCTGCTTAATTGTTGGTCCCATCACATTAAATGATCTGGAAAAGCAGATGGACGGAATGGATATACTACACATACAACAAGGTGGGCCCCACAGCCAGGCTGCACCATGTTGGGGGAGCTCCACTCCTTGCTGTTATATGCTTCGTTTGGATGGATGTATTTGCCTGTAAACAGATTACAGGCTGTAATCGGATTACAGCTTTTACCTGTAATCTGAAACATAGCAAAAAGGCATGTTTCAGATTACACGTAAAGGGATTTCAGGCAATAAATACCTTTTTTAAAAAATTCTCAATGAAGGAGAGTTGCGGCTTCAATGGGGTGGGCGTTTGTGAAACCTCAACAAAGAAGATCAACCGCAAACCTCAATAGCCCTTCTTTTCTCTTTTCTTCCAAGTGAAAAACCCACTGAAATTTCTAGGAAAATCTTCCGTAGGAACTTTCAGCGACGACAAGCTATGTGGGGCCCACCGTCTTGCTGGCAAAGGGCTGCCTTCATGAAAAAACAAGCACGCCATTGATTCCCTTATATTTTGATGTGCCAAAATTCTCTAGGCCCGCCATGAATGTATGTGTTATATTATCTACACCATCCATCCATTTTGCGTGATCATTTTACAGCATGAGTTCTAAAATGAAGATCCAAATCTTAAGAGGACGACACCACAGTAAGCAGTAGAGAAAGAATACCTACCATTGAAAACTACTTGGGAGCTACAGAAGTTTTGTCTCCCACGTAGAAAGTGGCGTATATGTAGTATTCTATGCCTAATAAATATAATAATTTTAATGCCATAAGACACCCGAAAAGGCAGCCGTGGAAAAATCTTTCAAGCACCTCCTCAATAGTATCACCAGGTGCATTGTATATTTCAAGTTCTATATTTGTCCCAATTTTCAGTTTGTACAAGTGAACCTATGGTTCAGCGATCTAAGCTACTCATACAATGGGTCTTACTACTGAAACATCATGACGTGTTTAAGACAATTAAATGGTACTAATTTGATGTTAGTTTATAGTTAAGGTTGATATTCAATACTTTCTCATCATAAAGGAAATTTGAAATAGTGAGCCCACTTTTGTGGCCTACTAAATGATTGTTTTAGTGTAAGGATTGGCCATATCGTTTATTGAGTTGGGCTTATCCCAATCATCTATCTCAAATGAAGACTTTATATGTTATTTGGTAAATTTTAAGGGATTTACTACTCCAAGCTATGTCGTATGTGAATATCCAAGCATAGGCTGTAATCAATTTACGGGTTATCCAAACATAAACATCTGTTTACCTGTAAACAGATTACAACTTCAAGTCAAACAGGGTAGGCTGTAAACACTTTACACATGTAATCGGATTACAACTTAAAGATTTTACAGGCATCCAAACAACCCCTAAGTGATTGTAAATTTTTCAACCTGGCTCCACCTTCATGTTGCGGGTTTTTAAGGAGAGTGACCCTATAAAGACGAGCACAAACAAAGCATCATTTTGCTTCTAGATTAGTTTCACATGGGCCAAATTACAACCTAGTACATTCTGAAATTTTGGTGAAAACACCAATTGACATGTACAATATACAGCAGGGGAAATTTTACAGGATTCATGCTCCTTTATCAAATATTTCAGCGACCATCATATCTAATATAACCAATGTTGTCAAAATCGTTATCGTATCGTAAATCATAGTAGGGGTTGAATTGTAGCGGATTGCAAATCATATCGTAAATCGTAAGATTTTTTACGATTCTTAAAATTTTGAAAAAAAACATGAAAAATATAAATACATTAGAATTTTTCTTTAAAACTCATCTATCTTCCCTTTGCCATCAATGTGCACTAAGTAATACCATGTTAGAAGGGTCCTTCAAAGGATTCTTATTCCTTTACTTTTTGTCTTCTATGAAATTTTCTTTCAAAAAAAAAATACTAGGGTCCTTTAATAATTTATGTTTTTTTACCTTTCTTGTATGTTAGAATCACGGTGGAAAAGAGGCCTTCGATATTGTAGACTGATGAAAAAAGATATTTTGATTTCTAAACATCATTCCATAATACAAGTCAACATGATCATAACCATCCATAAAAACATTACAGTTAAATCATACATCAATTTGGTGTTTCAACCAGTTAAGACGTAAGAAATCACAAAAAAAGCTACATGATTTAACGTTGAAGAGACTATATATCATTTAATCTCTTCTAAAGAACAAATAAGAATAATTTACCTTTTCTAAATGATTCTTAAAGCCTCCACCAATTTAAAAAACATAAAATGAAAGGTAAGTGAAGCTTAAAATAGAAGAGAACAAGTATAATTTGAATCGTAAATTGGGATTTGAATCGTAAATCGTAGTATTCAAACCATAGAATCGTAGGATTCATAGAAAAAGGGATTCAAGGTTGGGATTCAAATCGTTTTTAAGATTCGACTAAAATCGTAGATCATAAATCGTAAATCATAGGATTTTGACAACATTGAATATACCACATATCAATTATCAATCAATATATACCAACAGCTAAGATAATCAATATATACCAACAGCTAAGATCTTTCATTGCAATGATAATACAAAGAAATAATCTATAGTTCAGTGACCAACATCCTGAAACTGGTGTCATGTTTTCTCAGAAATAGACAAATATTCAGATATTGAAGCTCAAGGCCTGCTAATGATCAGTCAAATTTCCATGATATTTATAAAACTAATCATGCCAATAGAAATAAGATGAAGCCATTTGTAGAGGTTTAAGTAACTTACATGGTCAAGCAATAACACGTCATCTTCTTCCTCCAAGCGCGAGAAATCTATTGCACGTTGTCCAGTCACAAGTTCTAGAAGCATGATCCCATACCCAAAAACATCAGTCCTCTCTGATGACTTACCAGTCGATAGATATTCAGGTGCTATATGGCCCATAGTCCCACGAACTTGAGTTGTCACATTAGTCTTTCTTACATCTACCAATTTTGCTAGGCCGAAGTCCCCTACAACTGCTTCAAAATCTTCATCCAGTAAAACATTGGCAGCTTTAACATCGCGATGAATGATTTTGGGATTGCAATGTTCATGAAGGTACTCTAGCCCACGAGCTGTGCCTAAAGCCACTCGCTTTCTTGTAGGCCAATCTAAAATTGGGTCTCCAGGTTTAACCTCTGCAATTGTTTTCAAGACAAATCGTACACTGTCAGCATAAAGAAGGCATTGAACCATTGTAATTAAGTTTAGACATCTCTCTCTCTCTCTCTCTCTCTCTCTCACACACACCTCTATTAAATACTTTGGATATTAATAGTATTTAATACACTATAAGGTAACAACTACTATTGATAAGCATGTAAAATACTTTGGATATAATTTAATATTATGTTGTAATAATTTGATACTTTCAAACCTTGTGATTATTTAGTCCAATTTTATATATTATTAAGAATATATAATATAATGTAAGGCTAATATAAAGTATTTAGTCCCTATTGGACTAGATAATCGATTAAATATTATTTGAGAACTTATTATTTTTACAACAATATTATTTGAGAACTTATATTTTTACAACAATATTATTTGAGAACTTATTGTTTTTACAACCTAATATTAATAGACCAACATAAAAATCTCTTAAGGCGAATATTAGCCTTACATTATATCCAAAGTAAATCCTCAATAAATATTAGCCTTACATTATATCCAAAGTAAATCCTCAATAAATATTAGCCTTACATTATATCCAAAGTAAATCCTCAATATTAGCCTTAATTAGAAAATCCTCAATAAATAGAACAACAATTAGAAAATCCTCAATTAATAAAAGAAATAGAAGCATTTAAAAATAAATTAGAACATGAAGTATGTTCAGACCTTCCCCATGCATTTTGGAATAGGAAAAAGCATATAATACAACTACCGTAGGAAAAAGACTTTAATGAAAGAAATATTCCAACCAAATCTAGACCTATACAAATGAATCAAGAAATGTTAGAATATTGTAAAATAGAAACACAGGGATTATTAGATAAAAAAATTAATCCGACTGAGTAAATCCCCATGGAGTTGTTCAGCCTTTTATGTCAATAAACAAGCAGAAATAGAGAGAGGTACTCCTAGATTAGTTATTAATTACAAACCATTAAATAAGGTATTACAATGGATTAGATATCCTATCCCTAACAAGAAAGACTTATCATCTAGGCTATACAATGCTACTTTATTCTCTAAATTCGATATGAAGTCAGGATTTTAGCAAATACAGATAGATGAAAAAGATAGATATAAGATAGCATTTAATGTCCCCTTTGGACAATATGAATGGAATGTTATGCCTTTTGGATTAAAAAATGCACCTTCTGAATTTCAAAATGTAATGAACGATATATTTAATCCATATTCACATTTCTCTATATTATATATAGATGATGTTTTATTATTTTCTACAAGTATAGACCAACATTGGAAACATCTTAGAAAATTCTTACAAGTAATAATAGAGAATGGATTAGTAGTTTCAGCACCTAAAATAAAGTCATTTCAGAAAAAGATAAGATTTTTAGGACATTATATTTATAAAGGAACTATTGAACCCATAGAAAGATGTTTAGAGTTTGCTAGTAAATTTCCATATGAAATAAAGGATAAAACCCAATTACAAAGGTTTTTTAGGAAGCTTAAATTACATAGGAGAATTTTACAAAGATTTACATAGAATATGTAAACCTCTTTATGATAGATTAAAAAAGAATCCAGGCCCTTGAACACAAGAACATACAGATGTAGTTAAGAGGATAAAACTCAGGACTAAAGTATTACCATTACTACATATACCAGATCCTTTAGTATATAAAATAGTAGAAACTGATGCCTCTAATATAGGATATGGTGGAATTCTTAAACAACGAATAGGTTTAGAAGAAAAATTAGTTAAATATACTTCAGGAATTTGGAATAATTCACAAAAGAATTACAGTACTATTAAAAAGGAGATTTTATCAATAGTTTTATGTACTTCAAAATTTCAAAGTGATCTTGTAAACCAAGAGTTTTTACTTCGTATAGATTGCAAAAGCGCAAAATATGTTTTAGAAAAAGATGTCAAGAATTTAGCAAGTAAACAAATATTTGCAAGATGGCAAGCTATTTTATCCAGTTTTGATTTTCAAATAGAATTTATAAAAGGAGACACTAATAGTCTTCATGATTTTCTTTCCAGAGAATTTTTACAACAAAATTATGGCTGCAAAACCAACAAGTAAAGATGATTATGGACCTCCTGTTTCATCAAGACCTTCCAGTAGTTCCTCTCCAAAATCCAGAGTCCAACAAACTTTATTTAGATCACCAATAGGTTCAACAGTTGCTTCAAGCCTTAGACTAGCAATTCAATTTTCTCCAAACCCATTTAGCTCTCTTGCTAGTGATTATCCTACACCCACCAATAGTCCATCCTCTTCCAAAAATCCAACTCCAAAAAGTTATGCAAGCATTCTCACAAAAGATGAAGAGCAACAAGAGCAATCAGACAAAGAGTTTCCACAAATTAATTTCCAACCACAATATTGTTACAAAAAAGAAATATTTCCTCTTTTCCCTATTGAAGCAGAACTTCAGCACAAAAATGTCCCACAAGTTTTACAAACAATGTTTTTACCAGGATGGCAGTGGCCAGCTAGAATAGGTTCTAAGTTACAAAGTTATTATGAGTTTATTTTAATAGATACTGCGTCATGTATTTTTACACACCATTATGATAATCTTGATCATAGTAAAGTTACTCATTCAAAATGTCAAATAGTCAAGGTTTTACATCTTTCTGATTGGAAACAAGAACCTCATACTCCTATACAATTTTCAAGACAATTTTCTCCCCCTACTTATACATATTTTTATGATTACCAAGATGCATGGATTTACACATTTTTCAAACAAAACAAAACTTTCAGCCACTCATAATTTTTCCATTTTGTAGCAAAAAACAATTTAGAATTTCCTCATTGGTTAGTCAAATTTTGGAAGTATTTTAGACCGGATATTTCGATTGTTCCCAAAAAGATACAAGAAGGTTATTCCTATTTTCTCAACAATTACAAATTTACCACTCATCAAACTCATAATCCTCCTCTTATTACATTTTTTACTTTTTTCTCTCCCATAGATTCTTATGTGGAAATACCATATTACTCCAATAGAACCACTTCCTCAACCAGAGTATTTAGTTCGCAAATTCAAAATTAAATGGTGGCATGCGACAAAAGAAGACAATGTTACATTAGCAACAATTCAGAAGCTTTTTCAACAACATCCGCATATTACAAAAAATCCAGTACAAGATCAGCACTTTTTAAGTTCAAAGAGCAGCATACAAGCAAGATTAGCAGCAGCAAAGACAAGGCACGAGTATAAACAAATTCTTAGTGAAGCCAGTTCAGAATTAGGAGATAATGATGAAGATGATTTATTAGAAGTATCAAGCCAACCACAAGAGCCACAAATTTTCAGCCATTTACAACAGCAACAAGATGTACCAAATTATGATCCGTTTTCCTTCATGCAATGACAACTCAGTCAACAAATAGTGTACCAGATCCGATTTACTAGAAGATACCCGACAAAGAAGCACCAGACCCGACTACCGACATGAAGATTCGATTGCCGACACAACTTGTACCACTTTTACTGTAGCAAGAAAAAGACAACAATCACTGTAGCACCAATTATCCAAATCACTGTAGCAAGTCACTTTCAAAGCACTGTAGCAAAGGCCAGCTCACAATTTCTCGATTCTTCCGGATAAGAACAACCTCGCCAGCGCAGCTAGTCTCGACCCACCAACTCCATCCAGCGCAGTACATCTACGCATCAAGATAACTTTCTCAACCAGTATAAAAGGACCACTCCGGTCTCACAAAGAAGGCAGAATTCCTACAAGCAAATTCCGAAGTTCTTTTCTTTCCTTTCCTACTACTAACCCCAAACCTCTGCTAACCGTAGAATCCTTGTTTAGGAATACCATTAGAAGATCTTAACCTTGTAGTTTTGAAGCTAAGCATTTTCTTGTAAGTATATGTCCTTACTGTTGTAATCATCTTTAGAGCTGAATAAAATTAGCAGTTTCTTATTTCAATGGTTTATTTTATCAGTGGAACTGTTCTTCTGTTATTTTTGTTTACAATTTATGGAATTTATTTTTGTTTTAAATATTTCTCAAAATAGTTTTTAAAATCTAAATTCTAATTTTAAAAATTTTTGAAAATTAAAATTTTTATTTACAAAATGCCTCGCTTTAAACATAGAAAATTAAAAAAGAAAACCCGTAATGAAATGGTAGAATTTATTTTTGAAATCGTAATCCAAACCATAGGCAATAATCTTATTAAGTTTTTTATTAGTATTTTTAAAAGCACAATTATTCTTTTGGAATTTACGAGGAATATTAAGAGGTATACATAATTATAGAAATAAAAATAGAAAGAATAGGAGAAAAGATTAGTTTAATTTTCTCTGAAATGAGTAAGAGTCGTTATCATACAATAGTATTAGGAAGTCATTTTCATTCAATAGTAGCATTAAAAGTCACCATCCATCAATAGTACTAAGAAGATGCTTTTAAAATCGTAAGCTAAGAAACCATGTCATTTTCAATGCATAGTGCAAAATTGACTAATAGTCGTTCTCAATAAATAGTTAGTAAAGATGATATATAAGTCTCTGTTCAGTTAAGCACTTTTAGAGAATGATTAATATACTAATTAATTTCTTTTAGCAATAATATATGTTGGATTAATATTAATAATATTAATAATATTATGTTGTAATAATTTGATAATAGAAATTAGAAGTGAACGAAGAGAATATAGAGATTAATAATTTACTAAAGATTACTGAAAATGTCCAATTTTATATTTATTTTTAAACTATCCAGAATTAGTAATAATCAACACATTAGTGAATCCTCATATGATCTTAGGAGATTTTTACGACGCTTGGAAAGTAACTTTACCTCCACCTGGGTATTCAGTAAGAAAGTAAAAAATGTAAGAAGAGGAGGATTATGAGTTTGATGAGTGGTAAATTTGTAATTGTTGAGAAAATAGGAATAACCTTCTTGTATCTTTTTGGGAACAATCGAAATATCCGGTCCAAAATACTTCCAAAATTTGACAAACCAATGAGGAAATTCTAAATTGTTTTTTGCTACAAAATGGAAAAACCATGAGTGGCTCAAAGTTTTGTTTTGTTTGAAAAATGTGTAAATCCATGCATCTTGGTAATCATAAAAATATGTATAAGTAGGGGGAGAAAATTATCTTGAAAATTGTATAGGAGTATGAGGTTCTTGTTTCCAATCAGAAAGATGTAAAACCTTGACTATTTGACATTTTGAATGAGTAACTTTACTATGATCAAGATTATCATAATGGTGTGTAAAAATACATGACGCAGTATCTACTAAAATAAACTCATAATAACTTTGTAACTTAAAACCTATTCTAGCTGGCCACTGCCATCCTGGTAAAAACATTGTTTGTAAAACTTTTGGGACATTTTTGTGCTGAAGTTCTGCTTCGATAGGGAAAAGAGGAAATATTTCTTTTTTATAACAATATTGTGGTTGGAAATTAATTTGTGGAAACTCTTTGTCTGATTGCTCTTGTTGCTCTTCATCTTTTGTGAGAATGCTTGCATAACTTTTTGGAGTTGGATTTTTAGAAGAGGATGGACTATTGGTGGGTGTAGGATAATCACTAGCAAGAGAGCTAAATGGGTTTGGAGAAAATGGAATTGCTGGTCTAAGGCTTGAAGCAACTGTTGAACCTATTGGTGATCTAAATAAAGTTTGTTGGACTCTGGGTTTTGGAGAGGAACTACTGGAAGGTCTTGATGAAACAGAAGGTCCATAATCATCTTTACTTGTTGGTTTTGCAGCCATAATTTTGTTGTAAAAATTCTCTGGAAAGAAAATCAGGAAGACTATTAGTGTCTCCTTTTATAAATTCTATTTGAAAATCAAAACTGGATAAAATAGCTTGCCATCTTGCAAATATTTGTTTACTTGCTAAATTCTTGACATCTTTTTCTAAAACATATTTTGCGCTTTTGCAATCTATACGAAGTAAAAACTCTTGGTTTAAAAGATCACTTTGAAATTTTGAAATACATAAAACTATTGATAAAATCTCCTTTTTAATAGTACTGTAATTCTTTTGTGAATTATTCCAAATTCCTGAAGTATATCTAACTAATTTTTCTTCTGAACCTATTCTTTGTTTAAGAATTCCACCATATCCTATATCAGAGGCATCAGTTTCTACTATTTTATATGCTAAAGGATCTGGTATATGTAGTAATGGTAATACTTTAGTCCTGAGTTTTATCCTCTTAACTACATCTGTATGTTCTTGTGTCCAAGGGCCTCGATTCTTTTTTAATCTATCATAAAGAGGTTTATATATTCTATGTAAATCTTTGTAAAATTCTCCTATGTAATTTAAGCTTCCTAAAAACCTTTGTAATTGGATTTTATCCTTTATTTCATCTGGAAATTTACTAGCAAACTCTAAACATCTTTCTATAGGTTCAATAGTTCCTTTATAAATATAATGTCCTAAAAATCTTATCTTTTTCTGAAATAACTTTATTTTAGGTGTTGAAACTACTAATCCATTCTCTATTATTACTTGTAAGAATTTTCTAAGATGTTTCCAATGTTGGTTTATACTTGTAGTAAATATTAAAACATCATCTATATATACTATAGAGAAATGTGAATATGGATTAAATATATCGTTCATTACATTTTGAAATTCAGAAGGTGCATTTTTTAATCCAAAAGGCATAACATTCCATTCATATTGTCCAAAGGGGACATTAAATGCTGTCTTATATCTATCTTTTTCATCTATCTGTATTTGCCAAAATCCTGACTTCATATCGAATTTAGAGAATAAAGTAGCATTGTATAGCCTAGATAATAAGTCTTTCTTGTTAGGGATAGGATATCTAATCCATTGTAATACCTTATTTAATGGTTTGTAATTAATAACTAATCTAGGGGTACCTCTCTCTATTTCTGCTTGTTTATTGACATAAAAGGCTGAACAACTCCATGGGGATTTACTCGATCGGATTAATTTTTTATCTAATAATCCCTGTATTTCTATTGTACAGTATTCTAACATTTCTTGATTCATTTGTATAGGTCTAGCTTTGGTTGGAATATTTCTTTCATTAAAGTCTTTTTCCTACGGTAGTTGTATTATATGCTTTTTCCTATTCCAAAATGCATGGGGAAGGTCTGAACATACTTCATGTTCTAATTTATTTTTAAATGCTTCTATTTCTTTTATTAATTGAGGATTTTCTAATTGTTGTTCTATTTATTGAGGATTTTCTAATTGTTGTTCTATTTTGATATGATTAACTTGCCTTTTTAGATATTTTACGTGTTCTTCCTTTTTTGTGATGAGATTAATGGACTTTGTTATTAAAAAGGATTTAATTTGATTAATATCTCTGACCTGTGGAGGATTGATAAATTCAAATGTTAAGTCCTTTTCTAATATTATAGTGTGTGTCCCTATATGATCTATACTGAATGACTTTATTAATTCTAAAAATGATGTTCCTAAAATAACTGGTTTAGTGAGGTCTTTTATTAATAAGAAATTTGTTTTTATACATATCTGCTCATTGCAGACTTGTGCCTTAGATAACTTATATTTAATCTTTAATTTTGATCCCCTGGCTGTTCCTAATTGCTCTGTTGTTGGTTCAAAGTATTGTGTTGGAACTAATCCTTCCTGAATACAATTCATATCAGCACCTGAGTCTATGAGTGCTACTGTTTTTATGTGGAATTCATTATTTATTACTATAGTTAAGTAAACATGCCATTTTTTATAATCTATATTAGCTATAAAGTTCAATGCTTCTATTTGATTTTCTATTGATGCTATGGGTGTATTTGTTTCTGTTTTTACCAGAATTTGTTTTCCTTTATTAGCCTGAAGTTTAGATACTTGTTCTTGAAGAACTTCATGATTTATATTTAATATCTTTACTTGTCTCTTTAAGTCTTGAATTTCTCTTTTACTATCTTTAATTTCTTTTTGTAATTCTTGTAACGTAGGTATTCGTTCATTTGGAGATTGAAATCTATCTAATATTTCTGTTATATTATAAGGTTTTGATTGAGCTAAATCGCCTAATTCTGATGTATTAGTAATAGTATTCTGAAGTTGGTGTAAATACTGTGTTCTAAGTAAAGGATCTTGTATGTTTTCTGCATAATCTATTAAATCCTGTTGTTCTTTAGTTAATACACATATGTTTTTGCCTTTATCTTTACATCCTAAGCATACTCCATAGTTGGATTTATTTTCTAGAGATTTTATACTACTAGTCTCAGAATCTGATGTGTCTGAATCTATTTGATCTATTTCATTATCTGATCCAAAGTATTTATTATCGTGTTCTGACTCTGAACTCGAATTCTCTTTTAGTATATTATACAAACTTTTCTTTAAATTCTCATCTAAGTCTAGATTATTTATTTTATTTTTAAGGGGCAATTATTTTTATAGTGTCCTATCTTACCACATTTGTAACATACTGGTTGTTTATTAAACTTATTATATTTTTTATATGGTTTATTAAAGTTTTTATTTTTCTGATATTTCCAATTTCTTTTAATCCTATTTGTCCTATGGAATGTTGGATATTTTCTTTTCCATGAATATAATTTATTGAAATTTCTTTTAAATTTTCTTTTAGGATACTTTGTTTTATGAAATCTTCGCTTTTGATCCGAGGGTGCTGTAATTGGTGTGTAACCAAATTGTTCACAGAATTTACCTATTTCTATTCTGTTCAATTTTCTTTCTTTCTTAATTTTAGATTGTAATTTTAATTCTGAACATAACGTTAATCCTTCTGTTATATAATCTGATATTTACATAAGATGTCAAACTTTATTGTATAATCTGATAAGAATTCAAATGTTCCTAACTTATATATTTCCTTTGTAGGTATTTTAGGTATTTTCCAATTTAATAAATCATTGTTATATTTTTCATAATTTACTGATAAACTATTAATAGTATTAGTGTTCTCAGATATTGATGCTGAACTACCTTGTCCTTCTGATAGAAGAGATGAAGTACTATTAGTTCGGAATAATCTATCCATCATACCACTATCTGGAATACTGTTCAAAGTCCAAACTGTTCACTTTCGGGTCCCTTACGGCACACCGGCATTCTCTCGCCTAAAGCCATCACGGGTCCACACCTTAGAACAGTAAGTCTCTCTGAACATTGATTCTGAATAGTGTTGATCACAGATATCATATTCTTCACCTTTAGTAAATCAATTTCTTCTACAGAAGATAAAGTAATTCAGTAAAACTGCTGAGATACCTTCTACTATTGATAAGCATGTAAAATAAAAACATGTAATGATTATAATTACTAAAATTATATAGTCTGGACAATCTAATAAAAATATTGCAAATTCTAATAAATCGTCGTCACAAGTTGTAATGAAATTGCCTAAAAGAAACCATATATGTGAGCTTGTCATGACTAAAGTATTGATCACAAATAGTTTATGCAGAGAATAAAGGACGTCTTCTTTGTGTGATAGGGTCGATAATGACTAAAGGACTACTATAGTCTGGTTCACCGTCTATAAGACAATCTCTAGGTTGAACCCATAGGGGTTGAGCAACTTGGCTCTGATACCAATTTCTTACTGAATACCCAGGTGGAGGTAAAGTTACTTTCCAAGCGTCGTAAAAATCTCCTAAGATCATATGAGGATTTACTAATGTGTTGATTATTACTAATTCTGGATATATAAAATTGGACATTTTCAGTAATCTTTAATAAATTATTAATCTCTATATTATCTGCGTTCACTTCTAATTTCTATTCTCAAATTATTACAACATAATATTATTAATATTATTAATATTAATCCAACATATATTATTGCTAAAAGGAAATTAATTAGTATATTAATCATTCTCTAAAAGTGCTTAACTGAACAGAGACTTATATATCATCTTTACTAACTATTTATTGAGAACGACTATTAGTCAATTTTGCACTATGCATTGAAAATGACATGGTTTCTTAGCTTACGATTTTAAAAGCATCTTCTTAATACTATTGATGGATGGTGACTTTTAATGCTACTATTGAATGAAAATGACTTCCTAATACTATTGTATGATAACGACGCTTACTCATCTCAGAGAAAATTAAACTAATCTTTTCTCCTATTCTTTCTATTTTTATTTCTATAATTATGTATACCTCTTAATATTCCTCGTAAATTCCAAAAGAATAATTGTGCTTTTAAAAATACTAATAAAAAACTTAATAAGATTATTGCTATGGTTTGGATTACGATTTCAAAAATAAATTCTACCATTCATTACGGGTTTTCTTTTTTAATTTTCTATGTTTAAAACGAGGCATTGTGTAAATAAAAATTTTAATTTTCAAAAATTTTTAAAATTAGAATTTGGATTTTAAAAACTATTTTGAGAAATATTTAAAACAAAAATAAATTGCATAAATTGTAAACAAAATTAACAGAAGAACAATTCCACTTATAAAATAAACCATTGAAATAAGAAACTGCTAAATTTTATTCAACTCTAAAGATGATTACAACAGTAAGGACATATACTTACAAGAAAATGCTTAGCTTCAAAACTACAAGGTTAAGATCTTCTAATGGTATTCCTAAACAAGGATTCTACGGTTAGCAGAGGTTTGGGGTTAGTAGCAGGAAAGGAAAGAAAAGAACTTCGGAATTTGCTTGTAGGAATTCTCCCTTCTTTGTGAGATCGGAGTGGTCTTTTTATACTGGTTGAGAAAGTTATCTTGATGCGTAGATGTGCTGCACTGGATGGAGTAGGTGGGTCGAGACTAGCTGCGCTGGCGAGGTTGTTCTTATCCGGAAGAATCGAGAAGTTGTGAGCTGGCCTTTGCTACAGTGCTTTGAAAGTGACTTGCTACAGTGATTTGGATAATTGGTGCTACAGTGATTGTTGTCTTTTTCTTGCTACAGTAAAAGTGGTACAAGTTGTGTCGGCAATCGGATCTTCATGTCGGTAGTCGGGTCTAGTGCTTCTTTATCGGGTATCTTCTGGTAAATCGGATCTGGTACACTATTTGTTGACTGAGTTGTCATTGCATGAAGGAAAACGGATCATAATTTGGTACATCTTGTTGCTGTTGTAAATGGCTGGAAATTTGTGGCTCTTGTGGTTGGCTTGATACTTCTAATAAATCATCTTCATCATCATCTCCTAATTCTGAACTGGCTTCACTAAGAATTTGTTTATACTCGTGCCTTGTCTTTGCTGCTGCTAATCTTGCTTGTATGCTGCTCTTTGAACTTAAAAAGTACTGATCTTGTACTGGATTTTTTGTAATATGCGGATGTTGCTGAAAAAGCTTCTAAATTGTTGCTAATGTAACATTGTCTTCTTTTGTCGCATGCCACCATTTAATTTTGAATTTGCGAACTAAATACTCTGGTTGGGGAAGTGGTTCTATTGGAGTAATATGGTATTCCCACATAAGAATCCATGGGAGGAGAAAAAAGTAAAAAATGTAAGAAGAGGAGGATTATGAGTTTGATGAGTGGTAAATTTGTAATTGTTGAGAAAATAGGAATAACCTTCTTGTATCTTTTTGGGAACAATCGAAATATCCGGTCCAAAATACTTCCAAAATTTGACAAACCAATGAGGAAATTCTAAATTGTTTTTTGCTACAAAATGGAAAAACCATGAGTGGCTTAAAGTTTTGTTTTGTTTGAAAATGTGTAAATCCATGCATCTTGGTAATCATAAAAATATGTATAAGTAGGGGGAGAAAATTATCTTGAAAATTGTATAGGAGTATGAGGTTCTTGTTTCCAATCAGAAAGATATAAAACCTTGACTATTTGACATTTTGAATGAGTAACTTTACTATGATCAAGATTATCATAATGGTGTGTAAAAATACATGACGCAGTATCTGCTAAAATAAACTCATAATAACTTTGTAACTTAGAACCTATTCTAGCTGGCCACTGTCATCCTGGTAAAAACATTGTTTGTAAAACTTTTGGGACATTTTTGTGCTGAAGTTCTGCTTCAATAGGGAAAAGAGGAAATATTTCTTTTTTGTAACAATATTGTGGTTGGAAATTAATTTGTGGAAACTCTTTGTCTGATTGCTCTTGTTGCTCTTCATCTTTTGTGAGAATGCTTGCATAACTTTTTGGAGTTGGATTTTTGGAAGAGGATGGACTATTGGTGGGTGTAGGATAATCACTAGCAAGAGAGCTAAATGGGTTTGGAGAAAATGGAATTGCTGGTCTAAGGCTTGAAGCAACTGTTAAACCTATTGGTGATCTAAATAAAGTTTGTTGGACTCTGGGTTTTGGAGAGGAACTACTGGAAGGTCTTGATGAAACAGAAGGTCCATAATCATCTTTACTTGTTGGTTTTGCAGCCATAATTTTGTTGTAAAAATTCTCTGGAAAGAAAATCAGGAAGACTATTAGTGTCTCCTTTTATAAATTCTATTTGAAAATCAAAACTGGATAAAATAGCTTGCCATCTTGCAAATATTTGTTTACTTGCTAAATTCTTGACATCTTTTTCTAAAACATATTTTGCGCTTTTGCAATCTATACGAAGTAAAAACTCTTGGTTTAAAAGATCACTTTGAAATTTTGAAATACATAAAACTATTGATAAAATCTCCTTTTTAATAGTACTATAATTCTTTTGTGAATTATTCCAAATTCCTGAAGTATATCTAACTAATTTTTCTTCTGAACCTATTCTTTGTTTAAGAATTCCTACCATATCCTATATCAGAGGCATCAGTTTCTACTATTTTATATGCTAAAGGATCTGGTATATGTAGTAATGGTAATACTTTAGTCCTGAGTTTTATCCTCTTAACTACATCTGTATGTTCTTGTGTCCAAGGGCCTGGATTCTTTTTTAATCTATCATAAAGAGGTTTACATATTCTATGTAAATCTTTGTAAAATTCTCCTATGTAATTTAAGCTTCCTAAAAACCTTTGTAATTGGGTTTTATCCTTTATTTCATTGGAAATTTACTAGCAAACTCTAAGCATCTTTCTATGGGTTCAATAGTTCCTTTATAATAGGATACGGATTTACGAGAGAGAGAGAGAGAGAGAGAGAGAGAGAGAGAGAGAGATGTTACATTTAATAAATACTATAGTAGCCACACTGCAACTGGGTCCTCAAGTCTAATGTTTTGCTCTCTCTCTCTCGTAAATCCGTATCCTATGGAAAAGCCACACTGCAACTGGGTCCTCAAGTCTAATGTTTTGCAAGACCTAGGGTACTTGAAACCTTCACTAAGTTATCCTCCATTATGGAAAAGGCTGCAACAGCAGGAGCTATAATCTCCACTAAGTTATGGAAGAAGTCTGCAACGGAAGCTATAGCCTCATAGGTGGAAGATGGAACATATAAGAACCATACCTGCTCCATAGGTGCCATACGAAACAAAACAAAAAATGCCCTGAATAAGAGTAAATGCTGAAAAAGGACAACATAAAATGCTAAAATCCCCCACTAGACGATTTGCAGACATGCTTAAATATATGATGCTTAAAGTTGAACATGTAAGTAGAGTGGCATGCTATAAAACCAAAAGAATGGGTAGCAAAGTCAAGGAACATTGCAGGCAATAGTACTACTGTGAACAGAAACACATGCTTATGGCATGCTATAAGTAATTGACACAGCCAGTACCTCGTAAACGATAGGCAACGCTTAGATTTTGCATAAAAGGGTAAACCAGAAGCCGTTCCGATGGTGTTGTGCAGTACCCAATCAACCTCAAAAGATTCTTGTGAACCGCAACACTTATCATCTCAACTTCACGTAGGAAAGCTGCCTCTCCTCCAGGACTTTCATAATCAGTCAGTCGTTTCACAGCTATTTTTGTATTATCTCCAAGCACTCCTTTATATACTTTTCCAAAGCCCCCTTGTCCGAGAATGTTTTTCTCACTGAAGTTATCTGTTGACAGTTGCAATTCCCGCCATGCAAATCTTTTCAACTGCCCAAATGCAATTCTGCGGTCATCTTCACCTGAGCAGCCAACAAAAACATAACTTGTTCAGCAACTTCCATAGCATCATTAAATAATAGAATACTGATTTTCAAATATAATTCATGAATTTTTTTTTGCTATTAAGTAGCCCTAGAAATATGTCATTATATTCTCCATATTTTGGAAGTAAAAAAGTACACAGAATACTACTTCAGTTCCAAATATGGAAATGGAAGTATGCCCAAAAAAGAAGAAAAAAAATCAAGGTAGATCGAGATGTCGATTCCCTTCGTGAAATTGCAAATTATGTTGATGCAATTTTTTCTTCTTATATAGAAATGTAAATGTGCAGGTTTTTTATGATAAAAATCAGAACAGTATCACCGTGTAATATAACTCCACATTTACATAATTGTCAAATCGGTATATCTGAAATCACTTATGGAGGAAGGTGGTATGATGATATCTATCAACTTAATCTCTACAAGAACAATAAAAGCAACGAATTTGTAATATGTTCCCTTTCTTTTAAAGCTTCAATAGCAAATAGAGTGCAACAATCGCTTCCAAGGAAATAAATAACAGGGTTTGAAAAGTATGCTGCAGCCTGCAGCCATCATGCCAGACATGTACCAATACAACTTTTTAAAAAAATTATCTATATTGCAATATACTTATTAGCATTTGATTAGCTGACTAACAAGAAACACAAACCTGCAACATCCACGAAAACTTCACGCCGATAACCTTTATGCCTGCCCTTCCACAGAAGAAACAGCACAGCACTGCAAAGGAGGACTCCCATCCCACCTCCAATAGTTCCAAATACAATGGCAATCTTTGGTTTATGGGAACCACCTGTTAAGAACAGAAGAATGTGAAGCATTACACCTGCCGAAAAAGGGAAATATTGAAAGTTCCCAAAACTGACAGTACTTTCCCAAAATGATGTTGCTGGTTTGAATAAATGTATGATTAAAGATTACCTCCATCAGAAGTTTTGGAGGCACATAGGTTTGGAAAATTTACACCGCAGTTCAAATTGTTTCCTGTAAAACTTCATTAAGTGATCCCAAATTAGATCAATTGAAACCAGAATGTTTACTTTCTCAACTTTCAAAAAAAAAAAAAAAAAATTATTACTCTCTTTCCTCTCACTTATTTTTTCAGAGGAAACCAATAAACATTGAGTGATGCTCATCATGCTTATCACCAGTTGCAGTATTGTGTTTTATAGCACAAGAAAGTCACTCATACTTGTATTTAGGAAGCTGAAACAGTTGATCAGGAACCCGACCACTGAGATTATTGGAAGCAAGCTGACTGCCAAAAAAGTTCAAATGACATGCTGTCAAACACTTGAGAAAATAATTCATACTTAAGATAGATGACTGGACTTAATATTTCTGCTCCCCTCCCAGATGCTTCTCGAGATCGGTGGAAAATTGAGCATAACAGCATAACACATTCTCTACATGTTCATCAATAAAGACACCCTGCATTCTGCAGATGAGGAGGTGCACCCTATATTCACGCACATGCACGCACCTGGGGGTGAAACTTGGGAAGGTTGGGTCGGGTTGAGGGTCAACCCAAACCTGAAATGAACTCAAGAGGACCCAACCCAGAACCAACCCGACCTGAATTCCAACCCAAGGTGCCCAACCCGAATTCCTCTATACTTGACCCAACGCAACCTGACCTGACCCAAACCTGAAACAAATACATGTGATTATTCCCAGCCTGACCTAACCTGACCCAAATTTGCTCCACCCAAACCCAACCTGATTTTAAATCAGATTGGCATTTTCCAACCCAAACGCAGCCTGAGGACCATGACCACCTGGACTCAAAATCAGGTCGGGTCAATCAGGTTCAGGTTGACATGAACCCAAATTGCGCGCGCGCCACACACACACACACACACACACACACACACACACACACACCCACGTCTACTGCTGCAAAAAGTAATGAAACACATACAGATTTATCAAGTTCGGAAGATTCGAAATTGTGGCAGGAATATTTCCACTGAGATTATTTTGACTCAAAATCCTGCTCATATGATCACAGTAATAGCAATTTTATGTTAGAAAATCATATAACTGCTTTAATTGAGAAGTTAAATGTCAAGTAACTAACCATTATAAACAGTATGACTTACAAGAACTGAAGCTTGGTCAGATTGCCAAGGGAGGCTGGTATCTCTCCAGTTAACCGGTTATGCTCCAAATCCAAGCTTGTCAAACTCAATAGGTTCCCGAACTCTTTTGGAATCTCCCCTGTTATATTGTTACCTTGCAATCCACTACATGATGAATGCATCCAATTAATGTTTATTGACAAGAATGGAATTTATATCACAAAAATTGCACTCCAATTGCCAAGAGAATTAAATATCTGCCAAGATTAAATATGTTCACTGCAAGACAAGTAGTATCTGTGCTATATTCAACTCTGGAAATCACGAGTTCCTTTACAACAAAGTGACAAAGTCTCATTTTAGGCATGGGAATTCTCAGGAGATCTTTAAATTTAGGCAATTTCTTGTGATAAATTCAGGAAAATCTCACGGAAAATAAAATTATTATTCACAAATGAATCATAAAAAAGAAAAAAAGAAAAGAAAAAAAAAAAAAAAAGCATTATTATTCACAGATGAATCATGTAAAGATCATGATAATATCATTAATATTTACAAATCTAATGATAAAATGGAACTATAGAAACTCTTGATAATATCATAATATTTACAAATCTAATAGTAAAATGGAACTATTGCATTGCAACATTTTTCTGATAAAAAAATACCATAATAATGTCCTCATATTTCTGATATTTGGCCAATATTTATCACAACACACTGAGAACAAAGGAGTCAATAGAAGTTGCTTCATGCAAGCATTTATGCAATGCAGAGCTTCAAATTAATGCTCTAACCATTCAACCAAACGTACAGGGTAGAAAGAGTCTTCAGAACTCCAATGCTGGGTGACAAAGTTCCAGAGAAGCCCATGGAAGACAATGTTCTGCAAGCATGAATAAAATACAACACATAAGCATAGTTTTAGAGTCATTTACCTGAAACATTTGCATAATACTTCTCGAAAGATGTTGAAATTTTATAATTGCAATGGATTGTTAGACATATCAGAATAAAAGAGTCACCACAGCAAAGAAAACTCACACAGAAACGACATTATTCTTGGGATCACAAGTAACAGAGGACCAAGTGCATGGATTAACTTGGTTTTGGTTCCAATCTGTGAGCTGATCCGGACGGGCACTTAACGATGTCCTCAAGTCAAACAGCGCATCTCCTGAAACCATTGAGAATACTCAACCACTATCAAACAAAAAAAAAAAAATCAACAAAACCATGACAGAACAGTTCCATACTTACACTACAAAGATATAAGACTTCTGAGAAAGACTCTCTCTGGCAGAGGTTTGCGGATCCCACAGCACTTTACACAGGGCACAAACACGAACCTGACAAGTGTGTGGAACATCTGAGCTGTGGCCCCCACCAGGAGAATCAATAAATGACAAATCAGGCCAGTCTACTTGTCAGGCAGCCCACACATTTATGTTGAACATGACCGCCAGCAAGTCCTTTTAAACCATCTGTCATTAAAAGTAGGGGCAGTCCATATAAATGAGTGGACCAGCTTGAATTTTGTGTATGGTCATCCTGACTATGGGGGCCACCCTTTGCACTGCTCAGATGTCCCATACACTTGCCAGGTCGGCATGTCTGCCCGATGAAAAGTTGTTCGTGGAAAGGCATGCACATGGGGCTAGCAAACCCCACTTTGACAAACTCACTATTTTTTATTTTATTGTTTTAACATTGGAGAACGATTTTATTAGAAAAGAAGGCCGCAGCCAGAATATACAAAAGATCACTATACAAGAAAAGAAAAATGATTACAGCCCAAACCAACAATCAGGGAGATGCTCGATAGCCTTAGATGCCTTTGCCCAATCAATCACATGCAATTTAGCCCTTAGAAACAGTTCTGCCACTCACCCCTCCCTGATTCCCAAAGCACCAATCATTTCTTTCTAACCATAGGAACCAAATCCCCGCAAGAAGTCACAGTCGCTAGACGATTTATCCCAATCTGCTTGAAATGGCAGTCATGCTACATCATATAGAATTGCCCAATAGTTTTTTGCCACACCCACAATACTCCAAAGATATTTAAGAAGTTTTCCCACAGTTACCATGCAAAGCACAATAAATGAACAAGTGATCCACCGATTCCTCATCATGCAAGCACATGAGACAAACATTTGGAATGATCATCTTTCTTTTACGAAGATTATCCACTGTGAGCACTTTATTACAACCCACCAGCCATGCTAAGGTTGCCACCTTGGGAGTTGCCCCATACCGCCTCACAAAAGCAGATGGACTAACCTCCTCATTGGATCCTCTTCCAGCAAGCATCTTGAAAAAGATTTTATGGAGAATTTTCTGGACTTCTCATTTTGCCATATCAATGAGTCCGGATCCGATAACACCAGCTTCAACTTGGATAAAATGTTCAGCAAATTGACCAATTCCTCGAACTTTCATCATCTAGATTTCTTCAACGTGGCGAGACCCAAATTACTTCCTCACCTTGAAAGGAGAAACAACTTGCAACTAGCCAACTACTAAAACCTTCCCGCTGAATAGCCTTGCCAGCCTAGGAAAAACCTTCCCCAATTTTCGCTACAATCTTCAACCCATTCCCTAGTAAAAACCCCACCCCTTCCCCAAACTCACCATCTTTTAGTAAAATATGCACTCAAATACTATCCTAAATTACTAATAGGAAATGCAGCCAACATCAAAATACTTGCAATGTACAAAATGTATTGTAACATGCAACCAAGCTGAATAGGTTATTATAACCTTTAACCAGATTTTACAAGGAAACAATTAAGTAAAAAAAAATAGCTTGGAACAACTTGCACCACAGAGAAAAAGAAGAGTCACCCCTCAGTCACACATGTACACATCAACGGTATGCAAAGGGGCGCAGCTAATATGTGAAAGGGAAACATGTCACTCCACTCAGTTGCCATCTTTTCTGTTTCTAATAAAATTGTTAAACAAAATTAAATAATCAATATACCTTGATAATCTGATGTGCCAAAAGAACGCAGATAAGCCAACATAAAAAATGCATAAACCAACTCCATCTTTGTTGTGCTTATTCCCATTGATTGATTCGAATTTGCATGTGAGTTCCAATGGACTCTTGAGTGAATGTTACACCCTGTAAAAATATGAGATAAAAAGACATAACTAGAAACATCTAAAGCTTGAAAAATAGCAAACCTTATTCTCAGCAAATGTCAAACTTCATTAACTACTAAACATTACAAAGAGGAAGCCACTATTTACACCCACCAATTCTCCATCTTTACCATAACAAGAAAGGAAAGCTGAATAGTCAGGGTGGTCATCAATATCGATTTCATACATTAGTAAGATAGCTTTAGAAAAAAAAAAAAAAAAGATATAAAAGGAGTATAACCATGTGAACTGGGTGATTACAAAATCATGATAATGATTTGCAAAAGCATGCGTGAAACTTACTCGAAACCTATAGCCAATACACATTGGGCTTTGGATTGGATGGCTACATGTCAACTTCCACACACATTCCTTTCTATCTTATACGTTCAGGCACTTCGCTGCTTTGTGATGAGAATCTTTATGTTGCCTACTGTTGAGCTAGTACAAGAAGAAGAAAAATATTGGAAAGTGAAAATCAGCCCTCAAGGAATTTTCATGACTTTCTTAAGATGTTTACAATACACTCAGCTTGAAATTACTTAGTCGGTTATGATTGTCTAATGCAATTTGTGGTTGGAGTCTGATCAATGGTGGATCTCTTGGGATGACAGTCCAGATTCCATCCACCTCTACAAGAACATGCCTTAGAGTCACAGCAACTCCCTTGCCTCCTAACATGACTGAAATCAGTAAATCCGCCACTCTTTATACCACCGGATCACGAAAATATCATGAAGAAAAAGGATAAATTTTTCTTAATTCAGTAGCCTACTTAATTCCAAGCCATTGACATATAGTTTGAATTCGAAACTACAGATTTTTTATTTTAGGCTATGAGTAGAAATTATAAATAAAGAACGCAAGAAGGATATGAATAACAAAATCTACAGACTGCGGGGTATCAGTTTAAGCAAGTGGAGCGCACAGTCAGGCTATCGCCACCACTGGCATGCCCACCCCTCAGATAGACATGAGGACAATCCTAACCATTCAATAACGGTCAAGAAGAGAAATACGGCAACAGCTGACATTGAGCTCTAAAAAAAGAGGCCAAAGATCGGTGGCTTGGAGCTTCCAATCTAGGAGATATTCAGGACTAACATTTGATCAACGGTCTGGATCACTGAACCACAGGCCCCACTTCCACAAAATCAAACCAGAGCCGTGCAAATCCTTAGATCGTGTAATTCTTCAGGACAAGATTAATCCTCCTATTCATTTCTGTGTTTTCATTCCAAAGTCAGCATATAAGAACCTGATATGGATAAAAATCAAAAAGAAAATCCAAGAGACTTCGAGTAATTTCTGGAAACTTCCGCGGTTGCAATTTGCAGACGAAGAAGCTTACGAGTTCAAATAGGATTCAGTTCAATCGCGATTTTCCAGATTCAAGAAAACAAAGACGAGATTTCCTTAAACACATACACACCTAAAACCCTAGAAAGCGGATGAATACGAAAAAAGAGCAATAAAGAGAATACTCGGAAAAGAAAAAGGGATGGGCGGAGAGAATTTCGTACCTTTGGAGAGATCTGATTCTGAGGGAAAATGGCAGTTGGAAGCTCTTTTTTTCTGGTTGGAAAGGGATTTCTCTTTCTTTTGAGAATTTATTTTTATATTGAAGGGGTTTGAGAGTTGAAATTGAAGGGGAAAAGCGAGTTGGAAAGGTCTACTCGCTGCATACAGCGGCAGCGCACTGACTACTAAGCAGAAGAGAGAGAGAGAGAGGATAGAGAGAAAAAAAGACGAGCAATTATTAGGTAGTTCGTCTTCCCTCCGTCGCGACTGAGACTGCAGCGTTTGTCGCTTACCAATGGGGGCCCACATGCTGAGTCGTCTTGTTATTTGAACCGCTCATTTACATGCGGGCCACCGTAAGAAACTTACGCTAAACGGATGACTGTGAACATCACTATTCGTAAATGAAGTTTTAGCGAGGAAGTGAATATTTTCAATCGCTCGTGTTCGACTCTACTACAAATCAAAGGTTAGGATCATCGTAGAAGCGTGATTACTGGATAATAGATTGTTTACGGCAGTAAGGAGAATATGGACGGTTCATATCGTCGAACCATCTGAGCATGTGGGGTCCAGTGGGTGGCAACACGACGGGGGCAAAACGAACTTATCATTAGGAATGCCTTGCTGTTTTCATTTTCAAGTGTCCGGACAGGAGTGTTTACTTTGAGAGTGGATTCAGTGAGACCCAGGGCTGCCCCTACCATGGGGTTACGGTGGGGCTCACCTTGACGTATGTATTATGTATCCACGCCGTCCATCCGATTTTTCATATCAATTGAGGGCATTATACAAAAAAATGAAACATATCCAACTATTAGGTGGGCAATACCATAATAAACAGTGGTGATTGACCATTAATGGGGCCACAAAAGTTTTGGATCAAGATGATATTCGTTTATTTCCTTCATCCATACTTATGTGACCTTATCAACAGATTGGATGGTAAATAAACACTACAGAAACATTAAGATGCGCTCTAAGAAGTTTTTAATGGTAGGACGGTCAATTACCACTGTTTCTTTTGGTATGGTCCACCTGATTGTTGGATTTGCTTCATTTTTTTCATAATACCCTAAAATGATATGGAAAAACGGATGGACAGAGTGGATACATAAAACATATGTGAAGGTGGGCCCCACGGCAACTCCTCTGTACGGCCGCACAGTCTTGGGTAATCCGCTCTCGCTTGTTTCGTGGGACGCCGGATTTCCTGACGAAAGCCTTGCGCAGGAAGCTCCTGCGCTGTGAACCTATGTGGGGCCCACTAATGTTTTTGGTACATCCACCCCGTCCATCCGTATTTTGAGCTCATTTTAACATATCAGGCCAAAAATGAGCTGGATCTAAGACTCAAGTGGGCCTCACTAAAGGAAAAGGTGGGTAGGGAAATTACTACCGTTGAAACTTTTCTGGGGTCCACAGTGATGTTTATATGACATCCATACCGTTCATAACGTCATTACTACTGATATGAACTGAAAACACAAATATTAGCCTGATTCGAAACTCCTGCGGCCCTACAAATATTTCAACTGCAGACGATCAATACTCACATTTTCGGCCCACTTGAGTCTTGGATTCAGTTTATTTTTTGTCTCAAATCCTAAAATGAGCTCTCAAAACGGATGGACGGGGTGGATTTACCAAAAACATCACTGTGGGCCCCACCTAGGGTCCCAGCGCAGGCACTTCCTGACAAGGCTTTTGCAGGAAATCCGCATTTTGGGGGTTCCTCTCTTGGGAGAAATGATCAGATGCAGCGGGCTGTACGTGAACTTTCACACACCGCCAATTTGTTCCTGCTCAAGCGAATCGGGTTGAGTATATCTTATCCGTTTAAAAGGTGGATCACACCATGATGATAACTTGGTATGAAAATCAGCTCAATAAACTTATAACGTACAGGACAAGTAGACTAAAACATACCATTGGCCGTCAGATGACTTTGACACGAGTTGATCGGACTGATTTTGACCATCATAGTATGGCCCACTTTTTTAGTGGATCGGATATTTTATATATGCGACATGGTAGCGGCAAAGATATGGCTGTATGGAAAGTTCGCATACAGCTGCTGTATGTGATAGTCTCTCTTCCTTTTTAGTTGAAGTTGGTTGAGCCCTCACGCGTGTGTAGCCCTGCTCATCCACCAGCAGCCACAATATCTGAGCGGTCCATCAAGGAGAGATGCTGTTTATATTCTGGCCCGAAAAAGAAAAAGGCTGTTTTGTTAGTTATGTTTGCCACGTCAGAACAAAACCAATGGATGGCTAGTTTCAATTGTTTTAGCTGTCCATTTTCTTCTCTTCTTTCTTCTTTTTTTTTTTAATACTGGGGCTCAGCTGAGAAGTGAACCGGACTGATTTCATAGCCAGAAGGTTTGATCAGTCTGTCCCACCCGATGGACATCTCAGATTACCCACACGCGTGCTATATTTGCGAATATGTTGCTGTGGGCTGAAAGGATATTGTTGTGATAAGAGTCGGACTCGGAGAGGTTTACTTGAGGATAAAAGTCATGTAGTCCGCGGTTTACGCAAATGATATCGTAGTCCGCCATTTTTGCCATGCGGATTTCGGAAAAGGACAAGTTCGGGAGATACTGATGGTCTGATACTCGACGGCACTCGAAAAGTGTGCCGGCTGGTGTACTTTCATTAGGACGAATTCTCCGACGGCTAGAATTTTTTTCAAAAACAACCGTGATAGGTCCCTCCACATGGTGGCCCACCGGATCAAATGGTCATGGACACTATGAATGATTTGGGGAGCCAAAGTCTCTATAAAGTATTCGGATAGCATAGTATAGCCCACGGCACCTACATGGGTAACTCGTTCATTCTTTGACGTGTGCTAAAAAATGAGATAGATTCAAATCTCATGTAAACCACAGTATAAGAGATTGTGGTGATTGAATGTTCACCATTAAGAACCTCTTGAAGGTTTCAAAAGTTTTTAATTAAGCTGATATTTATTTGTGTCTTTCCCTAACTTCTTTACTATGTTAGTAATGCAACTCAGATACCCTCCTGTCAGTGTAGCAACTCACCCACAAGGTTAATCACACAAAGCGCTCACTCGAACTGTTAGCATGTCTCAAACTTGGGACCTGCAGTAGAAGAGGCTGTGGCATGCCAACCAGCCCAGTTAATAGGCAGGGGACATATCTCATTGGATGGAAAGTAAACATTTCAGTGAGCATTTAATCACCATTGTTTCCTGTTGTGTGGTCCACCTGAGATTTTTGTCAGTCTCATTTTTGGGTCCATGCCCTAAAATAAACTGTCAAAAGGGATGAATGGTATAGATAAAATACATACATCATGGTGGGGTCATAAAGCTTTTCCAGCAGCACTCAATACCGACGGTTGTTACACTAGCATTCCTAGGCCCTCTGTAAAATTTACTTTGCGCCAAAAGCAGTATCGGAGCGAAACAAGTCGTGCGGGTTAGCTTTGAAAGGAAACCCGCCTAACACGAGGAAACGCCGTGCATGTGTGAGACATTGAGTAAACTCGTTAAATGATCCCCACCGTGTAGGTACCATGTCTCATTTATTATTTCATTCATTTTGGGACCGTCCATTACGCGTTCGAAACACAAAGAATGGATGATCCTAACCGTCTGATCCGTGTCCTTCGAAGCAACGGCAAGAAGGAAAAACAAAAAAAGAAAAGAAAAGTCACCACTCAATACGGTTAGGAAAGTGAAGTCACGAATAGGATGGCCTATCAGGTTTGAATTTTAAACATAAGCAATCCACAAGATGGATGGCCCTGATTGATACATCACCCTGCCACGTGAACTGTGGAGAGAAGGCTCTTTCATGTCATCTCGAGTGGGGAACCAGATCATGGGGTGCGTTCCTTGCGCGCCCCCCCCCCCCCCCCCCCCCCCCAGCTGGCGCATTTTAGCGGGCTTCGGGCCTACCAAAAAACAAAATAAACACACATGGGGGCCGTCGCTTAAATGCGCCAATATCAGGTTTGACTAAAATCATTCGCCTCCGCAGACATATATCTCGTGTCTTAAAATGGTTTTTAAAATGAGATACCAGAAAATGTTTTTAAATTCAAGAAGTATTAATATAGTCTCCTTTGGTGGGGGGAGCGGATTAAGTGTTACTTGGGTAACACCTACCGTGGAGCCCACCTTGATGATGTATTATTGTATATCCACACCGTCCATCCGTTTTCCCAGTTCATTTTAGAATGCTGTGCCAAATATTAAGCAGATCAAAATCTCAAGCAGACCACACCACAGGAAACAGTAGTGATCGAATGACCACCATTAAAAACTTCTCAGAGACCGTTGTAAGTAAATCCGTAATGTTTATTTTTCATCCAAACCGTTGATAAGGTCAACCAGACCTAGATGAAGGGAAAACACAAAGATCAGATTGATCCAAAAACTTCCTTGGCCTTAACAAATTTTAATGGTCATTCCCAACTTTTTCCTATGGTATGGTCCACCGGAGATTTTGATCTGCTTAAGTTTTGGGATAACGAATGGGCGGCGTGAATATACAATACATTCATTAGGTAGGGCACACTATGGTAAATGTGTCACAAAGCCGAGCGTATGGAGAACTTTTCAGAGAATCCAGTCCATTCATCAGGTAGGGCACACTATGGTAAACGCATCAAATGATCCACACATGTACGCTGAATTCTTACATGGACTTTTTTCCTAACCGTCCATTTCTTATAATAAAATTTTGACCTTTCTGGTTAGCATAGGAGAATAACATTTGATCCGGAGCATGCGACCAGTGTACCATATCTGATGAATAGTCCAGATCTTCGACACGTGTCTTATACAGGTATCTGATACGTATTCCTCTTCCTCACGTGAGGGACCATTCACTCATTGGCTTTCTTCACCGTGGTAGTTTGCTGTCGGTGTCGGGCGCAAGAGAACACTGATAGGGAAACGGGTAAAATACTTGATTTGACTCTGAGAAGTACACAACACAAACGGTCAACGGTCATGATCACAGGCGTGGAAACTCGCAGTAAATTGTAAAGAGAAATACTTTGATACTCTGGTAGAATACGATGGATGATACGCAGGCAATTTGAAATCACTCAGAAATGACTTACGAGTCATACAAATATTCAAGATAAACCACCCAAACCATGGGCACCAGTTCAGATGTATCTGGTTAAAAAAATTACTTTTATTTCTTAAAATATTCGAGTGCAGGACATATATTGGACGGTTAACAATGAAAGCATCCGATGGTTTGGGTATCCATGAATTAGAGGTTAGGATTATTCAACCAAACTGATTTCTATGATATAACTTAGCGATAGCGGGTTCCACAATTTAGAAGTTTTTAATTTTGGTTATTGTAAGTCTCTTGCCTGCGTATCAACCATCAACGCAGCCGGAGTATCAAATAACTCTCTAAACGTAAAAGTGATATGATCTGCAAAAGACCCTAAGCTTCCAGTGCTATACATTTTTCCACTAATATATCACAAATACTGAATATCAGATCCGTTAAAAAGATTGGAGTCATTGTGATTTCTAAAGACATTGAAAACCAATCTGAACCAATCGTTAGATGGATCACACCATTAACATTAAAGAACGGCCGACGATCTGACACAACATATGGTTCAGCCCTATTTCTGACAGTGTCAGCCAGATTTTGACGAAAGGTAGTTTTAGTGACGTATTCTAGTCAGGCGATGAACTGGTGGAACAATGACCACTACGGTCGTCGACCACAGAATGGGACCCGTTCCGTTTTCGTCAATTGTCAAATTTCGGGATCTGACCATCGTCCATAATTCCAAGGAGATGAACGGTCAGGATCACGTCAACCGTTCAAGTTTCCTGGATTTCAAGGAGTACCATAGTGCAGGGTGCAGCGCTTTAATGACCGTAATTTAATACTAATTACCAGTCTGCCATGCGGCCCCACTTCTCGATTCATCCGATTTCTATCAATGTCCCATGCAACCTTGTGTGTGAACTTTCACCCCCGAAGCATCACTTGTATGTGACATCCGAGCCGTTGGAAAGAAGGCTGCATCATAACAAGAGGCCAAAACCATAACGGTCCATTCATCAGGTGGACCACACAGTCAAAATCAACGGACAGACATTATTCTGATTCAACGTACGTGTATGGCCCACCTACTACATTGATTGATCTAGTTTTCACTCAAGTTAATCTTCATCATGTGGCCCACCTTTTGTACGGCCAGATGTTACACCAACGTGACACACTAGTAGAAAATAAAATGTTGCATGTAAAGGTTAGCATACACCCCTGTACGTGAACATATATAGAATCATGAATATTTCAATGTGGAGTGCTTAGCGCGCCAGCTCAGCTGCTTTATTTTTATATTTTATTATGTATAGTGGGCCACAATCCCGTGAAAAGAAAGGCATTGTGATTATGTCTCACAAATGGATTGATTATAATAATATCTCTATGACCGTTCGTTTGCTTTTTGATTAAGAGAGAATTAATGGTAATCTCATGATTATAAGGAGTTGGGTGGTGGACCAAGTGGAAGAGGAATGATACAGTGGGGTATGCTCCATATGGACCGTTCTTTTTTCTTTTCTTTTTTTTAAATGTTCCAAGTTCAAACGACTCTAGCAATGGCTCTCACTTTGGTACACCAAAGGGTCTGATCTCAAAAACCAGCTTGTAAGCTGACTTGGTGTACGCCCCACACAACATAGCCATGCATGGTGCAATAGGTTGACGATCTGGGCCATCCATGCAGCAGGCTGACAATAGGCCGAGTTTGATAGGTGGCTCACTACTGGATATATAGTTCGGAAGTAATGGTCAGTGGTCCACTTATCAAGTGGATCAGATTTCATTATCAATGAGAATTTTGGAAGATTAATTTCTCATTTGGGACACTTGCACATAATGGATGTAGTCGGAATCTTTGAAAATAATACATGGGAGGTAAAAACATTAATGATAAAGTAATAATATGATTATTCAGTTAATCTTTGGTGATTGAGATGGGGGGACGCATCCATCTCATAGTTGGAAAATTGACAGAAATTAATAAAAGCATATATGGGCTTCGGAATGCAGCAAAACTGGTTCGCCATTGGACTGATAAACGCCGCCCATTATCTGAGAACAGGAGTGAAATGTGAGATTCCATGCACACATATATAAGATATTTGTGATCAAGTCAACAATAACCAAGTGCCATCTCTTTATAACCAAGTGCCATCTCTTTATAGGATGGAATTGTGTCCCTTTTGCTCCCTTCAAACGAACAGGTTTTATCTTTCAATGTAAAAGTAGGACTAATGAGTGAGGTAATTTGAGATTAAAGTAAAATGACTCAAAATCAAAATTAAATATATTGTTAAAAGAGTCCAAGTCGTTAGACCACAAGGTACGGTCCATCGGAATGCGGCAAAGTGGTTCACCATTGGATTGATAAATGCCGCCCATTATGTTAGAACAGGAGCGACATGTGAAATTCCAACCAAAGTCTCATTCCTTTATAGAACGGAATTGTGTCCCTTTTGCTCCCTTCAAACAAACAAATTGTATCTTTCAATGTAAAAGTAGGACTAATGAGTGAGTAATTAGAGCTTAAAGTAAAATAACTCAAAATCAAAATTAAACATATCGTTAAAAGAGTCTAACTAGTTAAACCACAAGGTATAGTCCACCAAGCAGATAGTAATTTTCAATCCATCAAGTGCATGAGATATCCCACCCTTCAAATAAACTAGCCCTACATGAGGATCACCCAGTACAAATATCAATCATATTTACTCGTCAAGTGGGCTGTTGTTAGTAATTGCGGAAGTGTGGGCCACCAGGATCTGACGGTCTACACGATGAGAACCTTCGCAAAGCCGAGGATTTGTGGTGGATCCAGCGATCCGCCTATTTGCTACAGGAGCAAGTGGGTCTGATCACACTTCTGATCCTACGGTGAAGATGGTCCCCGGATCAGATCTATGGTTCAGATCTGATGGATGGACCAGATAAACTCTATATGCCTATGCCTCTCTTTTCTCTCCGTATATCACTTATACGTTTTCTCTTCCTTGTGTATTTGATAACGGAAGGAGTCCTCTTATAAATAGAGAGAAAAGAGATAAGGGATGAGATGAGATAAGGTTGGTTTAACCTTATCTTATCCCATCTCATCTTCTTCCGAGGTTTAAATTTCTTATTAGAAATTCAAACTCTCGGGAGAAGGAGGATGCAGGAACATCCTTATGGGCCCCACCCACAAGTGGTTGTCCACAAGTGGGCCCCATGGGTCCACAATCAACATCTCCCACTCAATCACATTGTGGGGTAGGCACATCATGAGAGTTCACCTAGCTCATCACATAATAATCAAAAACCAAAGAATCACGATCAAAAGAATCAGAAGTGTGGGACCAGCTGGAACACCTTTATCTTCTCACAGGTGTTTGAGTACTAAGAGACCACCTATCTAGCACTCAATAACCCAAGCTTTGCATTGCCTGTCCTAGTCCGCATGACCACACCGGATAGAGTTAACTCCCAATCTAGAGTACTCGGCCAACATACGCACTTATCCAACTTATCGAGTTTATACTGAAAAAACTTGATTTTCTACAAACATCAATTTGAATTCCTTTTAAAGTAATATATATACATATATATTTTGAAAGAGAATATCATTTGTAAAAGTCTAAGAAAACTCGATACTGCCGGCGGATAAGTCTTCAAGTGCGTATTTATAGTTCTAGAAACTTGGTGTAGCTGTCACGGGATCTTCCCCACGCAGGTGTGTAGTTTGGAATTGATCAAGCCGCTTTCCTAGCATAACCGAGTCTGGCCAATCAAGGGCCTTTCGTCATCGTATACTAAAGTAGCGACACTCAATCTCATCCTCCTGTACACAAGAGGAGGGTAGCTGAGGACACAAAGAGTCACCTACGGGACTGGCTACTCGCACGTTGCAATGATTAGATCGAATCAAAGCAATCTGTAGGTAATAGGTCCAAGCACGTGGCTACAATCCACGCCGTAAAGTAGACAATACTAGGTATCTGTCGGGTCTACAGTACGCAAGTCATCTCACATGAGGTATGACTCATCTCATAACCTCACGACTTGGCTGTGATTCAGGCCATAACATTATCTGCATTATGAATAATGGTGCGACAATGTTATTCGACTTTATCAGTCTCATCTTCAATCTTATAGGACTGAAGGCGGATACAACTCATTTGCATCCTCATCCTTTATTATTTTCAATAAAGGGTGGTTCATACCTCAGTGTATGAACTTCACCCCAAGTGTACCTCTCTTGTACATTTAGGGTTGGTTAACCCGTGCGAGTGGGTAACCGGCCTGCCGATAAAATTTGAAATCCTACTTGATCTCAATGATAATGCTGATGATCTACATACCTAGTTTATAACAAGTGCTCAATACTGAATAAAATGGAATTTATTATTCATGAAAGATCAAAGATACATGATACAAGCATATCAATCAAGCTTTCCTCAATCCCATCTGCCTGACGTGAACCTGAAATAGATCTCTAGCTATAGGTTTCGTCATAGGATCAGCCATCATTTCCTTGGTAGGAATGTAGCTGAGGATAACCTTCTTATCTTTTACTTGATCACGAACGTAATGATACTTTATCTCAATGTGCTTCGATTTCTAGTGGTGTTTGGGATCCTTTGCCAAGTCAATGGCCGAGGTGTTGTCTATTCTCAACGATATAGGTTCATGTAAGCCTGGAACAACACCCAATCCTTGTAGGAATCTGCGAACCCATACACACTCTTGAACTGCAGCACAACATGCAATGTATTCGGCCTCCATAGATGAAAGTGCCGTGGATGTCTGTTTCTTGCTCGACCAAGAGATAGCTCCCCCTCCGAGCAAGAAGACATATCCTGAAGTAGACTTTCCCTCGTCGGCGTCATTATCCCAGGCGGCATCTGAATATCCTTTGAGCTCGAGACTCGCGCCTTCATAACACAGCATCAAGTCCTTAGTTCCTCTGAGATAGCGGAATATTCGTTTCACGGCTTGCCAATGAGACTGTCCCGGGTTACTCTGGTAACGGCTGATTATGCCAACTGCATAGCTTATATCTGGTCTGGTGCAAAGCATAGCATACATTAAGCTGCCTACTGCGCTCGCATAAGGTACTGAGGACATTGCTGATTTCTCAGCTTCTGTCTGGGGACACGATTTCCTGTCTAACTTGGTAGCTTTATCCATAGGGGTTTCAACAGCTTTTGAATTTTCCATCCTAAACCGCTCTAAGATCTTCTGTATGTAAGTGGCTTGTGACAAGCCTAAGAATCTCCTAGAACGGTTCCTGATGATTTTAACCCCTAGAATAAAGTTGGCTTCACCAAGATCTTTCATCTCAAAGTTCGAGAAAAGCCAATCTTTAGACATCATCAATAGATGCATGTCATTACCAGCTAATAGGATATCGTCTACATATAGAGATAGTATCAGAAAAGATCTTCCAGACCGTTTCACGTATACACAATGATCTTCTTCACTCATTGTGAATCCAAAAGTGGTGATGGACTAAGTGGAACCTCATGTACCACTGCCTTGAAGATTGCTTCAACCCATAAATAGATCGTAATAACTTGCAGACTTTCTTTGGATACTTTTTGTCCACATAACCTATGGGTTGTTGCATGTAAATATCTTCATCCAAATCACCATTTAAGAAAGCAGTCTTTACATCCATCTGATATAACTCTAAGTCTAAACTCGCGACAATGGACAAGATCATGCGGATTGAGGAAAATTTTGCAACAGGTGAAAAAGTTTCCTCATAATCAACACCTTCTTTTTGTGTAAAACCTTTTGCAACTAATCTTGCTTTGTACTTGTCCACTGTACCATCTGCCTTTCTTTTGATCTTAAGTACCCACTTGTTACCAATTGCTTTGCGATTGGAAGGCAGATCTACAAGTTCCCAGACTTTGTTCTTCTCCATGGAGGCAATCTCCTCGTCCATGGCAGTTACCCAATCAGCCGAATTCGGAGATAATAACGCATCCTGATAAGAATCAGGTTCATCATCGTCAACCGCAACACAAGAGAAAGATTGACCATCGATATCGAAATATCTTCTGGGAATCAAACCTCTTTCACTTCGACGTAACTCAGGAGCCTGCTGAGATGTACTCCCACTATCCATGATGAACTATAGGAGTATCTCCATTTGCAGAAGCAGAACTCCCACTCTCCTGAGATACATCGGGAATTTCAAAAAGTTCGGTGGAAACCTTTTGTTTCTTTCGGCTGGGGTATCTGTCTTCGACGAAGGTTACGTCCCGAGATTCAATCTCAGTCCATCCTCCACGATCCTCATAAACGAGAACGTATCCCTTTGAGTGCATTGGGTACCTGATGAATACGCACTCAATAGTTTTACTATCAAGTTTACTTCTATGCTGAGTAGGCAATAAAACATATGCTAAAGATCCCCAAGGACGTAGGTCGGCTAGAGAAGGAATCCTCCCAGTCCACATCTCATATGGAGTCTTAGGAACGGATTTAGTTGGGACTCTGTTTAGGACGTAGACGGCTGTAAGAAGCGCGTCTCCCCAGAATGTGGTAGAGAGATTGGCATGTGCCATCATCGATCTGACCATGTCCAATAGTGTCCTGTTTCTTCTCTCTACAACTCCATTTTGCTGTGGAGTATATGCCATAGTGTATTGCCTGATGATGCCAACGTTTGCACACTATGATTTAAACGTTTCAGATGTATACTCGCCACCTCTATCAGATCTGAGAATTTTAATCTTTTTCTCAAGCTGATTTTCAACTTCAGCTTTGAATTTGAGAAAACAATCAAAAGCCTCAGATTTATGTGAGATGAGATACACATATCCATAGCGCGAGTAATCGTCAATAAATGTGACGAAGTATTGGCATCTATTTCTAGCATGTACATTTAAGGGTCCACAGATATCCGTATGAATTATCTCTAGTAAACCCTTTGACCTAGTCGCTTTAGGGAATGGTTTCTTAAAAGTCTTCCCGGACACACAATGTTCACAAAATGGCAAATCAACCTTGGATAATGAACCTAACAGACCAGATCTAGCTAGTCTTGTCATACGGTCCTTTCCAATGTGACCTAACCTCGCGTGCCACTTTAAAGATTCAGATACTACATGTTCATTCGATGTAGCAGACAAAGCAAGAGGCGCATTATCATGTTCTACATCTAGAATAAATAAATCTGAAATTAAATTACCCCATGCAAAGATGAGGTTATTTAGTCTTAAAGAAACTCTTGTCCCGGAAAAACGAATGTCAAAACCATTAACTAATAATCTAGAAACAGAAATTAAATTCCGGCGCATGCCCGGTGCATAAAGAGTATCATGGAGGGTTATTGTGTGCCCTACGCGCGTATGGAGATGATAAACACCAATCCCTAGCACGTCTTCAGTAGCGTTATTCCCCATGTACACCCTGTAGCTTCCTGTGGCTATAGGTCGAAATTCCTCGAGTCCTCGACGATCTCGTGTCACGTGCTTTGTTGCGCCTGAATCCAAAATCCACTCGTTAGATAGGATATCAACGGAAAGGATCTCAGAACAAACGCCTACAAACAAAGTATCTTGTGACTGAAGAATTATCGTCTTTTTCTGGGCACACTGACGGGCATAATGGCCGGGATTTCCGCAGACGAAACAGGTGATGTTTGTCTTTTTAGTTTTCCTCTTTCCTTTCCCCTTCTTGGGATTTGGATGAGGCGTTGCGGTCTTCTATTCCTGATTGTTCTTCTTCGCCTTCTTGCGAGCTTTAAACTTCCTCTTATTAGCTTTCCGCTTGTGGGTTTCTGCTGCAAAAGCCTTGGCCGAACCTGGCTGAATTGCATTCATTTCAACCTCTCCTACCAGATGGCCACAAAAGTCTCTGAACGTTGTGATAGAATCAGTATGGTTCAGAATCGTTTTGATTTGGGCCCATGATTCGGGTAAGGAACGGTGCATAGCTATAATCTTTTGATTTTCAGTTAATTTGCACCCTACATTCCTCAGGGCGCCTATCATCTGCTCCATCTTACGGATATGATCCTTAATGGGGCAACCTACAGGCATCCTGTATTCTTGGAACTCTAATTCCATAGCCCGAACCTTTGCATCTGACTTTTGCTTATAGGCATTAGCCAGTGCATCCCAGATCCCCTTAGCGGTTTCATGCACTTCATACGTGGGTATGAGTTCTTTGTGCATTGTGCTAATTAAAACATTACGGGCTGAGCGATTTTGTTTACGCCACTTGTTGTAGCGATTCATCGCGGCCCTATGTTCACCTAGATTTCCATTTTCAGCCAATGTGGGTTCCTCTTGAACCCCATCCAGAGTGTGTGAAATGTCATCTTCATCTAGAAGGCTTCGCACTGCGCGGGACCAGTCTTCGTAGTTGTTGCCGTCGAAATGTTGTCCTTTTAGTTGATCGGCGATTAATGCTTTAGAGGCCATCTCTACATCGCATCATGTATCACTACTTAGCTATGATCTTAAGTATTGGCACTAATCATCAGAATTTCTACTGGTTATTCAAAATTTTAAGTTTATAAAAGTATGCAATCCATCTTATAAGGGATCTGAAAGCCTACATACCTGTATGGGTGGTGCAGATTAATCAAGTTCTCTAAATAAAATGAAAATCATGCTTTTACGACTATCTATTTGTATAACCTACAACCCACCATTATGGGTTTATGCATCATTTAGGGAAATAATAAAACTCCCACTTAGGTTATGCACAACCTTGGGATTTGAAATCTATATTCTAATGAAATGATGACTTAATTTTAATCATATAAAAATTAAAGTCAAAATGAATATATTATTAGATTAAAGAAAACAATCATGTCCATTGAACGAATAAGAGAAGTTCTATGATTAAAGGACAATATAATCACCCCATTGATCGTGTCCATTCATGATTGATCCGATCATTACTATTAATGTTCACCATTGATGATGGATCCTCTCATCAATGTTGATCATCATAGTTGATGATGGTTCCGTTCATTTGTGGACCCTTGATCAATAGTGATCGTATGGATATATACTTGATCTTCATTCATTTGCATATACATATTTGATAATGCATGCACATATACATTAAGTAATCAAAAGATATTTTAAAAAAAAATCCATAATTCAAATCATATGCTTTCATTTTAATACATACATCGATCATTAATTAATTTAGATCTAGACCGTTAATCACAAAAACGGACCATACCATCAGTTAGATCTTGCTGAAAAACCCCAAGTCGCTTCCCTTTACTTGTCTAAATCAGTCCATAAATGGCTGATTAATGGCCCTTATACAAGATACACTTAATCTTTATATTAAGTGATTTGGGCTTCTTAGTCCGGCCCATCTCTATTTGTGCTCAATATATGATGGTGATTTTAGGTTATCCATCTACATATGGATGTCCAATTATGGTCCTTTTTGTTTTATTGGTCCTAACATATTAGCCTTTTCTTTTATATGGGACAGGCCTACAATTCTATGAATTAGGCCCAACTAAAAAAAAATAAGCCCATTAGCCCAACCATCAGGCCATGGCCCAATATTCTTAAGCCATGGCCCAAAAGGATAGGCCCATATCCAATATTCTTAAGCCATGGCCCAATAAGAAAAGGTCCATGTCCTTTTGAAAAGCTAGGCCAAAAAAGGGCTATTTTCAAATTAGGCCTTAAAAGGCCCTATTCCTTTTTCTTTTTCAATTTTTCTTCATGTTTTAAATTAGACCCAAAAAGGCCCATCTCCAATCTCCAATCTAGGTCCAAAAGGCCCATGTAGAAGCTCCAACCCAGGCCCATAAAAGCCCACCTCTCTTTCTTCTTTCATATTAGGGTTTTGAAGAAACCCTTTAATGGCTGCTTCCATTAAAAGAGAGATGCGGCTGGGGCAGCAGCATCAATATTTAAACCTCGGAGGGGGAGCTTTGAACGGCAGCGGCGGAGGGGGCGGCCGGCGCTGCTGCTGCTGTAGCGGCGGCGGCGGCGGCGGCGGGAATGGTTGCAGCGGCTGCTTCTGCTGCCGGCAGCGGCCGGCGTGCCTGCTGCTCTGGCGGCCATGGAAAAATTGGAGAGAGAGAGAAAAAGAGATGGGGTTCAAGACGGTGGCAGTGGCCATGGCTGCCGCTGCTGTTTGTGCGGCGGGCAGCAGCGGTCATAGCTGCCGTTCCTGCTGCCGGCGGCGGCGGCGGCCATGGTTGCTGCTGCTGCTGCAGGCGGCGGCAGCCATGGCTGCCTTTATCGCTGTTAGTGGTGGGGCCCCATTTTGATTGTGGCCCAAATCAAAACGTCTGTCAGGCCAAAGTGAGGTCCAGATGATGGACGCTCTTTATCTGCGTCATTTTCGGGCTCTCGCCTGAAAAATTGGGTTGCTACAGCCATTGAATGGACATCTTTAACACCAGCTATCTTGCTAGTGTTTGGGGTCACCAGCCAAACCACGTCCGTGAGAGAGATCACTGCCTCTTGCTTTCCATAAATTTCCCATTTTATGAAGGGTTTGGTTCACCGTTGATCTTCACGGATTGAATGATTTATACAATCCAGTGTTAGACAGGAAACCTTTGCTGTGTCATACTGGATTGCATATTTTACGTGATTTAGTGCTCATTGGAGAGTGCATTTATTGCACATGTGTACGATGCTACGTAGATTGCACAGATTGCACAAATTGCACAGGCTAATATTTAGGCTAATATTTAGATTGCACAGATCTAGTATACACACACCAGGCTATATTAATTCTTTAATTAATTCTTTTTAATCTCATTTATATTCATCTCCATACCTCAGAGATAAATAAAAAAAAATGAGATTTGTACAAAAAAAAAGGAATAATTAAGGGTGATAAGTATTTGATGATCAAATGTATTTATTAAAATAAAATTAATTTATTGTATAATCCTAAAAATAAGGTCACTTACCTCGATTGCGATTATATCCTCTTTAAATCGGAGATCCGCCGTTCAATGCTCTGATACCACTGTTAGTAATTGCGGAAGTGTGGGCCACCAGGATCTGACGGTCTACACGATGAGAACCTTCGCAAAACCGAGGATTTGTGGTGGATCCAGCGATCCGCCTATTTGCTACAGGAGCAAGTGGGTCTGATCACACTTCTGATCCTACGGTGAAGATGGTCCCCGGATCAGATCTATGGTTCAGATCTGATGGATGGACCAGATAAACTCTATATGCCTATGCCTCTCTTTTCTCTCCGATATCACTTATACGTTTTCTCTTCCTTGTGTATTTGATAACGGAAGGAGTCCTCTTATAAATAGAGGGAAAAGAGATAAGGGATGAGATGAGATAAGGTTGGTTTAACCTTATCTTATCCCATCTCATCTTCTTCCGAGGTTTAAATTTCTTATTAGAAATTCAAACTCTCGGGAGAAGGAGGATGCGGGAACATCCTTATGGGCCCCACCCACAAGTGGTTGTCCACAAGTGGGCCCCATGGGTCCACAATCAACAGCTGTAATATAGAAAACAATGTGTAGTCATTGATAAATAGCAAACTACAAGCAAGATCTCCTCAACGGTGGATATGGGTGATTTTTGTGCAAGGTGATCCTCATTAGAGGTTAAAAGCAAAATAACTTCAAAGATTAAAAGAGGTCTCAATTCAAATTGCTTGGACCACAAGGTATATATGGTCCACCAAGCAGATAATTTCCAATCCATTAGGGGCATGGGACATCCACCTTTCAATAGGTTACCCTTACCATGACAATCACCTATTGCAAAAATCAGCCACATCAACTCATCAGGTGACCGATACTATAGAAAATAATGTAGCCATTGATAAATAGCTAAATACAAATGTAGATTGCACAATAGTGAATATGGGTGCTTTTCGCAAAAGGTGATCCTCATAAGAGGGCCAACCTCTCGGATAAGTTGGACATTGCACACATGACAGGTTATTACCTGTTGAGCAGACGGTAACTTATATTCCAACCAAATTGGATTTGAGAAGTTATCTTGTTAAAATTTATAGATCACCAACATGCATATATAAAGTTAAGGCCCGTTTGGATGCCACTAAATAGTTACTTCTTCTACTTAAGTAACTTTTTTACTTTAAAGCTAATCACTTCAGCTTAATACGTAGACATCAAGATAAGTTAAATAAGGCATAAGTAATTACTTAAGATCCAAACACCCCTTAAATGCATAGTCCTCGAGCTAACAAAGTCTTGTACTAAATTAATTAACTTTCTAAGCTGGATCAGTCATATTCATATGCAATTTCAAAAAATTAACCATTACTCTGCTCAAATTATTAGAATTATATGACTTTTTAAGACTGTTTGGAAGCTAAGTAAATATGCCTCATGCTTCCCAACATCATGTTATTTTGACATTGTTTAATACTTCAAGAGTGAATTACAAGACAAGTAATGAAAATAGTAAGGGATACTTCAATTCTATTTAGATAGGTAAGAAAACAAGGAAAGGATCGTTGAAAACTATGTTAAGCTGGGAGTCTCAGTCAAAGGACTCTTCATTGGGGGACACATAATCATTTCTCAGGACTCTTCAAGTAACCATCATAACGGTCCACTACAGTATAAAAAGTGATATCCACACTCGATGGCTGAAAATTTGGCCCTTTAACAGTCATGATCAACGGCTATAAGCAATCAACAGTGGAGATCAACAACTTGACCTTGATGAGAGCTGCACCATACATGGGGTTTTGGACAATGCCCATCTTTAAATTGCTGTGTACAAATGGACCCAGAAAGATGAATAATGTCAGCAATGGCTCACACTCAGTAAAAATGTTCCATTTATGAGCCATGGTGGCAGATACATGCACCACATGTTGGCACGTGATCCCCACCTTTTGCATTATTTGGAAACAAATTCAATGCTTGTCTTTTCAATAGATAGTATTGGAAAGTGTACAAATATTCAAAATTCAATCTTGTTAGCACCTTAGTGGGAACTGAGATCACTTGGAATAGCAATGCATCTGTCTCATTTAGGTGCAGTTTGTGAACTTTAACATACAACTCCATCAATCCCATCCACGTGTCATGACTGTGGGAAATCCAGGCCGTGCAAAAGGTGGGCCACGGCATGGAGTGATTTTCAGTTGACGTCTTCATGGTGTGGACAGCTCATCTTTATAGTCTTTTTCTTTTTTTGTCTTCTTCTTATTCTCTTTTTATATTGACAATGTACCGCAGGAGCACATTGAAATGAGATGCACCATTCTCTTCCGGTACCACTGCTCTAGTGGGCCCCACCACGTGGGCGGAGTTATCTCAATATCTTTTGGTGTATATCTGCGTGAATGCATGTGGCCCAACTACTGCACGTACGAACGTGACCCTGCATGAAACATGTGGGATGATCTACGATGGCATGCCCATACCGAGCCGCTAGTGGTCAGTGCTCCGTGGGGCCACCATGAGTATATGTTTTATCCACACCATCCATCCATTTTTCCATCTCATTTTAGTGCAAAAGCCCAAAACATGAGGCAGATCCAAGTCACAAGTGGACCACACGACAGGAAAACAGTGATGATGAACGTCTACCGTTAAAAACTTCCCAGGATCCACTGTAATGTTTATTTGCCATCCAACCTGTTGATTAGGTCACACAGATCTGGATGAAGGGAAGACACTAAAATCGTCTTGATCCAAAACTTTTTGTGACCCCGATGGATTTTAATCTTGACCGTTCAATTACCACTGTTTCTTGTGGTGTGGTCCACCTGAGATTTATATCTGTCTCATTTTTTGTCTCATGACTAAAATGATATAGCAAAAGCATGGATAAAACTCGTACATCATGGTGGGCCCGTATAGCACCAACCAGTAACTTACTCAGTACTGGCGGTGACCATGCAATCCGCGTCCGTGGCTTTTGGACGGGAATAATACAACGCAGAGAGAGCAAAGGAAAGGCAGACGACACGAAAGAGATTGAAAGAAACACCATGCAGGTTGGATGGTGATCTGGGCCATTCTCTAGGTAGCAACAACACCCATTAACCGACCCACACGTATGTTGAATATGGACCATTGGATCTTTCGTTTCTCTGATACGATTGTGATCTTCCTTATCAATGGATTAATATCATTTTTTTTTTATGGTTCAAGGTATGTTCATAGTGTACACTACCTGGTGAATGGTCTGGATCTCTCTCTCTCATATGCGTGCATGGGTCAGAACGAGTCCCACATGATATCTGTGAAGCGGGCCCCACATGCCAATAAAAAATCCGTGTTGTGTCATGGGCTACTGTGTAAAATAATAAAAATTAGACCCTTCTAGCCATGTGATCATCAACTACTGATAAGATTTACGATCAAGATCATTTTTCGTAGAAAGGACTAATTAGCAATTTGAGCCATCTAATTGTCGGGATCACCCGCTAGCCCAGCTGGTAGATGCCTGGGCGTTTCAACTGCTAGTCTTGGGTTCTGACCGGGTGTTTGCGTCGGGCATGAAACCCATGGAAACTACTCTATCCGAACCAGGTCATAGTAATCGTCGCTGGAAAAGATCTTTTAGCCTCACCTTGATGTATGTGTTTTATCTGTGCCTTCGATTTATTTTCCAGCTCAATTTAGCACATTAGCTCAAAAATGAGGCAGATCTAAATCTCAGGTGGACCACACCACATGAAGCAGTAGTGACTCATTGCTCATCATTAAAAACTTCATGGGGGCCCAAAAGTTTCGGAAAATATGTATTTTTTTTTATTATCCAAATCTATGTGAACTAATTAAAGGGTTGGATGACAAATAAACATTACATTGGCTCCTGAGAAGTTTTTAATGGCTGGCGTTTGATCACTATTATTTCCTGTGATGTAGTCTACCTTAGATTTAGATCTACTTCATTTTTAGGCTCGTACCTTGAAATGAGCTGGTAAAATGGGTGGAAGGAGTGGATAAAATACATACATCATGGTTTGAAAGTCGGTCATCTCAACAGGCCTTTTCTCTAACTACGCAGCCCTTGGCACAATCAAATTCCACCATGTCAGTCAGAGATAACCTTGGTGATTCAGTCACCAGGCAATCCACTTTCAGAATAATGACAGCTGAGGGGAAGTAGGCCACACGCCAAAGATTGGGTGTTTGTGATTGAAATAACGCCACCAGATGGGATGCGGATAGGTGGCGTTGCCGACGACAGCCATAGCTTTGGTGTGCTGATGTGTTGGACGCTGGACCCAAGCGTGATGTATGTGTTTTATATTTACACGGTCCATCCTTTCTCCAGCTCGTTTTAGGGCATGCATGAACTTAAAAATGAAGGAAGCTCAGGTGGACCTTACGGTCCTTACCCCAGGAAACGGGACCTTTACATGTTGTTAAGGTCACTCAGACCTGTATGAGGGGAAAAACACAAATATCATCCTATTCAAACTTTTTGTGGACCTAAGAAGTTTTAATGGTGGGCGTTCAATTACCACTAATCCACTTGAGCTTATTTTTTGGTTCATGCCCTAAAATAGGAGGAAAATGGGTGGACGGCGTGGATATAAAACACATACATCACGTTGGACCCACAGCGCCCAACCCATCGAGACACCACCGGACACGCGTCCCACCAGATGTGCTACAACGTTAAATCATGCACAAGGTTCACACGTCTTTGCACATCTACGATCCGATATTTCAAGATTCTTATGATGGTGGGCTCAACTTCTCACATCAGTGCGAAAGCGAACGCTCTAAAAGATGGAACGTGCTGGACCCAACTTTATGCCACTTCTACTTTTGTTCTGCGAGTGTCCCATTCTCAGTCCACTTTCTGGAATCGGCTTATGACTCGGCTCTCTGAGTCGCAAGGCCAATCCATGGAGACTCAGAACTCAGCTGGCCCCACCTTTGGCGAGTTTCGGAGCTCTTTTGATTTGGGATTTTGAGTTGCTAGATCTTTGCTTTTGAGCTGTATAAATGCTAATATGACGTGTCATCCACATTATTATGATGGACCCACCATGTCAATGAGATAGGCTAATACCCTTGGATTGATGAATATGAACCGTCCGTTAGCCTGCGGCTGACCTGGATTGACTATTAGTTCTTGAGAATCATGCAAAAGAGAAGATCCTGACCGCCCAGTACATGGATCAGAAGACAAGCGGTAGATAAAAGGAGATTGACATTTGGATGAACAGGATAATCTAACCATGATGATTTTTTGCAAGATGGACCATGAGGATTAGATGGGACAAAATGAGCCATCCACAGTTGGGGACATGATACCAGTGGTTACGATCATTGATCATGGGCCCCACTTGTACAAACTGAAGAGCAGCTGCCAGAGTTCAACCAAATAATGCAGCTCTGCAATTGTGACATGTCGGCAGCCTCTACTTGGATTACCTAACTAATCCAATGTATGATTGAACGGATGGATAATCACGTGGGGACATTTGGCACACTGACAGACACAGGCATGTTGGCCGCCTCTAGTTGGATGTTAACATGCCTAACACGTGGGAGTGGGAGAGGATTAGGTGAGACAGACCCCGGATCCACGCCTCTGATTGTGGGGTTTACAGTGATTATGTGTCTTAAATCCACACCGTTCAACCATTTTGAAAGCTCATTTTAGGGCATGGTCCAAAAAATGAAGTTGAGTCAAATCTTAGGTGGACCACACCATAGGAAACAGTCGTGATTGAATCTTCACCATTTAAAAACTTCACGGGTTCCACTGGAATGTTTATTTTCCAATCTAAACTGTTGATAAGGTCACAAACAGCTAGATGAAGAGACCATACAAATATCATCTTGATCCAAAACTTTTGTGGCCCACGAGAAGTTTTTAATAGTTAATTACCACTATTTCCTGTACCGTGGTCCTATCTGGAATTTGGAACTTCTTCATTTTTGGATCATGCCCTAACATGAGCTTTCAATATGGATGGACGGCATCGATGTAGTCACATACATCACAGTGGGCTCCATGGTCAGGGTCCCTACCCACCTCGGTCTCACGTAATCCGCTCCCCATGGGAGTGGCCTAAAGATGCACCCTAGCACATAGGGTGATTGAGGATTTACACTGGTGCATGTATAATGGCATTGATACAGGCGCACATGTGATGTAATGCTTGAAGCTTGGAGATGCATGGTATTACTTATGCTCCCTCCACCACAGAGCCCACCCTAATATATATGCTTTATCCACGCCATCCATCTGGTTTTAAAGATTATTTTATAGTATGAGCTCAAAAGTGAAGCAGATTGAAGGCTCAAGTGGACCACACCATAACGCTTATTATTGAAAACTTCTTGTTGGCCATAAAAATTTGTTATCAAGCCGATATTTATGGTTTCACTTCATAAAGGTCTATGTGACCTTATGAACATGATGGATGGCAAATAAACATCATAGTGAGCCTTAGGAAGTTTTCAATGGTAGGAGTTCAATCCCCACTGCTTCCTATAGCGGGGTCTACTTGAGCCTTTGATCTGCCTCCTTTTTGGGTTCATGCCCTAAAATGATCTATCAACATAGATGGACATCATGAATAAAAAAATATACATCACAATGGACCCTATAGAGCCCTTGACATAACCGTCAGTCTCTAGCTAGGTCCTGGTGGGATAACATCCAATCTGTGCCCCACTTATGCATTGACATGTGTCATTGACACAAGTGACACATGTGTAATGCTTGAAGATGCATGGTATCACTTTCGCATATGTATAAAAAGAAATAGCTACTCATTCATGTAACGTAGAGAATAGATGCCAAATAAATGGGGATTGTGTCCTAATCCACGGTCTCCAGCTCGATATAGCCAGGGCTCTAAGTGGCACCATAATGTATGGGTTTTATCAATACTATTTATTCATTTTTTGGTATCATTTCAAGATATAGGCCCAAAATTAAGGTAGATCCAAGACACAAGTGGACCATACAATGGGGATTAAACACTTATCGTTGAAGGCTTATTGGGGGCCATAGAAGTTTTGGCTCGGGCTGACATTTGTGTTTTCCCTTCGTCCATGTCTGTGGCTTTATCAATAGGGTGGATGGCAAATAAACATCAAGGTGGCCCCTAGGAAAGTTTCAACAGTTGAGCATCATTATCACCATTGCTTTCTATGGTGTTGTCCACTTGAGCCTTGGATCTACCTAAGCTTTAATCCTATTCCATAAAATTCCACAGAGAACTAGATGGACGATGTGAATAAAACCCATACATCATGGTGGCCACTCAGAGCCCTGCCCATTCTGAGCTGCAGACAAGGTAGGGTAGGACGCAATCTGCGTTCATTCCAAACTAAGTTCTTCAATGCACTGGGGCACTACTTCTTTGGGCAACCTGTATTTAATTTTGAGGAATTAAAGTTACTCCACCCCTAGCATTTTCATGGAAAAAAAAATGTGAAGACTGAAGAGTTATTTTAGTGGGAGTGGATTATGTGCAACCTCGACTTCACTCAAGACAGTGAGGCCCTTAATGTGGGGCCCACCTTGATGTATGTATTCTATATACACACCTTATATCTATTTTGCCAAATCATTTTGAGGCATGAGCAAAAAATGAAATAGATCCAAACCTCAGGTGGACCATACCATAGGAGACAATAGGTGATTGATCATTAAAAACTTATCGTGGACCATAAAAGTTTCGGATGAAGTTGGAATGTGAGTTGCTTCTTTTCTTCCTTTTAGGGATTTTTCTCTGTTTATTGTCTTTTTCAAGCTTTATCCTAGGTAAGTAATAAAAGAGTCTTCTCAATTGCTTTCCTAAAACCTAAAAAAAAAAAAAAAAAAATTTGAATGAAGATATATATATATATATATCTTTTTTAATCCAGGTTTACTGGATATTATCAATACGTTGAATGGCAAACAAACATTACGGGAACATTATAGTGAGCCCTAGGAAGTTTTTAATGGTTGGGCATTCAATCACCACTGTTTCTGATAGTATGGTCTACCTTGAGTTTGGCATATGCTTCACTTTTCGGTTCATACCCTATAATGACCCGAAAAAGCAGGTGGACGACATGGATGCAAAATACACTACATCAAGGCGGGCCCAACGTTAAGGGCCACAACATCTTGGTGAGGCCAATGCCGCCTCTAATCCACTCCCTATTTTAATAGGATAGGCAGTGACCCAGAGAGCACCGTGCAGGTAGCGGTGGCTGGAAAAGATCTGTGGACCCCACCAATGACATACATGTTTTATCCACGTTGTTTGTCCCTTCCTTTTGCCAGCTCATTTTTAGGTCATGAGCTCAAAAATGAGATAGATCAAATTCTCAAGTGGACCGCACCACATGAAATAGTGGTAATTGAATACCCACTGATTAAAAACTTTCTAAGACCAACTGTAATGTTTAGTTGCCATCCAACTTGTTGATTAGGTCACATAGACCTATATGAATGGAAAACACAAATAACGGCTTGATCCAAAACTTTTGTGGCCCCACAGAAAATTTTAATATTGGGGCATTCAATTACCACTATTTTTTATGGTATGGTCACTTGAGATCCACCTTATGTTTTGGCTCATTCCCTAAAATGAGTTGGCAAAATGGATGAATGGCATATATAAAACACATATATCATGATGACCCCGCATAGCTTTTCCTGCACCAGAAGTGGAAATTTTAATTTTCCTCCATTTTTTATAATTTTGGTGTTTACAAACAGCAGAAAAATGATTACTTGAGATAATCTATTTCCTTTCCCACCATTTTGCTAAATCTAAAGGTACACTTACTGAAACTGGTGATAATGACAATTAACAAACCACAAATATATAATAGTACCTCGACAGAAGTCGTCTCAATGGAACTTTTTGAAGGTTTTGCTAACGTACGTCTCCTCTTTCATGGAGATAATCAATTCAAAGTACTCTTTGTTTATTCATACAACTAAGAGCAAGCTATTATGCATAAATCTTGCCAATTTGGTGATTTTAAGCTACTGATCAGTACCAAGAAACTGGATTGTTAAGATTGAATGAAGAAACAAAACAGCTCCAATTATATCCTCTTGAAAATCCATCACTTTGCATGATTCTAAACAAAACAGGTTCATTTCTTATGATTCTAAGGTAACACTTTGATTTGATGATTCTAACTATGTGATTTATGGCTAGTAAATAAAATTTGATCCATTCAAAGGGTTAGGATCGTCCGGTTCGTGTGATTCTTGAACCATGACTTGCACGTAGTTGTATAAATGAATCTTCCACATCTACTATAGGTTATCTTGTGTGCCATGTAAAAGGTTTGGGAATGTTACTAACGTCCTATGAAGGTGAGGCCAATCCAATGGGCCAAAGTGGCATGTGTGGCCGATTTAATCCATACATTGGGTGAACTCAACCTGCAAATGCTATTACTTGACCTGAACCCAGCTAGCAACATGGCATCCATGACCATCCATACCCGACCCCATCGGGGCTTGGGTTTTCAAAAATGAGACCTGGACCTGGCTAAACTATGAACCTAGTTCACCCTGGTACAGGTACCTATAGAGCCCAACCTGAACCCGACCTGTTGACGGCCCCAGTTTGGATGGCTAAGACAGGCCATGGACTCGGACAGGGCAGATCTAGGTGGTCTTCAGGCCTTCATCAAATGGGACAGGATCATGCAGTCGTGGCCCAACCCACGTAATAACTGGACCATCCCCATTTTTTAGGCCAGGGCATGTTCAAGGGTGCCCTTGCTGATGAATGGACGTGTCTAGCACACGAATGCTACGTGATCTTGACCATTTATCTGATGGGCCTCTTCGTGGATGGGAAATGTCCCAAAATCTTCCTTATTGGAACTGTACCCTCTCCTATGAATTAGGGTGGATACGCCATGGTACACAAATAACTTCAAATTGACATTTCTGACCATTGATTGCCCTAAAATGAGTTGGCCAAATGGATTGAGGGCATATATAAAATACATATATCATGATGGTCCCACATAGCTTTTTCTGCACCCCAAGTGGAAAAACAGCAGAAAAATTAATAATTTCTTGAGAAAATCTATTTCCTTTCCAACTATTTCACTAAATCTAAATCTAAACGTACACTTACCGGAACTGGTGATAATGACTATTAACAACCCATAAACATATAATAGTACCTCGACAAAAGTCATCTCAATGGAACTTTTTAAAGATTTTGCTGATGTCTCCTCTCTCATGGAGATAGTCAATTCAAACGGTTTATTTATTAATACAACTAAGAGCGAGCCATTGTGCATAAATCTTGCCAATTTGATTATTTTAAGCTTACGATCAGTACATGAAAATAGATTATTGAGATTAACTAAAGAAACAAAATAGGACCAATCATCCTCTTTAAAAATCTATCACTGTGCATGATTCTATGGAATAAGGTTTCTTAAGCCACGGACATGCAAGAGGCCCCACTTTACAAAACAAGCATGGACCAAAGTGGCATGTGTGGCCGATTTAATGCTATTACTTGACCTGAACCCAACTAGAAACATGGCATCCATGGCTATCCATACCTAACCCCATCCGGGCTTGGGTTTTCAAGAATGAGACCTGGACCTGGCACAAGATGAACCTACTTCACCCGGGTACAGCTACTATAGAGCCAAAACTGAACCCGACATGTTGACAACCCCAATTTTGATGGCTAAGACGGGGCATGGACTCAGACAGGCCAGGGCCCATGCCAGGGTCCAGAAAGCATCAAGACTGGCCTAAACCGGTCTTCAGACCTTCATTAAATGGGCCAGGATCAGACAGTCCTGGCCCAACCCACGTAATGACTGGACCATCGAGACTGTTTAGGCCAGGACATGTTCAAAGAATCTAGACCATTGCTTTTATGGACCTTGCCATGGATGATGGCCTATGGCCGTAAGTCTCAAAGATCGGAAGATCTTAACCCCTCGACCAATGGCCTACAAATAGACGACTACCAAAAGAAAAATCAATGGTCTTAATCTCGGTAGAAAATAGTCCAAAAATCAAAAGGGTCGGGACTTCCAATCTAGGAGACAGATAGTATCTGCTTCCATCGTGGGACCCAGTACGCTATTGTCCTCAATGAACGGTCGGATCTAAGCTTCCCGATTCCCTACATGTGGGTGCCATGGCCAGGTGATCTTGACCATTTATCTGATGGGCATGGGAAGTGTCCCCAAATCTCCCTTATTGGAACTGTCCCTCCTATGAATTGAATTAATACGACATGGTCCAAAAATAACTTTAAATAGATGTTTCTGACCGTTGATTTGTCCTGCTATTTTCGCTATCAGTGGTGGTTTGATTCCGTCAAACAATGGTTAGGATCGTCTGGTCAGCTTGAGTATTGGGCATTGTCCTATCCAAGATGGTGCAATTAGGTGGACAGTTTCCATGGCTGCATGTGGGCCCCACAAAGGGCATCGTGGGCATTAGATAATGCGTTTGGGCTTTCAGTTTGTGCAAGTGGGCCCCACGGTCTAGTGATCCAAACTGTTGGTATGATGGGTCTCACCATGGATGGACCAAATACCAAAAATCCTAGGATTTATAGCTCCAAACAAATGGACGATTAGCATTCTCTGGATTGAACTACTGTCCCTATGTTTTCTTTCCTAACCGTTTCTTTTTTGGCCGCGTATCAAACCGTTGGGCCTTTTCAAATATATTGTTTGGTGCATTGGCCGTCTATGGTGAGCCCAATTGAATGGCTGAACCATGGGCCCCACTTCTAGCAACCGAAACCTGAACCTTGGACCGTCCATCAGATGGGAACAAAATGTGAATGATTTGGCCAAACAATTAGCCCATCGCTGCGAGGATGATTCGGTGATCCAGACCATTGGTCAGTTGATCCCTAGTGAGGATGGAGCACACGCCAGAAATCCCCTAGATTGAAAGATTCAGCAAATAATATTGTGACCTTTTTCCCTGTTGGATCTTGAGCGTTGTTATCTTTGCTACTTAACCGTACATCCATTCTATTCATTGGCCTCAGATTGAAAGGCTAAGATTGTCCAATGAAGTGTCTGGATCACAACATATTAAAGGTCTGGATTACCAAACCATGATCCAATTGTTGGAATTGAAACCCGTGTATACGGTGCAAAGATTCGGGCCACGTACGGTGGAAGTTAGAAGATGAGCGTACAGTGCACGCGACAGGAACATGAATTTTTTTTTTTTTTTTTTATGGAATCTTAGCCGTCCAATCAGCAACCGAGGATTGATAGAATACGTTGGGACTTTGGACCATACCTATTGGATCTGGGGTCAAGTTTCAATTAGGGTTGTCAACGGGCCGGGCCAGGCTTCGTTGAACCCAGCCTGTATTATCCAAAGTAGGCCCAAGTCCATCTCAGGTCCTTGACAGGCTAAAATAGTGCAGCTCGACATGTTTATGCTCGGCCCGAGCCCAAGCCTGAGAAGAAGAAGAAAACTAGGGTTTTTAGAGCTTTGTGGACCCACCACAATCTCTATTTGAAATCGATTCCGCCCATCAGCTTCACCCGCTCATGTTAGGACAAGAGTCTAAAATTGAGTCGAATTCAAAACTCAAGTGGGCTACACGACAGAAAACAGTAAGGATGGAAACACTTAATGCTCAAGTCTTTTTAGAGTCCATTGTGATGTTTATATGCCAACTTAACTGTTCATAAAGATATTGTCACAGGAATGAATTGGAATTACAATTATTAGCCTATTCCGAAACTTATGTGGCCCTCTGCCATTGGTGGGGGTTCAATTAGCACTATTTCCTATGGCATGCCCTGTTTGAGTTTTGGATTTTTTTAATTTTTTTTTAACACACCCTCGCACACACTCACACCACAGCAGGAAACACAATAGGTACTCGAATCTAAGACCTTGTGTTGAAACTATTGTGAGTCTACCACTGAGGCATGAGTTAGGACCTAGGCCAATTTTTTTTTCTCTTCACTTCAACTTGGCGAGTTACACCTGATTAATGTGTTTGATGATAGATATACAACATAGTGACCCTACACACAAATCAAAAGCCTATGGTTGGCATACTATCCCCATTGTTCCCTTTGGTGTCATCTACAGGAGTCATGGATGTGGCTGATTTATATCTCTAGGGCTTCAAATTGAGGAAAAAATGTATTTTAAATTAAAAACTAATGGCCACCACAAAACTTTGAGGGCTTGGTTGGATACTTGTAATTAAAATAAACTAGGATCCAAATCACAGGGTAAATGGAATAAATTCAAATTGGAATCCTCAGTTTTGTTTGAATGCATGTAATTAGAATACACTGAATCCAAAACTTATGTTTGGATGCTAGTAATTGAAATAGTTTTATACCCCAAATGAGTATTATCTGACATTTGACATAATAACTATAATAAGCCCATTGAAATATATATTTTGGCTAAAAATAAAGAAATTTTGAACCCCAGGTGGGCCATAAAAGTGAATCTACTTTCATAAAACCAACCATTCAAGCATTAACATCATATTCTTAGCCTTTCGAAAGGATTTCAATTCATACTATTTTGCTGCATTTCATTTCACAGTGAATTCCAATTACCATATTACCAACCAAACAACTCTTTTTATGCATGTTCATTCATTTACCACCAATAACAATGGTTTACCATCAACCAAACAACCTAAGAGTGTTTTACATTATGCCAAAAATAAGGCATAAAACAGTTATTGCCCTCCACCCATGTTGTCTACTTAAAATCCACTCCTTTCATCAAATAAGAACCCTTACTATACATATAAAGTGTGAGCCCGATAACAAACTTGGATGGACCATACCAACAACAACAAATGAAAATTTGTACCTAAAACTTCAATATATGCCCATACTGTGTTTTATCTGATGGCTTGTTTGGCATCTCTACTCTAATTCAATAAGAACTTTTTCAATTAGAGTTATTTTAATAAGTTCTTTTTGTTCTAGCTTTTGTTTTAAAAAAGCTTATTTGATAAAATCATTCTTTTTAAAACCTGAAAAAGCTAATATTGGAAATAAGTACGTTGATGTCATTTTTAAAGATCACCAAAGCTCCATTATAAGAGCAATTCAAATGATTGTGGTGGATCTCATCATAGATAGATCGTGTAGAGCACACCTTTTATACGTATCATCCATCATGTGGCCCACTTTGGATAATGGTCATTCATCATGCGACACTTTGGATGTGAATTATCCATTAGGTGGGGCCCACTTGATGTGGACTATCTATTACGAGGGCCACACTTTGACGTGAGCCATCCATAATGTGAAGCCTAATTCATCCATTATGTGGGCCCACCTTGATGTGGACCAATCATTGTGTGGTGCTCCACCTTCAATATGGGTTGTTCATCATGTGGGCCCACCTTTGATGTCAACCGACCATCATGTGGGCCTACGTTCAATGACCATAATCCATCATGTGGCTTCCATGTTTGATGTGGACCGCCATTAAATAGGGCCCACTTGATGTGGATGTTCCATCATGCTTGGCCACACTTTGATGGGGGCCATCCATATTATAGGGCTCACCTTTGATGTGAAATGTTCATTGTGTGGGCCCACCTTGATGTGGACCATATATATGTGGGACCCGATGTTTAATATGGGTAGTTCATCATGAGGGGCCCACCTTTGATGTCCACCATCCATCATGTGGGTCCCACCTTTGTTGTGGACCATCAATCATGTGAGGCCCACTTGATGTGGATAGTCCATCATGTGGGGCCACATTTTGATCCGAGCCATCCATCATGTGGGACTCACCTTTGATGTGGATAGTCCATCATGTGGGGCCATATTTTGATCGAGCCATCCATCATGTGGGACTCACCTTTGATGTCCACCACCCATCGTGTAGGTTCCACCTTTGCTACGGATCATCCATCATGTGAGGCTCATCCTTCAATATGGGTTAGTCATTAAGTGGTCCCATTAGGTAGGGCCTACTTGATGTGGATTGTCCATCATGTGGGGCCACACTTTGATGCAGGCCATCCATCATGTGGAGCTCGACTTTGATGGGACCGTGCATTATGTGAGCCCACCTTTGATGTTAACCATTCATCGTGTGATGCCCCACCTTCAACATGAGTCAATCATCACGTGGGCCTACCTTGGAGAGATTCTAAAGAAAAGAGAAGAGATCAAATTGAGAATTACTTGAAAGTTTGAGGACAAACTAGTTGAAAAGTTAATAAAAAATGTCTACCTGCTTAAGCTAAGGGCTTGTTTGGTACATGGGCTTGTAACGGATTACGTGGGATGAAATTGCATTCGGTTCAGTGCAAATTCCATGGGACGTTTGGAGACACGGGAAGGAATGTTATTAGGTAAAACGAAATTGCATTTGGTCCCATGTGAGAGATTTTCCGTAGATTTTAAAATCCACTACATCTGTGGATCCCACATTGATGCATATGTTTTGTCCATGTTGTCATATGCATCCTTTATACTTAACATTTGAGTTCTATATGTGTACAAGTGACTAGTATCACTTATTATGAATATGGTTCGTTGCTTATATATCCATCATCCACCAAATATGGTTTTGCTTAATACCCTTTTTTTTTCCACCCTTTCCTCGCATAAGGAAGAATCTAATGCCAAACATGGGATTGGATGGTCAAAATATCATGGTATTTCCCTACATGCAATCATTGTAAAATAATGGTGTTAATCTCATCCAATGCAATTCCATACCATTTAACTCAGTGGCCAAGCATACCCTAAATAAGCTATTTTTAAAAAATAATCCATTCCCAACTTATAAAATTAGAGCTTAGATGCTACTGTCTAAACAAATAAGCCACTAATTAGACTTTTACCAAACCGTCTAAAAGCCCTGAGTTTTGGATCAGGTTGATTTTTTATCTAGATAATTAGTACTTAATTAACAGATTTGAGGAAAGATATAACACAATAGTGGCCACACACATAATCCTTTAGTTAGCATCCCATTCCTATTATGCCCCTTGGTGTGGCCCACTTGAGTTGTGGATGTAGTTGATTTTTTTTTTCTTTTTTTTTCTTTTTTTGCTCAAGGACATCATTTAATAATGGACATAGGGATGGATGTGGTACATATCACGTGGTGGCTTGAGAAAGATTTATTGTTGTACCATTACGTGAAAGACGGAACATCACGAGACAGACCAACCAGAAACGGTGAAAGAAACGTGTGGTTGGAAAATTACTGTGGAGAATACTTTTTAAAGGAAAAAAAAAAATCTTGATCTTATTTATTTTATCCCGCTTTCAGCCTTTCGCATTTGATTTTAACTATCTGTTGAAGTCTGTCAACGTCCAAGTAAATTTTTTTTTTTTTAATTGTACTGCTAGTATTGGACGGCTGATACTTGAGCCCAAGTAACGAGAGAGGTGAGATGTCCTCCATCTTCATAATTATTGAGACCCCGTCCAAAAATAAGATGGAGAAGCAGATGGACGGTTTTTCTCCTGTTAGTCATGCAATGCACCCACCCTGTCGCCCACACCGTTAGCCACAGGATGCACTCACACATCAGTAGAGTTAGTGCGCCTCCTTGGCACTAAAACCTGAGACCTACTGTTAAAACACCTAAGCGTCTTCCAGCTAGGCTAGCAGGTCAGCCACATGAATGGGTTGGATATACAAAAATCATCAAGGTGGCCCCCACGGTATGGGTACACCCACCATCAGGCTGGTACGTGTACTAACCATAAAGGCATCCTGTGGGTCCAGCAAACCCTAATCCTGGTATCTCCAGCTCGTAAACAAATCGGTAAAAAAACACCACCACCTACATGCTACAATCTCGTGTACATGGATGGGAATTTCCTGAGCTCGTGTAACCAACAGCTTTGTGTGGCCACCATGGTTTGCCTGTGACATCCACTCTCAGCCATCAGCTTTACAAGATTGTGTTTCGACATGAGCCCAAAATTGAGAAGGATCCGAACCATTAGTAGGCTACACCCTATAAAATAATGGAGATGAACATGCCCACTGCTAAAGCCTTTTTGAGATCACCCTGGTGTTTATATGCCATCAAACACCCTCATAAAGCGAAAATACAAATTTCAACTTGATCCAAAACTTCCATGGCACCAAGAAGGTTACAATTGTAAACATAGCCAAATTAAGTTTTGAATTGGCCAGTTTTTCATAGATCATCTTTTAATATAAGCTGGCACAATAAATGAATAGAGTGGATATAACGCAATGTAGGCCTTATCAAGCACGGTAAAGCTTAAAGTGGCAAAATTAGATTAGGCCAGCTGCGTGTGACATTGGTCAAAAACAAACTCAAGTGAACCACTTCCAAAACGTGACGGCTATGTGGATCCCTTATTGTAGGGCCCATTGTAATGTATTTTTATCATATTCATGCAATCCATTCATTTCACCGTATCAATTAGGGGTATGAGCCAAAAAAAAAGGCAGCAGATCCAAATCTCAAATAAGGCACACCATAGGTAACAGTGTTGATTGAACACCTACTATTAAAGTGTTCTAGGGGTGCTGAAATGTTTATTTTCCATCCATCCTATTGATTAGGTACAATGACATGGATATAAAGACCACACAAATATCAGCTTGATCGAAAACCTTTGTGCTCCGAGAAGTTTGTAATTGTTAATGTAGTTAGATGACGAGCTATAGCACCTCACACGTAGGGTCTACGGGTTGTTCATACATTCTCTTCTTAGCAGTTTATTTGACAAACATGAATCATACATCTAGATGTAAGCATGCACATTGCATTCCATCGTCTAGTAAATGATGATATTTTTCTTCGCATTATGCTCCATTTATGATGGAGACAACATTTAGGGCTGTCGGAAACATATATGGCATGTGTACAGCAATTAAAGCATCATAGGAAATGTGGGAAAGTTGGTAGCTACTAGGCCAAGCCCAAGGCCTTTTGGCATCTTTATTAAGAGGAGCTTATCTGCTTATTTCTAGAAACTTATTTTAAAAAGTTTATTATTCTTTCTAAAAAAAAATAGAGATTTTAGTAATAGACTAATTTAAATTTGTTTATTTTAGAATATAAAAGAGTTTAGCCTGTAACTCTTTAAGGGGACTTAAATTTTTAGCTAATTTCGTAATATGTTTGTTTTTAAACTTTTAAGTACTTCTCATCTTATTTTCCTATTTTGGAGGGCACACATGATGCTCTTGGAGGCCTACATTTATGAGTGATCATATTGAAGGAGGAGCTGCACATGATGAATGGTCCACATCAAAGTAGGCCCATAAAATAAATGGAGTGGGCCTCATATGATGGACCCATAACAAAGTGTGGCTCCAAATGATGGGTGGTCCATATTCAAGGTCTCCAATGATGGATGGCCTATATCCAAAGTGGCCCAACATGATGGATGAACCACACAGAAGGTGTGCCCCACACGATGGACGGGTGGACGTGGCCCAACATGATGGATGACCACATTAGACTGTGGCCTTGCATGATAGATGGCTCACATCAAGTGGGCCCCACTTGATGGTAACTCACATTAAGGTGGGCCTCAAGTAATGGACAGTCAACATCAAAGGTCAGCCACTAATGATGAATGACCCAAATCCAAAGTTGGCCCGCATGATAGACAACTCACTTCCAAGGTGGGCCCATACGATGGACATATCATATGTGGGCTACCTGGGATGGGTAGTGCACATTGAAGGGTCCAACGTGAAGGATAATTAACATTAATAGTAGCCCCACATGGTTCATGACCTACATCAAGGTGGTCCCAAATCCTAATGGACGGTCAACATCAAAGGTTGCTCCTAATTAATAATAAATGGTTCTCAACAAAGCCGTGTATATTCATCCCAAATTCACCACAAGATGTGCATCTGACATCAACTCTTCAACAGAAAACTTAGAAAATCGAGCAGCGTGTAATAAATGTTATATATGCAGGCACCTAAGAGTTGCGTAGGTGGCAAACAAGTAAGTCAAAATAAAATGTATAAATTATGGTCCCAACTTAGATGTATCATGGTCCAAAAATCAAGCTCATTCGAGTATTTTTACAATAAGGTTGGTGGACATTTATTAGAAGGTAAAAAATAAAAAAGTATCCAATCATCCTATCTCTACAAACAAGTGTCTACAAATTAGAGATTAGAATTGGATCAAACATTCTGATTTCTGGGACTGTGACTTAACTATAGATGCTCCACAATTTAGCCAGTTTAAATTGAGTTAATGTACAGCATGTGTAGCATTTCACATGGTACTGTCTGATGGATGGTTTTTTGTAACCCTCGGTTTACCACTGACGTGGTGGAATGTGATTGGAGACAGCTTAGTCGAGCACGTACTGCAATTAGGTTCATCCCTGACAGCGACCTCTGTTGCAGGAGCGGCACCAAATCTGTGCAGGGCCTGACCCCAACACCACCCAGCTAGGTGTTGTTCAGCGCTGTTGACCCTAACAGTGATATTCCTATTCCCGGAGATGTGTGGGGTCTAATCCACTCCGTCCATCTATTTTTCAAGGCCACAATAGGACAGGATTCTAAAAATTAGACAAATCCAAAACTCATGTGGGCCGAACCACACAAAACAGTGGCGATTGAATGCCTGGGGGTGATAGAAGTTTTGTATTAGGATGATATTTGTGCCTACAGTTGATCTGAGTGGTAATAACCCTTTAAACGGTTTGGATGGCATACAAATAACATGGTAAGCTCTAGGAAAGTTTCAACGGTGGACGTTCCCATTCTAACTATTTCGTTGGTGTAGCCCAGCTTAGTTTTGGATCTGCCTATTTTTAGTTTTCTGTACTATGCGTAGTCTTTAAAAACAGATGGACAGAGTGGATTATTTATTTATTGCTCAACTTTCGTGTGTAATAAAGTTAATATAAATGTTATGGGTGTCAACATGGCATCATATGTCTAAGGTCCAATCCATCAGTTATAACAGTACCATTGTATTGATGCATTAGCTCAAGAATCAGGTTGATTCACCTTCCACGTGGGCGATAGTTTATGAAAACAATTACACGGCTGAAATACTTAGATGAGGTTTTTTTTCCAACCCACCCACACGTTTCAATATTCGGGCCCATGTACTGGACCGGATTTTATTTAGAGGGAACATGTACTAGGTCAGGCTAAGCTAATGGATGGAATAGATCTCTTATGTATGTGTCATGCAGGTGTGTAGTGAACACTTAGCTTTATAGTGCATGCGTGCGTGCTCAGCAAAAGCTCGCTTAGGGCTCGCTTGGCATCCCTACTCTAAATCCCATAAGAGCTTTTTGAATGAGAGTTTATTCAATGAGGGCTTCTTCTTCTTCTTCTTCTTCTTCTTCTTCTTCTTCTTTTTTTTTTTTTTTTTTTTTTTTTTTTTTTTTTTTGTTTGTTAGGAGGTGTTCTAGCTCTTGTTTTAAATAAGCTTGTCCAGTAAAATTTCTCAATAAAGCTTTTATTTAAAATAAGCACATCTGGTAAAAGTTTCAAGTAAGAGTGTTTTTTAAAGATAGTTGACATCATTTTTAAAGATTATAATAACTTTAACATAAAAGCAATCTAAATGGTTATTTTGGTGGACTGTCTATCATATGGGCCCTAACATCATTGCTAATTATTTTTTATGTGGGGCATTCATTGCGATGTACATTTCTTATCCATATTGTCCATCGATTTGTCAAGTCAGTTTAGAGCATGAGCCCAAAATTGAAGCAGATCATAAGCTCAAGCGGACCATACCACATGAAACCTTGGGACTATGGCACCGTGGTTGAAACCTTCGAATGGGCCCATTGTAATGTTTCTTTGCCACCTAACCTGTTGATTAGGCCATGAAGGGAAACATAAATATCAGTTTAATCTAAAACTTTTTTGCCCCTAGGGAGTACTTAATGTTAAGCGTTCAATCACCACTCTTTCTACGGTGTATGTGGTCCACCTGACATTTAGATATACCTTATATTTAAGCTTTATATCCTGAAATTAAGTGGCATAATGGATGAACTGTGTGATAAAACATATACATCATTGTGGGGCCACATAGCTTTTCTAGAATTGATCAGCACTCAATGTTAGTAACCATGACCGGTGAGATGAACCAAATACCAAAAAAGCTAATATTTGAAATAAGTATGTTGATGTCATTTTTAAAGATCACCAAAGCTAATAAGAGCAATTCAAATGATTGTGGTGGATCTCATCATAGATAGATCGTGTAGAGCACACCTTTTATACAGATCATCCATCATGTGGCCCACTTTGGATAATGGTCATCCATCATGCGAGACTTTGGATGTGAATTATCCATTAGGTGGGGCCCACTTGATGTGGACTATCTATTACAAGGGCCACACTTTGATGTGAGCCATCCATAATGTGAAGCCCAATTCATCCATTATGTGGGCCCACCTTGATGTGAACCAATCATTGTGTGGTGCTCCACCTTCAATATGGGTTGTTCATCATGTGGGCCCACCTTTGATGTCAACCGTCCATCATGTGGGCCTACCTTCAATGACCATAATCCATCATGTGGTTTCCATGTTTGATGTGGACCGCCATTAAATAGGGCCCACTTGATGTGGATGTTCCATCATGCTTGGCCACACTTTGATGGGGGCATCCATCATATGGGGCCCACCTTTGATGTGAAATGTTCATTGTGTGGGCCCACCTTGATGTGGACCATATATATGTGGGACCCGATGTTTAATATGGGTAGTTCATAATGAGGGGCCCACCTTTGATGTCCACCATCCATCATGTGGGTCCCATCTTTGTTGTGGACCATCAATCATGTGAGGCCCACTTGATGTGGATAGTCCATCATGTGGGGCCACATTTTGATCCGAGCCATCCATCATGTGGGACTCATCTTTGATGTGGATAGTCCATCATGTGGGGCCACATTTTGATCCAAGCCATCCATCATGTGGGACTCACATTTGATGTCCACCACCCATCGTGTAGGTTCCACCTTTGCTGTGGACCATCCATCATGTGAGGCTCAGCCTTCAATATGGGTTAGTCATCAAGTGGTCCCATTAGGCAGGGCCTACTTCATGTGGATCGTCCATCATGTGGGGCCACACTTTGATGTGGGCCATCCATCATATGGAGCTCAACTTTGATGTGACCGTGCATTATGTGAGCCCACCTTTGATGCTAACCATTCATCATGTGATGCCCCACCTTCAATATGGGTTGATCATCATGTGGGCCTACCTTAGAGAGATTCTAAAGAGAAGAGGAGATCAAAATGAGAATTAATAAAAAAAAATATACTTGAAAAGAGAAGAGATCAAAATAAGAATTACTTAAAAAGTTTGAGGACAAACTAGTTGAAAAATTAATAAAAAATGTCTACCTGCTTAAGCTAAGGACCTTTTTAGTATATGGGCTTACAAGGGATTAAGTGAGATGAAATTGAATTTGGTTCCTCGCAAATTCCATGGGATGTTGGAAACACAGAATGAATGTGATTAGGTAGAACAAAATTGCATTTGGTCCCATGTGGGGGATTTTCGATAGATTTTAAAATCCACTACATCTGTGAGCCCCACATTAATGCATATGTTTTGTCCATATTGTCATATGCATCCTTTATACTTGACATTTGAATTCTATATGCGTGCAACTAATATTAGTTATGAATCTGATTTATTGTTTATAAATCCATCATCCACCAAACATGGTTTTGCTTAATACCCTTTTTGGTTTTCCCTTTTCCTTGTATAAGGAAGAATCTAATATCAAATATGGGATTGGATAGTCAAAATATCATGGTATTTCCCTACATGCAATGATTGTGCAATAATTGTGTTAATCTCATCTAATACAATTCCATTCCATTTACTTCAGTAGCCAAGCGGGCCCTAAATAAGCTATTTTTTAAAAAGTAATCCATCCCCAACTTATAAAATCAAAGCTTAAATGCTACTTTCTAAACAAATAAGCCACTAATTAGACTTTTACCAAACTGTCTAAGAGCCCCGACTTTTGGATCAGGTTGATTTTTTTATCTAGATAATTAGTACTTAATTAACAGATTTGAGGAAAGATATAACACAATAGTGGCCACACACATAATCCTTTAGTTAGCATCCCATTCCTATTATGCCCCTTGGTGTGGCCCACTTGAGTTGTGGATGTAGTCGATTTTTTTTTCATTGGTTTTTTTTTTTTTTTTTTTTTCGCTCCGACGACATCATTTAATAACGCACCAGGTATAGAGATGGCTGTGGCACATATCACGTGGTGGCTTGAGAAAGATTTATGGTTGTACCATTACGTGAAAGACGGAACATCACGAGACAGACCAACCAGAAACGGTGAAAGAAACGTGTGGTTGGGAAATTACTGTGGAGAATATTTTTTAAAGAAAAAAAAAATCTTGAACTGATTTATTTTATCCCGTTTTCAGCCTTTTGCATTTGATTTTAACTATCTGTTGAAGTCTGTCAACGCCGAAGTACTCTTTTTTTTATATTATTGTACGGCTGATACTCGAGCCCAAGTAACGACAGAGGTGAGATGTCCTCCATCTTCATAATTATTGAGACCCCGTTCAAAAAGAAGACGGAGAAACAGCTCGAAGACGGTTTTTCTTTTATTAGTCATGCAATGCACCCACCCTGTCACCCGCCCGGTTAGTCACGGGATGCACTTACAGACCAGTGGAGTTGGTGTGTCTCCTTGGCACTAAAACCTGAGACCTACTGTTAAAACGCCTAGCCGTCTTCCAGCTGGGCTAGCAGGTCAGACACATATGAACAGGTTGGATATACAAAAATCATCAAGGTGGCCCCCACAGCATGGGTACACCCACCATCAGGCTGGTACGTGTACTAACCATAAAGGCATGCGTGGGTCCAGCAAACCCTAATCCTGGTATCTCCAGCTCGTAAACAAATCGGTAAAAAAACACCACCACCTACATGCTACAATCTCCTGTACATGGATGGGAATTTCCTGAGCTCGTGTAACCAATAGCTTTGTGTGGCCCACCATGGTTTGCCTGTGACATCCACTCTCAGCCATCGGCTTCACAAGATCACGCTTCGGCATGAGCCCAAAATTGAGAAGCATCTGAACCTTAAGTAGGCTACACCCTATAAAATAATGGAGATGAAAATGCCCATTGCTAAAGCCTTTTTGAGCTTACCTTGATATTTATATGCCATCAAACACCCTCAGAAAGCGAAAATACAAATTTCAACTCGATCCAAAACTTCCATGGCACTAAGAAGGCTACAATTGTAGACATAGCCCAATTAAGTTTTGAATTGGCCAGATTTTTATAGATCATTTTTTAATATAAGCTAGCACAATGGATGAATAAAGTGGATATAACACAATGTATGCCTTACCAAGCACGATAAAGCTTAAAGTGGCAAAATTTGATTACGCCACCTGCTGTGCAACATTGGTCAAGAACAAACTCAAGTGAACTACTTCCAAACCATGACGGCTATGTGGATCCCTCATTGTAGGGCCTATTATAATATATTTTTATCATATTCATGCAATCCATTCATTCCACCGTATCAATTTGGGGTATGAGCCAAAAAAATGCAGTAGATCTAAATCTCAAGTAGGGCACACCATAGGTAACAATGTTGATTGAATACCTACTATTAAAGTGTTCTAGGGGCGCTGGAATGTTTATTCTCCATCCATCCTATTGATTAGGTACAATGACATGGATAAAAAGACCACACAAATATCAGCTTGATCGAAAACCTTTGTGCTCCGAGAAGTTTGTAATAATTAATGTAATTAGATGAAGGGCCGTAGCACATTATGCATAGGGTCTTCGGATTGTTCATACATTCTCTTCTTAGCAGTTTATTTGACGAACATAAATCATACATCTAAATGTAAGCATGCACATGACATTCCATTGTCTAATAAATGATGATATTTTTCCTCGCATTATGCTCCATTTACGATGGAGACAACATTTAGAGGCCATGGATCGAAAACATACATGGCATGTGTACAGCAATTAAAGCACCATAGGAAATGTGGGAAAGTTGGTAGGTACTAGGCCAAGCCCAAGGGCCATTTGGCATCTTTATTAAGAGGAGCTTATCTGCTTACTTCTAGAAACTTATTTTAAAAAGTTTATTATTCTTTCTAAAAGAAATAGAGATTTTAGTAATAGACTAATTTAAATTTGTTTATTTTAGCTAATTTTAGAGGTTTACCTTATAACTCTTTAAAGGGACTTATATTTTTAGCTAATTTTGTAATATGTTTGTTTTTAAACTTTTAAGTAATTCTCATCTTATTTTCCTATTTTGGAGGGCACACATGATGCTCTTGGAGGCCTACATTTATGAGTGATCATATTGAAGGAGGAGCTGCAAATGATGAATGGTCCACATCAAAGTAGGCCCATATAATAAATGGAGTGGGGCTCATGTGATGGACCCACAACAAAGTGTGGCTCCAAATGATGGGTGGTCCATATTCAAGGTCTCTAATGACGGATGGACCTATATCCAAAGTGGCCCAACATGATGGATGAACCACACAGAAAGGTGTGCCCCACACGATGGACGGGCGAACATGGCCCAACATGATGGATAAACCACATAGAAGGTGTGCCCCACACGATGGACGGGCGAACATGGCCCAACATGATGGATAAACCACATAGAAGGTGTGCCCCACACGATGGATGGGTTGACATGGCCCAATATGATGGATGACCACATTAGACTGTGGCGTTGCATGATAGATGGCTCACATCAAGTGGGCCCCACTTGATGGATAACCCACATCAAGGGGGGGCCCATGTAATGGACAGTCAACATCAAAGGTCGGCTACTAATGATGAATGACCCACATCCAAAGTTGGCCAGCATGATAGACAACTCATTTCCAAGGTGGGGCCCACACCATGGACATATCATATGTAGGCTACCTGGGATGGGCAGTGCACATTGAAGGGTCCGACGTGAAGGATAATTAACATTAATAGTAGGCCCACATGGTTCATGACCTACATCAAGGTGGCCCCACATCCACGTAATTGACGGTCAACATCAAAAGTTGCTCCTAATTAATGATAAATGTTCCACAACAAAGCCGTGTATATTCATCCCAGAATCCACACAAGATGCGCATCTGACATCAACTCTTCAGCAGAAAACTTAGAGAATCGAGCAGAGTGTAATAATAGATATGCAGGCACCTAAGAGTTGCGTAGGTGACAAACAAGTAAGTCAAAATAAAATGCATAAATTACTGTCCCAATTTAGATGTACCATGGTCCAAACATCAAGCTTATTTGATTATTTTTACAAAAAGGTTGGTGGACATTTATTAGAAGGTAAAAAAATAAAAAATTATCCAACCATCCTATCTCTACAAACAAGTGTCTACAAATTAGAGATTAGAATTTGATCAAACATTCTGCTTTTTGGGACTGTGACTTAACTATAGATGGTCCACAATTTAGCCAGTTTAAATTGAGTTAATGTACAGCATGTGTACCATTTCACATGGTACCGCCTGATGGACGGTTTTTTGTAACGCTCGGTTTACCACTGACGTGGTGGAATGTGATTGGAGATAGAGCTTAGTCGAGCATGTACTCAATTGGGTTCATCCCTGACAGCGACTGCTGCAGGGCCTGACGTGACCTCAACACCACCCAGCTAGGTGTTGTTCAGCAGGCAGCACTGTGGACCCTAACTGAGATATTCCTATGCCCGGAGATGTGTGGGGTCCATAGAGATATCCAATCCACTCCGTCCATCTATTTTTCAAGGCCACAATAGGACAGAATTATTAAAATTAGGCAAATCCAAAATTCATGTGGGCCGAACCACACAAAACAGTGGGGATTGAGCGCCTGGGGTGACAGAAGTACTGTATTAGGATGATATTTGTGCCTACAGTTTATCCGAGTGGTAATAACCCTCTGAACGGTTTGGATGGCATATAAACAACACCGTTCCCACTATTTCGTTGGTGTGGCCCATCTTAGTTTTGTATCTGCCTATTTTTAGGTTCCTGTAGTCTTTAAAAACTGATGGACAGAGTGTATTTTTTGCGGACATGTCTGTGGGTCCCACACAGACCCAAAAAAAGGTATACATGTGTGCCCAGGTTATAGGCAGTAAGCATAGAGCTGTACACGAGCTAAGCTAGCTCGGTTAGTTCGCTAAACTCAGCTTGAACCAGCTTGATTCGGCTGGATTTGAAGGCTCAGTTTGAACCAAGTTGGGCCATTTTTTCAAGCTTGAAATGATTTTCAACCCGAGCTCGAGCTAACCTAAGCTGGATTCAGCTCATCTTAAAGTTCAGCTCAACTCAGCTAACTTAATTGAAAAAGTATATTTTATAGTCCCACATGGAAAGTAAGCAAAGAAATGAGAGTTGAAACTCTGTGTAAAAATAAGTGGGAGGTGTCAATGGGCTTTGGCTGCTTTTGGGCCTGATTTTAAAAAGTTTTAAGTCGGGCTTTTAGGTTGGGCTTAATTAAAATTTTGTCTTTTCTAGGCTTGAATTCAGCTTGAACTCGGATCGAAAGCTCGGTCGAGCCAGCTCGAACACGTAAGTTCAGCTCGAAGGCCAAGCCAAACACGATCCAAGGTGGTCATTAAATGAGCCTAGCTCGAACAAGGCCAAGCTCGGCTGGACTCGGTGCATGTACAACTCTAAGTATGCATCCTAACCATCCTATCTCTTAAATTTTTATTTATTTTTAATTTTTAATTTATATATTTTTTTAAACTTTGGAGCATGGGTCAATGTAATAAAATTAATATATATGTTATATGTGTGTCAACATGGCATTATAGGTCTAAGGTCCAATCCATCTGTCAAAACAGTACCATTGTATTGATGCATTAGCTCAAGAATCAGGTTGATCCACCTTCCACATAGGCGATAGTTTGTAAGAACAATTACACCACTAAAATACTTAGATGAGGTTTTTTTCCAACCCACCCACACATGTTTCAATATTAGAGCCCACATGCAAATGGGACTGGATTTTATTTTGAGGGAACATGTACTAGGTCGAGGTAATCTAATGGATGGATTAGATCTCTTATGTACGTGTCATGCAGATGTATAGTGTATACTTAGCTTTACTGTGCATGGATGCGCACTTAGCAAAACTATCTTAGGCTCGCTTGGCTTCTCTACTCTAATTCAATAAGAGTTTTTAGAATAAGAGTTTCTTCAATTAATTTTTTTTTGTTCTAACTCTTGCTTTAAATAAACTTGTTTAGTAAAATCTCTAAATAAAGCTTTTATTGAAATTAAGCACATTTGGTAAAACTTTCAACTTAGAGCTTTTTTCAAGGATGGTTGACATCATTTTTAAATATTACAACAACTTTAACATAAGAGCAATCCGAATGGTTGTTTTAGTGGACTCGTCTATCATGTGGGGCCCAACATTATTGCTAATTATTTTTTATATGGGGCACTCATTGTGATGTACATTTCTTATCCATATTGTCCATCGATTTGACAAGTCATTTTAGAGCATGAGCCCAAAATTGAAGCAGATCATAAGCTCAAGCAAACCGTACCACATGAAACCCCGGGATTATGGCACCGTGGTTGAAACCTTCCTATGGGCCCATTGTAATGTTTCTTTGCCACCCAACCTGTTGATTAGGCCATGAAGGGAAATATATATAAATATCAGTTCGGTCTAAAACTTTTGTGCCTCTAAGGAGTACTTAATGTTAAGTGTTCAATCACCACTCTTTCTATGGTGTACGTGGTCCACCTGACGTTTAGATCTGCCTTATATTTAAGCTTTATATCTTGAAATTACGTGACGTAATGGATGAACTGTGTGATAAAACATATACATTAGGGCCACATAGCTTTTTTGGAATCGATCAGCACTCAATGTTAGTAACCATGACCGGTAAGATGACAGGTAAGTTGGAAGTGCACAACATAATGTACGTGTTCCATCGTCCATCCATTTTTCACATTATTTTAGGACATGAGCTAAAAATTGAGAAGCAGGGGTGATTGAATGCCCGCTGTTAAAATCTTCTCAAGAGCCACAAAAGTTTTAGATCAAGCTGATGTTTGTGTTTTCCCTTCAACTAGGTCTTCGCGACCTAATCAACAGGTTGGATGGAAAATAAACATTACAATGGACCTTAAGGAGTTTTTAATGGTCGACATTCAATCACCACCTTTTCCTGTAGTGTGGTCCTCTTGAAATTTGTAACTATCTCATTTTTGGCCCCATGCCCTAAAATGAGCTGGCAAATGGATGGGTGGCATGGATAACACACATACATCATGGTTTGGAGCACCCACCTATGTCGAGTTGGGTACGGAGGGGTGAAGCTAGAGCCGGACACAAGCCAAGCTAGCTTGATGACTGACTTGACTCGGCTTGCTTTAGGCTTGAAGCACCTTTTTAAGTCAAGCCAAGCTAAAATTTTAGATTGATTGGAGTTTCAAGCCTCAGACAAGCCCATCCCAGCTCGGCTTGACTTGACTTGAAGCTTGGCTCGGCTTGTGTTCGGCTTGGCTTGATTCAACTTGGCTTGATAATAATAAATATATTATACCAAGTATATAAATATATTATACACATATAATATAAAATGTTATAAAGCAACCCTAATTCTATTTGACTTTCATTTTTTCTTTTTCAGTTTTAACTTTCGCCTTTCGCCCGCACTCCTCATGCTTGCACCCATCCATCTGCCATACTTCTCATTCGTCTGTCATTCAACAACTCTAAGACTAGGTTCTCTTTCTATCTCTAACAATAGATTCTGGTAACAGTTGAAACATGCAATCGTCGAGCGGCAGTGATGAAGAATACAATTCCCGCTCCGAATCGATCTTCGCTTTTTTTAATTCTCTATCATGGCAGGTGGCCTAATCTTAAACCTATCACCTCCTCTTTCTCATAACCACCACCCACCTTTGTTTGACTTTCTATCAATGGGAGCATGAATGAAGTTAATTAGTGTCAACTCGATTATTACCAAGCTCGACTTAAGCTTGAAAAGCTTGAGCTCGAATGCAACTTGAACTCAGCTTGATAGCTTGATCAAGTCAAGTTTAGCATAAAAGTCTGGCTTGATTCCAAAGACCAAGCCCCACACAAGCCAGAGCTTGTTTCGACTCGGCTTATTGTCCAGCTCGAGGTGAAGCCCAGTCCCGTTTTATCGATACCCCCGCATTGGATATCACCAGCATGAGTCACTCCAGTGGAGGCGAACATTTGGTGCCATCCAATGATCCCAACCGTCCATCTTCTGGATGATAGCCTATAGCGTTATAGTAAGCAACTTACCCTGAACAAAGAGATGATAACATGTTTAGATGGACGTACAGCAATGAAAAAAAACTTCCAATGGCTCAAATTCAAATCAAAAGATCAACGATCAGGATGAACGAAATCATGTTTATTCATGGTTAAAATCATCACAATATCTCGGCATATGGACCACAATGCCTAGCATACTAGCTATTCTGAGTCGCGTACTGAGTGAAAACGGACTCAACTTTCTAAAATAAGCCCGTTTAAAATTAGAAGAGGGTCATTCGTAGGGGCTCTCAACGTTGCAGGTTAGATCCAAGATCCGATTCGCTCCGAATCCAGTTTAATGCGGATTTGGATCTTAAAATAGGTCCAATTACTTAAATGGACTAGATATGGATTCATAAGAACATATCTGAGTTCGATCCGAATCCGATTAAGATCCGACTCATTGTCACCTTACTGTATATGTTATATTCATGCTGACCATCAGTTTTACAAATTATTTTAGGCCATGTCGACCATACCATAGTAAATAGTGGGATTTGCATCATTTTTCTACTAAATTAAATATATTATATTATATATTTTACATCATATATTTTTTTAGATTTGTAATGGGGTGGATTCGGACCTAGATCCAACCCGAATCCGATGATTACATGGATTTTGGATCAGAAATGGATCTAACAATTTATAAATGAATCGGATATAGATATCACTTTTTGGATCTGAGTTGGATCCGAATCCGTCTACGGATATACGGACTTGGAGCCGGATCCAACTGGATCTGATCTGGATCCGACCCATTGAGAGCCTTAGGTGCTGTTTGGTAAATTGAAAAATGAAGTCTGAAAATTAATTTAAGTACTGAAAACTAAAAGTGCTGAACTTTAGCACTGTTAAGTATTGAAAAATCCGTTTGGTAATTTATCTGGAAAAAATCCTGATATATGATATTAAGCACTTTTTTCACAAAAACTTATTTGGTGAACACAAACCATGAATGTCTGAAAATTGGCAATTTGTCACATTTGCCCCATTATCTCAATTTCTATCCTATGTACAACATGAGACAAAACTTGTTATCACCATGCCACCAATTTCGCATGTCTATGCCCAATTCACATACATATCTAATATGAAGATGATGATCATCTAATATTTATTATTATTATTATTATTATTATTATTATTTCATGGTCCATCCATAGTGGGGCCCATGTTGACAGTAGTATTGATCATGAAACCAATGGACTCCTCTGTGGTATGGTCCACCTAAGATTTGGATCTACTTTATTTTTTGGTTGATGCCATAGAATGATATGGAAAAACTAATGGACAGCTTGGATATCCAGAACCTACAAAAAAGTGGGCCATAGGTCAACACCCACTAACGTGTTAGTGGTGACACCAAAACCACGTACCATTCACCATAGTTGGTCTTTGTTGGTGACGTGGAAAATTATGTGGGCTTCACCATGACGTATTGTTATATATCTACACAATTCATCCATTTTTTTTCAAATCATTTTAGGCATGAGCCAAACATGAGGCAAATCTAAGGCTCTAGTAGACCACACCACGAAAAAAATGCCAAGAAATTTTTTAATGGCGGGCATTCATTAACTAATATTTCCTACAGTACGGTCCACCTTAGATTTGGATTTGCTTCATTTTTTAGACCATGGCTTAGAATGATCCCAAAAAACTGGTGGACAGCTTAAATATACAATACATACATTGGAAACACCCATTAATCTCTTTTAGCTAGTTTACCGGCTCATCGGCCCGTAGTACTAGGATTGGGTGACATAGAACATGGCACCTCAGTTGGTACCGTATTTACATGACAAAGTTCTGTGGGCCCACCATGATGCGTGTGTTATATCCACATTGTCCATCCATTTTTTCAGGTCATTTTAAGGTATGATAACAAAAATGAGGCAGATCCAAATCTCAAGTGGACCTCACCATAGAAAATAGTAGGAATTGCACTCCTACCGTCGAAAAATTCTTAGGGGGTACAAGTTTTGAATCAGGCTGATATTTGTGTTTTCCCTTCATCCAAGTCTATTTGACCTTATGAAAAGATTTGATGGCAGATAAACATCACGGTGGGCCCTAGGAAGGTTTCAATGGGGGAGTCATTATCCCGGGGGGTTTCTACGGTGTGGTCCGCTTGAGATTTGGGTCTGCCTCATTTTTTGGCTTATGCAATAAAATGATTTAAAAAATTGGATGGGCGGTGTGGATATAACACATACATCATGATGAGGCCCAAAGAACTTTTACACGTCAACACGGTTCCTATTGTACCCAAGTGCTCATTGAAAGCTTGCATGGGAGATGGAAAGAGGGCTAAGTTGTCATTTAAAAAAAAATCTAATTAAAAATTACTTAGTGCATTCAGTCATACGTTTTAAGTCAAGTTGTAGTGGCTGAAAAAAAATCTTAAATTTTAAGTGATTTTTACAATTAAATACTTACTGTCCTTTTATTACCAAACGATCTTAATTACTAAAAAAATCACTAGAAATAATATTTTTCAGTAATAAGTTCTAAAAGTAAGTTTTACCAAACGCACCCTAATCATTCGGATATCTGGAAGGGCCGCGGAGCTTCCCACGCGTGATACGCAGCTGTCAGTCACTAACTCAAATGCTAAAATCAAATTTATACCCTGAGAGCGTATGACACCTAATACGCAGGCACTTAAAAATTGTACACATGGCATATGTCAACTCAAATTTATTCAAATTGTTGTGCCTACTGTCCATGATCGTGCATCAATTTGATGGTCATGATTTAAAATAAATATAATTTTTTTGTTCATGACATACTAGATTGGAAATTATAATTTGGACGGTTTGATTTAAATTACCTGTGTACCATGCATGAAATTTCCAAGTGCGTGAGTATCATCTATCACATCGGATGGAGTATTGAAGTTTTGAGTGCGGATCGTCTAGTGTTGAAAGCACAAGAAATTCCAGTGCGGTCGCTTCTCGTTCGGCCACGTCATTTCCGTTATCTCCATCTCACAAAATATCCGGTATTTGTCTCTTCAGGTACATTGCGGGCTACATAGCACATCTTTTAACGTATGAAACTTCACCGCCCTTCATCATAACCTTTGTCTTAAATCCACACCATCTATCAATTTTTCCAAATAGATTTAGAGCATAGTTCCAAAAATAAGGTACATCCAAATCTCAAGTGGACCACACCAAAAGAAAGTAGTCAGGATTACACAAACTTTGGTTGAAACCTTCCTCGGGCCAAGCGTGAGGCTTCATCTAACATATAACCAGTTCATACGTCCACCCATACCTGGATGAAGGTACAACACAAATATCTGCTTGATCAGAGCCGTCTGGGCCCTAAGAAGTTTTCAACGGTAGCATCAATTCCACTGTTTCCTACTGTGTGTTCCAATTGAGCTTTGAATCTAACTTGTTTTTAGGTTTATATCCTGGAAAGATCTGAAAAATTATATGGACGGTGTAGATCTAAGAAATAAGTCATCATGGCCGCGTAAATTTCCCACCTAAAGAAATTCCGCTCTACCGTAATAGTTGAAAGGTGGAACTTCTGTGGGGTCCATCATGATGTATGTATTAGATCCACACAGTCCAATCATTTTTTTTCATAGCTTTTAGTCACGAGGCTGAAAATAAATCAGATCTAAGGCTCAAGTGGGCCACATGACTGGAAAGAGTGGGAAATGAACACCTACCATTGAAAACTTCTTGTTGCAATAGACAGCTATGATCAAGCTAATGTTTGTGGTTTCCCTGAATCAAGGTCTAAGTGATCTTATGAAGGGGTTAGATGGTAAATAAACATCAAAGTGGACAGTAGGAAGGTTTTAACATTTCGTTCAATCCCATGCTTTCTCTTGTGTGGTCCACTTGAGCTTTGGATGTGCTTCATTTTTTATCTTATGCTTTAGAATAATCTGAAAAAATTGATGGACGGTTCTGATCTAACAGATAAATTAGGATGAGGCCCAGGGAAATTCCACACTGTAAAAGTGGGTTGTGTAGCACGCAATCCATACATGAGAGGAAAAATCGGCTGATTTTTTAAACTGACGTCATTAGCTATGACGTGTACCAATGAGAATAGACGGCACTGAATTTGTCTGTGTTTTCAACACAGACGATCCTCACTCTAAAGTTTTCCTTCAATCACGAAGCACTCAAAATTGGATCGGAATCGAGCACCTAAAGATCCAAAACTCATTATGTAAAACAAACACCGTCCAAAAGTGATTACAAAATCTTCCCCGTGATTCACTCGGGCCTTGGAGCTGCCTCATTTTTGGAATTGTACCCTAAAGTGACGTGGCAAAGTTGATGGACGGCGTGGATAAAACGCATACATCACTGGTGGCCTCTCAGAGCCCCTGTCCGTTCCTACCTCGGACCGGCGGGGTAAGCACCACGCTGGCCCCACAGACAAATCTACGGTTTGCATACCATCCCCCATTGTTCCGTGTGGTATGGACCATCTGAACTGTGGATCTCGCTGATTTATGGCCTATGGACCTAACAACGAGAATAGAAGCTGATAGACCGAGTGGATTTTACATATTCAAGATGGTGAGCCCCAATTACTTGGGGGTTTAAAACAGGTGTTGTGGAGGTGGAAGCGATTGCGTGGTGTGCCGCAGACCACCGACCTAGGTGGTGTGTTGACGCCACAAACTTCTGTGGACCATTATGAAGTATCTGTTATATGGACATCATGATGTATGTGTTATATCCACGCCGTCCATCCATTTGACGATGACGAGGTCATTTTATGATATTGGCAAAAAAAATATGAGGCATATCAAAAGCAAAAGTGGAGTACACCGTTGAAAGCAGTGGAGACAATGATGCCCACCGTTGAAACCTTCCTAGGGCTCACCATGATATTTATCTACCATCCAACCTGTTCAGAACACAGACCTTGATGTTGGGAAAACACAAATATCAGCTTATTCAAAACCTTTGTGGCCTCGAGAAGGTTTCAACGGTGGTTGTCATTGTCTCCACTGCTTTCTGTGATGTGGTCCACATGAGCTTTGGATATGCTTCATTTGATCCCTTTTAATAAAATGATCTCGTAAAATGGATGGACGGTGTAGATATAACACATCCATCATGTTGGGCCCAACGAAGTTGGTGGCGTCAACACACAACCTAAGTTGGTGGTGTGTAGCACACCACGCAATCCGCTTCCGTTGTGCAGGATTCCAGTCCAACTAGTTACCAAGCGAGCGATTGGGGAGAGAGATACTAGGTGTTATAAAGGATTCCAGTCCAGCAAAACGAGAGAGAGAGAGAGAGAGAGAGAGAGAGGGAGGCATGGAGAGCCTCCTGACCATGGCATCTTCCTTCGTCTTTCCCAAAATCCTTCTCTCCATCGTATCGGACCGTTACAAATTCCTCCAGATAATCCGCTACGCTATCTTCCTCGCCCTCTCCTCCCTCTTCTTCTTCCTCCGCATCCTCTTACGATTCCCTCCCCTCTTATCCCAATCATTCCCCGTCCATCTCAGAAAACCCGAATCCCAAGAATCCATCTCAGCCAGCGTTGCAGACTCGGGCATAGCTCGAGCGCTTTCTCAGATGCTCTCGATCATGAACGCCGTCCACGTCAGCTCCCGCAAGTACGAACTCGTCCGAGGCCTGGCGGAGCGGGCCATAGAAGATAACGCTCGAGAAGGGAGCCCTGAAGTCAACCGCGAGGTCCTGTCCGCGGCTTTCTCGGCGACGATGGGAAAGCTGGAGGGTGCCATGTCAGCAAGAGCGGTGGTGGGGTCACGTGAGTTTCTTGTGTTGGGGGATGGGAAGTTGATTCAGCTCTTAGGAGCGGTTCGGAGGCTGTGGGCTGCGGCCGGTTCGGCGTCCTGGGAATGGATTGAAGGACGGGAGTGGGACTGACGGGTCCGTCACGGCTGAGAAGCTAGCGGCTGAGTTGCTTTGGCTGGCGTCGAAGATGGCCGAGTGTGGAGCGGCTGAGGAGGCGGTTTCGAGGTGGGGATCGGCTTCCGGCTTGGCTTCGATGGCTGTCGACGAAGAGCCTCGTCTTCAAGGCTCGCTCGTTAAGGTCTCAGGTAAGAGATTTGGTCCTCCTTGGTTTTCGAGTTGAATTGCAGGCGCATTCTTTTCGGGTGCGTTTGGTTGAATTATCATGATATTTCATGAATTTTTTGCAACCAAACGCACCCTTAATCATCCATTTTCTCGCCCAGAGTCTGGCCCACCTGACGTGTCGTGCCACCTGTTCCATAGCTTCGTTCTCGGCGCGGATTTCCTGCGAAAGCATTGCGCTGGGAACCAAGGTGGGCCCACAGTGATGTTTTTTTGATAAATCCACCCATCCATCCGTTTTGGGAGCTCATTTTGGAACATGAGAACAAAAATGAACCGGATCCAAGAGTCAAGTGGGCCGAAAACATGAGGATTGAACGGCCACAGTTAATATTTGTGGAGCCACAGGAGCTTCGAATCAGAATAATATTTGTGTTTCCAATTCATCCTAGTAATATTGACGTTACGAACGGTATGGATGTCATATAAACATTACCCTGGACCCCAGGGAGGTTTCAACGGTAGTAATTTACCTACCCACCTTTTCCTTTAGTGAGGCCCACTTGAGTGTTGGATTCTTCATATCCTAAAATGAGCTCCCAGTTATCACTGTGGGCCCCACCTTGGTTTACAGGAACTTCTTGAGCAAGCCTTTCGAAGGAAATCCGCGCCCGTTGGTTCTTGCAGGTGAGACCCCGTTTTCTACGGAAGCTGATTGCGTACCGAGCGTGCGGAGTAAACTCTGTGGGGCCCACAGTGATTTATGTATTTTATCCACTCTGTCCATCTATCTTAACAGAAAATTTTAGGTATGATGCCAAAAAATGAAGCATATCAAAATCTAAAGTGGACCACCACAAGAAATGTGTGAACTGAATGTCTACCATTGAAAAACTCTCGGACGACACAGAAGTTTTGGATCAAGTTGATATTTGTGTTTTCTCTTCATTCATATCTATGTGATCTTATGAATAGGTTCTGTAGGGCCAGGGAAGGTTTCAACGGTGGAAATTATTATTCCCACTGTTTACATTCTAGGTGGGCCTTACTCCGCACAATAAGAGGCGTGCGGAGTAACTCCGCACGCAAGCCGATTCCGTTTTCGACATGGAGTCTTGATCCGGCTATTTTTTGTCAGGCGTCTTTAAAATCCGCGTTCCAGAAGCAGTCAATTTCCAGGGGCGAATTAGGTGTTACCCTGGAAACAGCTTAGTGGGTGCTACCCTAACCCATCCAAAACCTAAGGAGATCCAAATGTCAGGTGGATCATAACACTAAAATCAGTGATGAATAACTATTAAAAATGTTTTGTAGGCCATAAAAGTTTTAGATCAATCTAATCTTTATATTTTCCCTTCATCAAGGCCTTATTGACATTATTAGGAGCTTGGATGGCAAATAAACATTACCAAAACCTTACGGTGGGCATTTTGGAATTTTTAATGGCAGGGCACTCAATCACACTGTTTGTTGTGGTATGGTCCACTTGAGATTTAGATCTGCACAAATTTTGGAACCTCATTCTAAAATGGGCTGTAGAAAAGGATGAACGGCGTGGATATACAACATATTACCCATACGGGGTAACACCCACTCAGCTGTTCCCGGGTTAACAACTAATTCGCTCCCCAATTTCCATGGGTACCATCACCTTATTGCGCACATGGGAACCTTCGGCCCACCTTTTCTTCGGAAGCTCCCATCCACTACTGCTGACTTTGGTATCTATTTTTTTCGAGATTCGGATATACCAGTGAGGTGGCCTCACGTGCGAAGGGGCGGAATACGTGTCAATGATCCATACGTATGATGCACTACGGGGCACTAGTCACATGTATAGTTTGTTTCATAAAGTAGGGTATGCCGTGTGAACGGACAAAAATGACGTTGGTCCGCTAATCAAATCCGTTTGACAAAAATAATGGGTTGAAAGAGCCCACTCTGCCACCCTTAACGAATGGAACATTTTCTAACACGTATCATGTTGGAACGGTCGTGGATTTCTAACACCTTATCCGTTTTGGGAGCTCATTTTAGGATATGAGGAGAAAAATAAACCGGATCAAAGACTTAAGTGGGCCTAACTAAAAAAAAAAGTGGTAGGTAAATTAGTACAGTTGAAACCTCCCTAGGTCCACAGTGATGTTTATATGACATCCAAACCGTTCATAACATCAGTACTACTGGGATGAACTGGAAAAACAAATATTATCCTAATTCAAACTCATGTGGCTCCATAAATATTTCAACTGTGGACATTCAATCCTCACGTTTTCGGCCCACTTGAGTCTGGGATTCGGTTCATTTTTGTTCTTATGTACTAAAATGAGCTTCAAAAACGGATGGACGGGATGGATTTATCAAAAAAATCACTTTAGCCCCACCTTAGTTCCCATCGTAGTAACTTCCTGCGCAAGGCTTTCACAGGAAATCCGCGCCCCTGTTGGAACGGACGCGGACTGCCTGCCTGCGCTCGGAATCTAGGTGGGACCCACCGTGATGTTTGTGAGAAATCTACGCCGCCCATCCGTTTTGTGAGATCATTTTAGGCGCTGCAACAAAAAATGAACAGGATCCAAGACTCAAGTGGGCTGAAAATATGACGATTTTACTTCCACAATTGAAATATTCATAGTGCCACAGAAGTTTAGAATTAGGATAATATTTGTGTTTTCAGCTCATCTCAGTAGGAATGACATTATGAATGGTATGGATTGCATATAAACATCACTGTGGACGCCATAGAGGTTTCAACGGTAGGAATTTCCCTACCCACCTTTTGCTTTTTTGCTGCTCACTTGAGTATTGGATCCTGTTCATTTTTTGTTGTAACACCTAAAATGATCTCACAAAACGGTTGGACGGCTTAGATACCCCACATAAATTATGGTGGCCCCCACCTAGATTCCGAGCGCAGGAGATGCCTCCGAAAGGCTTTGGTTGGCAATCCTCGTCCTGTTGGAACAAAATTAATTTAAACATAGAAAAAAACCTGATCTCATTATTTTCGTCTTATCATTTTGGTTATTCCCTTTTTAGTTTTTACGTTGGTTTTAAGTCCCAGCACAGGAAAGGAAATAGATAATGAAAGCCTTTACAATAGAAAGATAGAATCCTAGATGTGTTGTTTGCACAGTAAACTAAGAGTATACCGTAGGTGCAACCTTTTACACGCCCTCGTGTGCTACGGTCGTGGCATGGTGTGCTCTGCATAAGTGGCGTCACATGCATGTGTACATGAGTAAGAGAGCCACCATGCATTAACACAACAATGAGCCAACATATACTGACATGTTGTTAATGCACCTCGAGTCTAATGGCTCTAAAAAATCCATCTCTCCTCTTTATTTTTCCACTGGGCTCTCTCTACAATTTTTTTTATTTTTTTTTAAATCGGTACAATTAAGCTTAGGTTCGTGCGGGTGAGATTGTGTATACAATCAATTGTGTGCTGTAAAGGTCGTTATAAGGCCATACATGGCATTACGTAAAAGTAATGGTGGCAACCATTACATGTTACAGAGTTGTAAAGGTCGTAATTGCCATTATAGAAAGAAAAAAAAATGACCCATGAAGGACATTACAACCCTTATAGCAACTGATTATGTTTCTTGTAAAGGCCGTAATGAACACTTACAAAGCCAATACAGGTTTTTCAAAAAAATTCAATTAAAAAAAAAGATCATAACGACCGTTACACCCCGTATCATAAAGGAACGGTGGAGGTCGTTGCGGCCACTGTTACCATTACGGAATACCTTGACTTGATCCAAGCCATTCATTTTGGAAGATCATTTTGGAAGAAAAGTTGTATTACGGGTACATAGTTGCTAAGACCTAGTGCATCGAGTATCTTCCTTATGGGGGCAAATCTGTCTCTAAGACATTAAGTGTAACATGCTTCAGCTCTCCAAATTATTACTATTATTTTTTGTTTGTGATATTTAAATTTTCTGCTATATCTCTACATTACATCTAACATGTTCTGTATGCATAGAGAGGCATTATCCTTGTTTGGTCCCTTCCATGAGATGGGTCCCACAGTTAATGACACTTCATTTTGAAGAATGAAGACTTACATCACGTTCAAGAGTTGCGCCTTGCCGTGATCAAATCATTGATCTGGTAGTCCCACACTAGATGGACAATTGGATAAAAAATTAACCATCCAGTGAACAACTCTTAACCAATTTGCCGGACCTTTTTTCATTCCATATGAACCGTTGATTGTATTTTTTTTTTTTTGTCTGTTTATACGCCTTGTTGGATATGGCTCCATGGGCTCATTTGTGACAAACTATTAGTGATTCCCACTTGATTCTTCTTTGAAATGTTTTCAGGAGGATGTCCTTTTCATTTTCTCTATAGGCTTAAATTTCAAATTTGAGTTGAAATTAAAAGAAAAATTGAAATAAGGGAGTAAAGTCAAATGAGCTAGGAATTAAGCCATATTACATCCGAACTCCTCTTCAATCCTCTCAATCCCTCCTTTATGGAATTCCTTCGATATAAGCATTCTAACTAAGATAAATCTCCAAAGAGAAAATCAAGAGAGAAATAATACCAATTATCCATTAAGACTGCCTTTAAATGTCTAAATCATTGATCATGTCTGGAGCCATCCTACCCTAAAATTATAAGGGCCATCAGATCCTTTCCGCTCTCACAGTAGTTAGGGAAACCATCGGACATAGGCCGTTCATCTTCATCTTTGTGCAAAGGTCCATAAGATCTTATAGATACCGTCAAATCCTATGGGCTTTCTCACCTGGGTCTTTTAGAGCAATATCAGAGAGGCAACAACGATCTCCAATCACATGGATCAAGTTGAGGTGAGTGCCCAACTCAACATTTTATTAATTCTAATGCCCTCTTATTTATATTGTCATAATTATTTGCTCTTTTCTAATCAAAACCTAATCATTAAATGTGTTGACAAATAATGTCACCCACTGATGAGAGATAAAAAAAATAAAATAAAAAAAGACCAAAAGGGAAAAGAGAGGAAAATAAGGCATGAAATAATAAAGAGATTAAAAAATAAAAAATGGAAGAAGGGTTTTCGGTGCCTTTACTGGATAGCCACCCGCCAAGGTAGCAATCATGGCACCATAGTCGATGTAGCTGTTAAAGTAGTTGCGGTAACCACCACCAGTCACAATGGTGGTGGCACCCACCATTAATGCCTCCCCCCCTAGCCACCATTGTCAACTAACCACAATAGTGGCACCCACCATATATTAGACCCCCTCCGCTCCTAATTGTCATTAGCAGAATTGCTCAGCTCATAACAATCTAATAACCAGTATACACAAGGAGCTCATGCTCATCGAATGAGGTGCATAGATTGCTAAAAGAATATGGGATGCGTTGACCAATGCTTGTTGGAGTTATGCCTTTGGAAACCACTATGCACCCTAATCCACTGGCCATGTGGATGTGAAAGGGTTGATCTCAGGCATTGATCTTGATGACCAATCATCTTTTAGATAATATAATATATCTTATTGATATTTAATATTGCCTTACACTTATATCACAAGGGTTATGTGAGAAGTTATTTCTCTAATCCTTAAGAACTTGAGATTTAACATAGTAGTCACTTACTAGGACGAGATGTGATCCATGGATCTTAGTACCTGATGAACCATGACACCAGCATATGTGCTTTGAATACCTATGCGAACATCATATTTTGAGATGCATAGTCATCATGTGTGATGGGACTACCATATGTCAAAATGGAAGGTCTCCACCATTGGGAACCGACCTGATGCCGTTTGTGCCTTTACCCTTACCTTACACAAGAGTACAAGTGTACAATAGATAAAGGATCCTAATATTGGACCTTTGGATGCTTGCATTAGATGCTTGCATTGGTGGATAAAAGTTCGAATTGATAGTCTGGGGGCTTATTAGCTTGAACTATGATCATGTGATCAAGGATTTGATGGTGTGTGAAAGTTAATCAATCCTTACAGCTGGGGATGTGTAAAGGTTATGATCTTAACTAGGTGGCTTTAGCTCTCTTTACTAGACTTTTTAGAGGCTACTGAGAGTAGATGATGCTGGGCACACTCAGTAGAATTAATTGATTCTTACACGAGCCAACATGAGATCCGTTGGGTTTACTAGGGACTTGTTTACAACTTAGATCTGATTAGATCAGGGGCATAAGTGCTTTTTCCATCGGGCTCGATACTTAAAAGATTTAGGCAGCTTTATAAAGGTTTTCAGCCGTTAAAACTTATTTAATCACATTTGATGATGACTCGATGGTCATATATGATGGTCTACTATTTGATCAACATAGAATTTGAATCTATGGTAGATGGTTTAGACAGTGAAAGGATTATATTATAGCTACATGCATGTATAAGGTATCATACGGATTTCCTTCAAAGTAAGGTACACCAAAATTTATAGGGTGATGGAGCACCATATCCTAGGTGCACTCCTGAAACCTTAATTCTCCTAATATATAGATCATATCTCAGAGGAGAAGAGAGAGCCCAAAGTAGAGAAAACATTGGACGTGTCTCTCCCTTAGGCATTACATAGAGAGAGAGAGAGAGAGAGAGAGAGAGAGGATTGATGAGGTTTTCTCATCACTCTTATTTGAGATAGAGAGAGACCTCTTTTGTTAAAGGGTTGAGATCAACCTCTTCATTTTGGACAATTTGCTCCTTGATTTCAATCACATCAAGGTAAGATCTACATTTTCTCTTTTGAGTTTTTTATTGTAAACATTTATGGTTATTGCCACTAGTTCTTGAGAATTGAATGATGTAAGAAAGTTTTTGAAAAAACTCAATTTTTGCTACATTTATATTGAATCAATCTAACAAATGGTATCAAAGCAATCCCCTTTCGCAATAGCACTTATTTTTTTATTTTTCCAACAAATCGATCGGCATCCATTTGGTGAGTGAGTCGGTTAGATTATAGTATTCTGAATGAGCAACAAATAGAAATGAGTTCCAATGTAAACAGATTCCTAAATTAGAAGATCCAACAATTTTAATTTCGTTGTGTTGCCAATAGTATAAATTGAAAGAAGGATAATTTTAGGGTGCACGAGCTAATTTAGACCATTCTTTTCGTTGATCATGGTTAGTTTACATTTATGTGATGTATGGTTTGTAATGATTAATATTTGTGGCTTGGTTATGATGATTATTAAATCTTATGCTTGTTTTTTTATTATACGGTTTAAAAGAGGTAGCGATTTTGGGCCATTCTTGAGTTATATTTTCGAATTTTTTGTAATATTTAGATTTCATTCATATAGTATTTTGGATGGCCTAAATTATCTGAGGTTATGATATAAGATGTAGATTTAGGAGATGGAGTTCAAGTTACTCAAATTGTATTGTGGACACTGTGTGAAGTTCGCATATAAACATGTGACTCATTGGAAAGCTCATAAAGAGGAGAGGATGATGGTTAGTTTCAACCATCCAATGGATGATTCATGTAGGGCCTATGTGGGGATCAGTGTGGCACCCCTCCCTAGGGTCCATGCAAACGTGAGGGTGAAGGGGAGATGAGAGGTGGCGTGTTCGCCTCACTCCTCTTTCCTCTTCCTTCATTTTAATTAGTTTAGGATTCGAATTTTTGCAAATTTAAAAACACTATTACTACTAAAATATTAGAGTTTCTAAAATTTAGGTTTTGGGAATTTCAAAAATTCTGAAAAATTCTAATCCATGTGGCTCATGCATCCCTAATTAATTTATTATGTACATCTTATATATGCGATGTGTTCATGTATAGATCTGATAATCTGTGTGTGGATTTGACCATGTAATCAATTGCGAGCTCACCCTTAGCTTGTTATAGATGATTCCTTATAGCCTTTGGATTGCTGGATTAGTGTGTGGGGCCAAAAAAAAAACATGTGTTGAACAACCCACGTCCAACCCTTCTGATGTTAGCAGATTGTAGATCAATTTTGTCCTTCGTTCTAGGAGATTCTTAAACTTGACTCAAGCTATCTATATACAAAAATTCTTAAATTAGTCCAAGATGAAAACTACAAAATCTGCTAAAATCCTTATGGAGAAAATTGCCATGCTATACGAACGAGTTGTGTTTCCAGACTGATGCTGAGAAATCGGCAATGTCCTCAATACCCCACCCATGCGAGTATAGTAAGCAACTTAATATATGGCGCACTTTATTTTAGATAATATATTAGTTGTGTAGTTGGCGTAATTAGCCACTACTAGAGTAACAGTTGTGTAGTTGGCGTAATTAGCCACTACTAGAGTAACTTGAGACATTTTCATTGACAAGTCGTCAAACTTATGTTTTACCATCTCAAAGGGACAATGGGTTGTAATATTATGTTATAAAGATATGAATTTTGCATTTGAAGGACATCTCATGATCCCAATATGAGAAAGGCAACTCTAGGATATGTATTCTTCCTTGGAGGAATTGTCATGTCATGGCCAAGCAAGAAATAGACATCAATAGCCCTTTCATCCATGGAGGCTGAGTATTTTGTATATTGTTGTTGTTTAGGAGTAGGTATGGGTATAAAGATTCTAAGTATTATATTAGACATTCTTAAGCATGTGTTTTGAGGATAGATAACATATTTGCCATTGATTGACTTGGTAAAAGACCTTAAACACTAACAGAAGTTTTTAAAAAAATGAGACCAAGTATCATTACATTTACATTCATGATCAAATGAGAGATAAAAAGATTATCATCATTTACATTCCCACAAAGGAAATGTTGGCGGATCCCATTATGAAACTATAACTAGAGACTATTCTAATTTATGTCAACATATGAAATTAAGAATAGCTTGAGTGATGTAGTTATACACCTATATGATGTACTTTTTATCTCTTATTAATAAATAAACACTTTGTTGTATCGTATTACACACTATTATCGGTAAGCAGTACAGATCATTTGTCTTTAACTTAAGATCTTGAGGGATTTATATAATTGTTGGCAGGTCAGTCACCCACTTACATTGGTAGACTAATCTTGAATGTATAAGAGGTATAGTTTAGTTGATGTTCATTCATTAATATATGAATCACACTCTGTTATAAAGAATAGATCACGAGGATATGAGCGATGAGACATTGTATTCGCCTTCGATCCTGAGAGTTTTAAGATGAGACTAATTAGAGTCTAAATAACATAATTACTCCATTACTCTTCTACGTACTTATTGTCATAGCATGATTAAAAAATCAAGTTATGAGGTATGCGAGAAGTATTGTCTATTTTATGGCAATGACTTGTAGTTATGTGAGCAAGCCTATTATTTACAAAAATGCTTTGATTCAATCTAATCATTGCATTATGTTAGTAGCTAGTCTTGTGGTGACTCTATTTCCTTAACTACTCTCCTCTATGTGTAGGAGGATGGGATTGTGTGTCACTATTTTTGTATATGATAAGAAGGTCCCTAAATTGTCCGGACTTGATTGCACTGGAAGAGTGGTTTGATCAATTCCAAATTCTATACTTACGTAGGAAAAATCTCGTCACAGCTACACTAAGTTTCTAAAACAATTAATACACACTTGAAGAGTTATTCTTGCAATAGTATGGAGTTTTGATAAGATTTTTCAAGTAACATCATTTCAAAAAGTATAATAGTATATTAGTATTTTGAAAAGGGTTTTAACTAAAATTGGTGAAAAACTTAGTTTTTAAATAAACTCGATAAGTTGGATTAGTGCATCTGTTGGTCGATTATTCTAGATCGAGAGTCAACTCCCATCCATTGTGATCATGTGAACTAGGACAAGCATAACAAAGTTTGGATTATTGAGTACTAATTAGATGGTCATTTAGTACTCGAACACTTATGAAAAATCAATGGTGTTTTGACTATGCACACACCTCTAATTCTTTTTTATAATGGTCTTTTGATTTTGGCTATTAAGAAATAAGTTAGATGAACAATTTATATTGTACCCATCTTACAATATAATTGAGTGAGAGATGTTAGATGTGGGCCCATGGGCCCCACTTGTCAGCAACTACTAGTGGGTAGGTACCACGTGATTCTCTTTCAAAATATCTCGAGGATATTCCTTTTTCCATTTTCTGTCAAAGGCTCAAATTTTAAATTTGAGTTCAAACAATAAACATGATTGATTTTGTGTGTGTGTGGAGAGAGGGAGAGAGAGAGATAAGCTCTATTACATTTAAATTCCTCTTTAATCCTTTCTATCTTCCTTTTATAAAATCTTTCAAAAAAAAAAAAAAAAAAAATCTTCCCTTTATAAAATGGGAGCCATTCCCAATAAAGGCATCTAAACGAGAGAATTCCCTAAAGAAAAAGTCAAGAGAGTAATACCCATTGTCCGTCATGGTTGCTTTTAGACTATTTAAATTGTTAATTGTGCTGGGGGCATCATAACCGTATAATTAGAAGGGTGATCGGATCCTTTTCGTTTCTGCAGTAGTTAGTCGGATGACTGAATGTAGGCTGTCCATCTTCAGCTTTGTGCCACGGTCCTTAAGATCATGTATATACTGTCAAATCCTCTGTGCTACCATCCTGGTTGTGGGCTTCCAAATAGATGGCTTGGATCACTGAGGGGCAGGCCCACTTGGATAGAATGCACAAAAGGTAGAATGGTGCGAGCTGCGTGTTGAGCTTTTGTAGAGATTCTATACATTGCTCTAGCCGAGAGGCTATAGACCACCGGGCATGGTCTCACGATCCAAATTGTTGATATAAGAAATCAATAGAAAACCAAAAAAAAACCTGAAATTTTTGTTTGAGAACTTAATAAACATAGTAGAAAAAGCCAATGGAAATAATTTCTAAAGAAATCGACTTAAAATCCAATGAAGCATTTGGCCGAGTTTTAGGCAGAGTCAAGGTTTTGAATTGCGGTGGCTGGTGAAATGGAATTCAATTAGGCCGCACCTAGCCCACGTCTATCACAGTTTGGGCTGGTCGAGCACTATGTGCACTGGGTCAGGTTTGGGCATGTCTTTGAGGCAGTGGGCTAGGCCCATTGATTATTGGACATGGCCAGCGGGCTGCACTGGCTCAGATCATTCATTATTGGCCAGAGAATGGTCCCACTGGGACACCACGCCAAAATTTAAAGCCTGGACCAGCCAAGTTTATCAGTCCATCCCTGGCTGGGCTGCCTGGGTTCACTCCTAACTAGGCTAGCTGGCTGTGCTGGGGTTGGACCCATATGCTTATTTCCCATAAAAGCAGTTGCAACATTAAAAGCCTTGATTTTTTTTTTTTTTTTTTTTTTCAGCATTGTTATTCAAGCAAGCAAAAGAACTAGAAGAAGATCAAGGAAAAAGAGATGAAGAGAGTGCAGGAGCTGTAGGGCAAGAGAAGAGGATGAACATGTTAATGTCATGGTTGCCATTGCTATGCCATGCTAGCAACGGCACGGATACACCGGTTATGAGCAGGGCCGAGAGGGCTGAGATGGAGATGGTCCTCGAGGAGACGATCGAGGGGCTGAACAACCGTGGACAAGAGAAAGTGCTGGCACTATGGCTGCGTCACTTCACTGCTTGCCAAAATTCCGATTGGCCCAACCTCCAAGCCTGTTACACCCGCTGGTACGGCGCTTCCCGGAGGCTCTTTCTCTTCAAATGAACCATTTCCTCCCTTACTTCTCTTTCATGTGTATACATAGAGTAATGATCCTTTTTACGAAGTGGGGCCCAGGGTTCGATGATCCTGACTGTTGATCTGGTGGGATGCTTCATATTCCAACTGAAGATAGTCTACATTCAATAAATAAAAGAAAAGAAGCCGAAGATTGGATGCCCAGGATCTTACAATCTGGAAGAGTTTTAGGGCATGGTCCATCCATGGTGGGGCATCAATGCATTGAATTATGGAATTTGGGGCCTCACTTGATAGTTCTTTATTCACTAGTTCACACTGTATAATGGCAATTAAGTTATATTAGACATGTGGATAGTCCAATCGTTGATCTTGACCATCGTTTTCATGTTACATCATCGTTGCTATTAGTACAATCCTGACCGTCTGACCAATGACATCTGAAATGGATAATCCAAATGTTCTTTTACCGAAAAAGTGGCGGTCATCAAGCCAGAGGTCCGTCTAGTGGAAACCACTTATATGTATCAAGAATAACTTCGATCAAACGATCCCAATCATCTGATCATTTACCAGCCTGGAAAATGGATGTCTTAAGAGAAATGGCCATTTGTTGAACGGTAAGGATCATTCAATCGGTGTGGATTTCAGGTAGAGGTCCACGGGGAGTGGATTGGCTGTAGTAACCCTTTGAAGTTGGCTTGCTGGGAGCTTGGAAGTATTTGGGTGGAAAGTACTTTTCCAATAAAGACATTTTTCTATGAATCACCTTTCCATAGAAACCATTTTCCAAAGGGCAGATGTGGGGCCCAGTAAAGAATCCAACCCGTCTATCAGATGATTCACCTCAGAAAAACCACAAAACTGCCTGAATTTTGGATAGACCTTTCATCCGAACTGGATGAAGGATCTGAACGGCTTTGACTATGTATGCACAACATGGTGGGCAACCATGCTAACCCAATGACAGATGTTCCCTGTTCTGTGACAATTGGCAGTCTTAGTTCTGAATGGACTGAATTTTGGGTCTACGTGGTTTCATGAGGTGAGGCATCTTATGGGCGGGTTGGATTCCTTGAACAAATCACTGCGTCCCACACCCCTTTCCAGGCTTCTTCCCCATTTTTTTTCCCCTCTAAATGATTTTTTGGAAAACAATTTTCAATGAAAATGTCAATCTCTACTCTTAACTTCCAATCTCCCAAACGCCAACTTTCCCACTCAATTTTAACCATGTGGGTCAACCGTGACATTGTGAAAGCGTTCCTTGAGAATATGAAAACCCATTGGAGTCCGATCTTCTTTTTGTTGTTTGTTTTTATTTCAATTTTAAATGGATTCTGGGCATGGTCCCCTCGTGCATCTTCCTATGTTTCGGAAATTGATTTAACACATTTTTTTTAGCAGAATGTAGGTCTCCAAGGCCCATTGTCTGGAGACCCAACGTAGTGGGGCCCACTGTGATGTATGTGTTTTATTCATGTTGTCCATCCATTTTGCCATATCATTTTAAGGCACAAGCCCAAAAATGAGGCAGATCCAAAGCTTAAGTGGACAATACAATAGGAAAGAGTGGGGATAATGACACCCACCGTTGAAACCTTCCTGAGGTCCTTCATGATGTTTATTTGCCATCCAACATGTTCGTAAAGTCACATGTGTTTGGTCGGATTTGTATTTAGATTTTATATGCGATTACAATATGCACAGGTGTGCTAGAGTTTACTCGACTTGATGTCTCATTAAATCGTTGATGCCCCTATGTTGAGTAGAACTGATTAGAGATTGGATGCATGATCTAGCTATTCGCTCAATCGTTGATTGTGATTTAGTTATAAGGTGATTTGTGAAAAGATAAGAGTTTGTCATTCCTTATGGATTCTTTTTACCTTGCGACTTTAAGCCTTTTCTTTCACCAATAACTATGATAAATTTCTCAAAAAATAAAGATGAACAAACAAATAAATAAAAGCCAAATAATACCAATTTTTATTAATAATTTGAATACGCAGTTCATTATAATCGACAGAGTTGTAAAGAAAATAATCTAAAGAAATAAATAAACAAGAAATAAATACCTGACTCGTCTGTAAAAACAAATGATCGAGGTAAATGGTTAACAAGATATGTAACTAGAGAAGTATCATCTCCTAAGTAAGAACTTAGCTGACTAAGATCCAGCAACTTAAGGTTATGGACATTTAATCTAAACTTACGGTACTGTAACGTTGGACGCTGGACAATAACGGTCTATCCTAAAACTAGGCCAGAGTATACTAAGATAAACAGTAAAGATAGACAAAAGATAAATTATATAAGTAGATAGATGAGTTTAGCATAGGGCCCCAAACCCTTCTTTATTTGCTCATTTTATAACTTATTGGGGCGGCTAAACCCTTGTTAAGTTTCTTTGCTGATCTTAGATTCTTCATAGTTTTTCAACATGCATTCTAAATAGGAAAGATTTTATATAGATCCAAAATTGTTGGCTTTTCGGATCTTTTTCTCGTAGTGGGTCTTGTTATGAAAGATCTGCATAACCTACTAATTGGGTTCAAGATCAATTAGGAAAACATCTACCATTGATCCTAGACCCCAAATTACTCATGATCATGCTTCTGTATGACCCAATCAAACCAACTCTTACATTCAACTTGAGCTCTCTCTCCCTGATGATTAGAGTGCTAGGGAGATTAGATGGACCAAATCAACTTGATCCCAATCTATTATCAAACGAATCGGATCAAATATTTCATCAAGGTTTTCCATCTTCTTGATTTAGATTGTTGTATGGATTGAGACCCGATCTAGTTGACGTCTACTCTTTTTCGATTTGGGTCTGAACTGTAACTAGATTTGCTTGGATATCGATTCAATCTTTGGCTATTTTGAATCTTTATAACCTTTACAAACTCTCTAAATGTCTCTGGAAAAATCTCACATTTTAGAAAGATTGTAAGAGACGGTCTTACCAAGTGTATCATAACCAAATCCGTGATAGAATTTATCATCTCTTGATGGGTCTTTATAGACATACCGGGCTTGATGCCTAATTAATTAACTTATTAATCGTGGCCACGTGGTATCTGTTAATTAATAACAGAATGTGTATCACTGAAGGAAAATCCATCAAAGGTATATTGGCCGCAAGTAGAATTTCTTGAAGTACTAAACCCATAATGTCAACACAATTGGAAAACACAAAATCTGCTTGATCGAAAACTCTTGCGGCACCCAAGAAGTTTTAACATTTAATCCCTATTGTTTCCTCTAGTGTGGTCCACTTGAGCTATGGATCTGTCTTATTTTTGGGCTCATGCTGATTTGTAAAATTGGATGGACAATGTGGATAAAACACATAGAACGGTGGCCCCCGAGGCCACCACAGAGTCGAGTCTCCCGGCAATCTGCGATCAGTATGTCCTCAGTGTTTTAAGGTTATCTCCATAGTTAGGTCTTTCCCTTTCAGAAATCACGTTAGCAGGTTGCCTGTGAACTGCGGAGCCCATCAAGATGTCCGTTGCAAGCTTAAAAATCAGGCAAATTCAAAACTGGGGTGACAGATGTTTTGTATTAGGATAATATTTGTTCCTACCGTTTATCGGAGCGGTAACAACCCTATGAATGGTTTGGATGGCATATAAACGTCATAGTCAGATCCAGGAAGGTCTCAACAGTGGAAGTTTCTGTTCCCACTGTTTCATTGGTATAGCCAACTTGAGTTTTGGATCCGGCTAATTTTTAGATTCCTGTAGTATTGTGGTCTTTCAAGACAGATGGACGGATTGGATTGGATTTGTCAGGGACATCTCTGTGGGCCTGTGCCCAGGGTCACAGGTAATCCCCTACCCTGAATCACTGGTAATATAACCCACTTGGCCCATCATGGACGAGTCACCCACAACTTGACTCAGGATCAGATGAGTTGGACCGTTACGGACCAACTCCTATACGGGCCAGAACACGTGTCAGAGTTTCACGATGATGATACACGTTAGAGATCAAGGCCTCATCAGATGGGGTGCACTGATGATCGCTGGCCCAGTTCTAAGTCAGCACCACCACCTGATCAACGGTCCAGATCTCTGACACGCTCCTGTGCTACATTAAATCGTGGCTACTGCGGGTGATCGGGGCCATCTAAAAAGTGGCCTCCAAATCGAGGGTGGGAAAGAAAAACAGTCAACGGTCTACATTAAATACTGAAAAGTAAGGCGATAGCTACGATCTTCTGACAGCTATGATTCCGTTTTCCATCAATAATGAGGACGGTATAATTCCTTGGGAAGAATCCTACAAGGCTACTACCCAATGCCTGTCTGACACCACCCATCTTATCCCACTTTAGCTGACTTCACCCCCTTCCTTCTCGAATGATGCGATTGCACACCTCTACGCATTCCATTCTCATCATCAGAAGCCAAAGGATGTGGACCCCACATACTTTGAATGGGACCCACATAAGAGGAAAAAAAAAAAAAAGAACCATTAGTAAACAAACTGAGCATTTTTTCCTTAATAGACCCTAATCATCCACATTGTCCGTTGCAATCAATTATTGCCTCAAGTGGGACCCACATGGAATTGATCGGAGTCTAGGTCCACATATGTCACCATCAGTGGTCACTCTACATATGACAAGCGCCCATTAATTTTATATGATATGATTGAATTGTTTCTCCATATTCAAGTCACTCCAAGTGCCATACAACTTGTCCCAGTCGACTTGGACTCGATCAGACCAGATCCGATTAAACACCACAGCTCAACTAGACTATTCAGCCCTGACTCAGGCATGTCCCAACTGGACTGGAGACCAACGAGTTGGCCCGAGTTACTGAGTCTTTTAACCCTGGTTTTGATAGAATGCAGACCCTGCATTGCAACTACCACACAAGCTTCATTCCTGCCATTGAATGGGGCACATGTAGGAGATCCACACTGTTCATCTGGGTATGTACACTGAATATGCACTTGACAAAGAAAATAGCATTCATCAGCTGGTCAGGCAGATCAAATTGTATATTCATGGAACCTTACCTAGTTTGTAACTTGGATAGATTATGAGTGCCATATGCATGCAAGCCATGTGTATGTCGTATATCCGACAGCAAAGGATAGCACCAGGACCCATATATCGAATGGCCACAACGTCAATAAATTACATCAGAACCATGCGAATTGAAGATTTTTAGTGTGCCAAACCTTCTAATGTTGATATAGAAAAGAAGCCACTCCCACCACATACCAAAAGAACACAAACTGGCCAAAATGAGATGAACCCGGTCTTTTAAGATTTCTACTACAAGATGCAAACCCGTTTCTCCTAAAGAATCATTTCCTCCTCGTCTCCATACTAATTCTGCAACATCCATCCACGTATTAGGATACAAAAAAGAAGAAGAAGAAAAAGAGAGATAAAAAGCATTGGAGCTCACAATGGCTCTTGAATCACACAGTCCCACAATGGGTCCCACCTTGTGGGCCACCCCACCCCCAATGTGGAGATACGGTGCATCCTTGAAATCACACCAAGATGCCCCCGCATCACTTCTTCTTATGCATATTAAATAGACCAAAAGTAGGAAAAAATGGGTGCCTCGGATCAACCAGGGTTCGGGTCAACTCCGAAAACAACGCTTTAACGGATCACTCTATATTCTATGGGTAGGTTTTGAAAAGACCATAGTTCAAAGACTCGAAACCTTGGCCTTACCCAATGTCCAGCTGGGTAGGGTTAACTTGGAGGCGAGTCTTTTCTTGACTCAACCACGTGCATTAAGATGTTTGTTTCTCTCATAGAGGTCATTAGATTTGAAACTTGTGCCCTTCTTTTTCATGGAAAAAGAAAAGGAGAAAAGAAAGAAAGAAAGAGCATGACAGGGGGAGTGCCTGCCTCGGTTAAGTCGTTGCAGATTGCATTGAGTCGATTGAGCCAATGAGCCAACTCAATGGGCATTGTCAATTCCAGACCAAGTTGAAGTCAAGACTGAGTTTCCTAGTGACTCGGCTCAAAATCTCAAATAGTCGACTCTTTTTGAGTTTCGAGTCAAGTCACCCAGTTTTAGATGCTAATACGTTTTTCAAGTGTGGGCAACACAGTAATAAATCAGTGAAACTCCACACAGATATGGCCAATACATAGTTCATATCAAGCCAATAACTAACTGTTTTAGGACAGCCAAAAACATGCTCCAATACCAATCTTTGAAGCTGGTGCCCGAAGCATTTAGGGCCTGTTTGGATACCACCAAATAAGTTACTTTTTAACTTATATTAAGTCATTAAGGGGGTGTTTGGATTGTAAGTTACTTAAGCTACTTATGCCTCAAGTAGCTTATCTTGGTTTCTACTTATTAAGCTGAAGTGATCAAGTAACTTTAAGTAAAAAAGTTGATTATAATTGATCTAAACCAAACTTACTTATCTACTGCTGTAAGTAGAAAAAGTAACTTATTTGGTGGTATCCAAACGGGCCCTTTGGGTTATTTTCAAAGGCACTTGGTAGAAGTTGGTTTCAAGATTTAAACAAAAAACAAAAAACAAAAAACAAAAGAAAACCTCTCCAATTATTTTGAGCAAAGAGGAGAGAGAGAGAGAGAGAGAGAGAGAGAGAGAGAGAGACTATCCGACCTCTCCAGCTACCAAAGGGAAAGGGATCTATCCATCTAGTAGATAGACAGCGTAACATGACCCAATTGAGATACTGACATTACCAATGAAATTTCAATGAAATGATGCAACGAGTTCAAAGATAATATCAGACTAACACATTCATCATACCAAAAGCAATCACTTCTTACCTCTGTTTCAGGGCCATTGCCTTTGGACTGCTCACCTGCCAATTTGTAACAGCATCACATAAATCCATCAATAACTTGTTCAGAACCAAATTGACAAAAGGAACAAATAACTAACCAATTTCTTAACAACTCAAAATGCAAGGAAATCAAGATCTTTATTTTAAAGAAAATAAGAGATTATTAAAAAGAGGAATTCATAGAAAAACAGCAACATGTGCAACATGAAACTAAGCAAGCACTTTTGATTTAAAAGTATAATAACATGAGAGCAGTCTACATCACATGACATGTAACATCATTCTAGAAAATGCTCATTGACATTGGGTTTTCGCAGACCATTCTCCATGTATTCTAGATTGCACGATCTTGCCCTAACGTTCAGATGATCCATTTACATATGAGAGCTTTTATCACTTACTATTTAATGGTGTGTTTGGTGTCCACCTAAATCGTGGCTAGTGGGCCTTTCAATGCGTACTTAGTTTGCCTGGTGTTTGGGGCGACACGGAAAACAGAAACAACATTAAGTGTGCAACGGTATTCCTGCTCTTCCCATCCTAAAACAGGATTGAGATTAGAAATTTAGAAGAGGACTGTCCGCACTCTCATCTCAATCACGAATTGGAGGTAGCACATCACGTCTGTGTTGGAAATCATCAACACCCAAGTGATTCAAAGTATTTGGTTTTTCCTACAAGAAGTTACATAATGTACCATTTCCGAAAAATGCAACCTAGGCTACAGATTTCACATGCAAAACAAAAGACTCAGGGAAAAGGGATTCAAATCATTTACCGCCCTCTTCTGGCAAATCCGAAGTCCATAACGTGAGATTGTCCCTGAGAAGCTGCATTATAAGGGTGCTGTCCTTGTAGGAATCTTCATTGAGTGTATCGAGTTCAGCAATGGCCTCGTCAAACGCTTGTTTGGCCAGGTGACATGCTCTGCACAATGCACAACCAAGGACAAAATAGAATCATTCATGAAAACTCAGAAACATTGTAGAAATAGAAATACCTGATTTAATGCACAAAACAACAGCAGCTGCCTAGTAAGCTTGAGAGAGATCAATTCGGTGGGAAATAAAATAAAATAAAAACAAAACTGAGAAATGGAAGTACTTCTATGGCTACAATCTCAGAATTTCATCAGGATGAGAGCGAAGAAAGTCTAACCTCTCAGGGGAATTCAATATCTCATAGTAGAAAACAGAGAAATTCAGAGCCAGGCCGAGCCTGATAGGATGAGTTGGTGGCAGATCTGTACTTGCTGTATTAGTAGCCGCCTGCAACACAAGATCAAATCCAACTAACACTCAGATTCTATATTCATATCTTGAAAGCAAAATACGAAATAAAGAGCTGAACAAACTTGGTAGGCCTTGAGAGAGTTATCTGCTGCTTCTTTACGGGCATCTCCTGTCTTAAACTCAGCCAAGTATCGATCATAATCTCCTTTCCTAGCAAGATTCAAAACCCACTGAGATCAACATCAGCCAGAAAAGAGAGAACCCATTACTCCAAAGCTAAAAAAAAAAACTCATACAGATGCATTAAGACAACAAAGAGAAATGATTCAATACAAACTTATGATACAGCCTTTTATTTCCCACCAACGTGTTATATGTGCGAATATCGAATCTAATCAAAAGGTGTGACACACCATGAGTATCACCCAATATGAAAATCAGGCTGGCCCAACTCCTTGGATCATACCATGGCTGTGCATTAATTTTGATGTCATGTCCCAATCAATGAGTGGACCAGCCTGATTTTTATATCAGGTGATCACCATCATCCGGCTCACCTTTTTTTGAATTTTTTTGAAAGGATAATGAGATTCATTAAAGAACTAAAAAGGGGGAAGAGATTCCCCAATACAAAGAAAGGGAGGCGGCCGCCAATGCAAGATCAAACACCAAGGGATTAGATCTACCAAATGAGAGAGCAAACGAAATGCTTAACCCTCCGAACTTAAATTGATCCCTTTGAAGATACCAACGACAAGTCCCCATTCCCTTCGGCCCAAGCAAAGGTGTCTCTATGAGGCACTTCCACAGGTGGTTCGCCTTTTTTCATGGATTGAATATTCTACAATGTGAAATGTTAGTGGGAAATGAAAGGCTGTATCATAACTTATGATACAACCGCTGTAATTAGTTCTCTGAAAACAAATACATGCTTAAAATGATACTAATAGACTCAGATTTGACTAATATTGTTCTAGATCCAGCGCGAACGAGCTTGATACTAAGCCAATCAAAATGGTCACCGAATTTTTTGAAACATATCATCAACACTACTTATGAGGTCATGATGCTTTAGTAGTAGTGGACCCAAGATTGGATGGTATAGGAATTTCCAAAAAGATGGTTTGCCCAAGATTGGATGGTATAGGAATTTCCAATCTGGAAGATCTCAAGAGAGAGCCTACCAGACCAACAGTCTAAGTCAATGATCAACACTACATATATACCCAATGAACCCATGAATTCAATACATGATACAAAATAAAAAATAAAAAATTTACATCTTGTAGTAAAAGACGGTAGATTCTCCGGTTGTGGAAGATGGGAGGAGGTGTTCATCAATGACAGACAAGATGTCAGTGCAGATGTTGGAGAGCTCATCCTCGACCTTCTGCCTGTAATCCCTTATCCTCCTGACATTGTGCTCGTTCCCCTTTGTCTCTTCCTTCTGCTCGATCGACGACATGATCCGCCAAGAGGCTCGCCTCGCTCCGATTACATTCTTGTACCCGACCGAAACCAGATTCCTCTCCTCCACTGTCAATTCCACATCCAATCTAGCAACACTCTTCATTGATTCCACCATATCTGCAACAAAACAACAACAAACACCAAAAAATAAAAAATAAAAAGAAGTATTAGAATAAACTCATACCAATATTAGTATTATACAACCAATATACAACAATCTCTCTGCAGCTATTAAAGATTTAAAAAAGGCATATTGTTCTTCTATACAAGCATTAAAAAAAAAAAACCCCCCACTTATCAGAAAATGAAAAAATGCAAACAATAAATTTTAAAAAAAAAAGATACTAATTACCAGAAAAATAACAAAAATCAGAAAATATAGAATAAACTAAATACCAATGACCCATCACAAATAAATAAATTTATATAAAAAAAATTATTAATATGGTCTTGAACTAAAATAAGGAATAAAAATAACCAACTAATGAAAAGATTAAAGTAAAATAAAAGATTACCCAAGTTCGGAATCTACAACATCTATATAGATAAGGAAATAAAAACCCCAAAAAATTTAAAAAAAAAAAACACAAAAAAATGCCTAACCCAATACATTTGTAAATAGTCTTACTATATAACAAAAAGAAGAAGAAGAAGGAGAAGAAGAAGAAGATATAGTTACAAATCAAAATACAAAAAAGAGAGGGGAGAAAACCATGTATGAATCATATGAAATACGAATAAAAATACACATATACCATCGTATCTCTCTGCTTGCTCCGCCAACTTCGCCATGTACACATGCTTTTCTCTCTCCCTTTCCATTCTCTCTCTCTCTCTCTCTCTCTCTCTCTCTCTCTCGGTTTGCTGTTTACTGCTGGACTGGTAACTCTGGTGGGTGGTACTCGTGTTTTGAGATAGGCGCGTCTGATCAACGGTGGAAATTGATTTTGAAATCTGTGAACTGCGAAAATCGTTATAGGAGAATCTAAGCGGCAAATATGTTGGATGTGGAGAGATATTGGTCGTTGGATTGAGGGAGCAGAGTCGGTTGGATGAGCTGTCGGTTGGACGAGCTGTCGGTCAGACGGGCTGGATTCTGAAACCGCAGTTAGGCCTGGTTGGCATTGTAAACCTGTTTGCAGTATAAAATCTGAATTCCAGCTAAATTTAATTTTAACTGATGTGTTTGACATAAATTCAAGCCAAACACACCATTTGAATTCCAACACTGGAATTTAAATTTTCTTTGAATCAAGTCCAACCATTTGGACTATGATTGATGGTCCACCCAACAAATAACTTTCAACCTTTTATGATGAATGTATTTCATATCCACGCGGCCCATTTGTTTTCTCATCTCATTTAAGGACCTTATCCCAAAACTTAAGGAGATCTAAACCTCGGGTGGACCAAGTTATTGGAAAAAAGTGGTAAATGGTCATTAAAAGCTTTTTGTAGGCTATAAGAGTTTTGGTTCAAGCTAATCTTTATATTTTCCCTTCATCCAGTTCTTGATTGACTTTATCAACGGGTTGGATGGAAAAATAAACCATAGGGATCTGCTTACAGTGGGCCTTGGGAAGCTTTTAATGGCTGAGTATTCAATCATCACTGCTTCTTGTGGTGTGGTGTGGTCCACTCGAGATTTGGATGTGCTTAATGTTTGGCCACGTCCTAAAATGGACTGGAAAGATGAATGGATGGATTGGATATACAACATATCATCAAGGTGGACCCTGCGAGGGGTAACACCCACTAAGCTGATACCCTCATAACACCTAATCCGCGCCCCACGTATACCTGGATGAAGGGAAAAAATAAATATCAACTCAATTCCAATACTTATGTGGCCCATTAATAGTTAATCACCACTGTTTCCTATGGTATGGTCCACCTAAGAATTGGATCTGCTTCAATTTTGGGCTCACGGCCTAAAATGATCTGGTAAAACTGATGAACGGCGTGGATATAGAATACATATTTCACAGTGCGCCCCACTACAAGGGCCGCACCTTCTTGGGTGAGGCCAAGTCCGCACCTAATAAGGTCGGACGCGGATTAGCTACTGAACGCTAGCGAGACTCGCTGAAGTGACGTCACCACATTCTATGGGGCCCACTAAGATGTATGTGTTGTATCCACACCGTCCATCTATTTGTAGAGATCATTTTCGGGCATGAGCCAAAGAATGCGTGAGCCAAAGAATGAGGCAGATCCAAAGTTCAAGTGGAACCCACCACAGAAAATAGTGGGGACAGTGACGCCCACCATTCAAACCTTCCTAGGGCCCACTATGATGTTTGTTTGAGATCCAACCCATTTATAAGTTAACAGAGACATGGAATAAGGGAAAACACAAATATCAGCTTGATCAAAAATTTCTGTGGCGCAAAGTAGTTTTTAATGGTGGGCGTTCAATCCACACAGTCCAACCATTTTGAAAGCGCATTTTAGGATATGATACAAAAAATGAAACTAACTCAAATCTTAGATAGACTACACCACAGAAAACAGTAGTGATTAATCCCGCCATTAAAAAACTTCATGAATTCCACAACAAAGTTTATTGCCATTCAACTTAGTTGATCAGGTCACAAACACCTAAACAAAGAGACCACACAGATATCATCTTGGACCCAAAGCTTTTGCCGTCCGCAGTAACTCTTTCTGGTATAGTCACCACTGCGTCCTGTACTACGGTCCATTGGGAAATGCACTAAAATTATTCTAATTATGCTATATTTGGATTGCAGCGAATCTGTATGTAAATCTAAAAAAAAAAAAAAATTATTAGACAGTGGCCATCTTTTTTTTACACTAAAGAATCTTCTAAAAATAAATTTCATGATTAATTTGCAAAATTTATTTATTAAACACTTATAGTTATCTTATCAATAAATCTTGATAGAAGATTTCCAATATCTTCTTAATATGGCAAGTAATGATTTTGTAATTCATGTAGATCTTATTTCTTTACCCATCACTTTCTCTTATCCTTAATTTCTCTTATCCTTAACTGCTCCTTAGACACACCCACACCTTTGTGACGGTGGTAGACTGAGTGAAGGTAACCTTGACACTGACGTTCTGGTCTCAACTCCCAATGTAAGGATGGCTAACATTGTAAGTGTATGTACTAACAGTGGGATATATGTATTAACAGTGGAATATGTGTTAAAATAAAGGTTGTCTACCACTAAGTCATGGAACCAAACCCAATAGTATTTACTGGAAAACCTTATATATAAGAAATTGTTAAAAAGAAATTTTTTATTTTTCAACAAAGATTTTTTTAAAAATTTAAAACTTATTTTCAAAAGATGTTTCATTATTATCATTTATATTTTATTTGACAATGAGCGTTAGGTACCGATACCACGCAGCAATCGATCGAACGAAAATTCTGCCGTGACTAGTGTCCGTACCTTTCTTTATTACGGAAAATGATGTTACGTGAATGAGATCAATCCCGTTCATAAGGTACACCACTCCTTGCTTGACCTCGAAACCAAAAATGAGGCTGATATGACAATCAGATGAGCCACCTCATAGAGAACAATTACACGTGGTTGAACAAATTAAGGTCGGTTAGGCTAGATAGGGAATAGTCGCATGTATTTGGGTCAAGTCAAGTTACTTTTGTGGTTGAGTAAAGAGGACTTGGGTTTGGGTTAGGTTCTCTTAAGGTCTGGTCGGGCTTGGGTAATCGAACCCTACCCACACAAGTTAACACCCATAATGAAAACGATAGAGCGACCTGCGTTCACAAAATGCTAAAAAGTAACTTGTATGCACGGACAAAGTACCTTCCACTAGAGGACAGGGGACTGGGCACGTGAGCTGAATTGAAAATAGATGGTGACTCTCGAGCATAAACACGGGAATAGCTTCATGGAAAGCTAACCCAGCTTTGGTGGATTCTTGACTGTGGGGCTCATCTTGATTTATTTTCCTTACATTCATGTTGTCCATTCGTTTTTTCAGCTCATTTTAGTGCATGATCCCAGAACTGAAGCAGATCCAAATCTCATGTGGACCACACGATAGAAAATACTAGTGATTGACCATTTTGAACTTCTTGCGGGCCACAAAAGTTTTTGATCAAGTTGATATTTATATGGTCACTTCATCCAAGTTTTAGTGACCTTATCAAAAGGTTGGATGGAAAATAAACATTCTGGCGGCCCCTAAGAAGTTTTTAATGGTGGATATTCAATAACCATTGTTTCCTATGGTGTGGTCCACTTAAGATTTGGGTTTGGTTCATTTCTCAGAACCTGGCCTAAAATGGGCTGAAAAAACGGATGGACAGCGTGGATGGAAAGAAAATACATCATGGTGAGCCCACACATAGGGATCGACCCACCCGAAGCTGCGCCCATCCAGTACCTAGCTTGAGAGGGTCCGTCCTGGCATGGGTTCTGTGGGCCCACCGTGATGTATGTTCTTTTATCAATACTGCATATTCATTTTAGGGCAAAAGAAAAGAAAAAAAAAAAAGGCAGATTGAAGGCTCGAGTGGACCAAAACCGAACGGGATCCAATTCTCAAGTGGGCCGAAAACGTGACGATTCCTACGTGGCAAGCGCCATATGCAGCCCGAGTATTAAGTAATTCAGATGGTCAATGTGATTTTGGGCGGTGAAAATTACCTTTTCCAAAAGTAAGGAAGATGGTGATTCACTGACAGCCCCCCGTGTGAGTGGAAAAACATGTGGCAGAGACCTGTGTAGACCAAAAGCCTATAGTAGATCATAGATCCTGTCCATTTACCAAAAATAATGTAGGCCCACTTATCAAGCAAGTTGAGAAAAATGGACTGATGGAAGAAAAAAAATCCAACGGTCCAAATTCATGACACGTGTGGCTCAAATGATGAGTGCATTAAGCTGATTTTTGGTACACACATGATCACTTGATAAGTGCGGCAGCCCTGTAATTTGATTAAGACGGTCTGTTCTCAATTGATTCCAACGGTGTGGCCCATCTCATGAGCGGACCTGCTTCATCTTCCAGAATGATGATCTCCATGGTGGCTCCTACCGTTTTTATGGTACAGATGTCCTGCACATACAGCATGGTGGTGGACAGGTGACCATTTCTTAGAAAGGAAAAAGGCCAAATAATGGATGAACCATTTCATCAATGATCTGTAACATGGACCGTAAAGATAATTTACACAAAAGTAGATCCAATAAAAATTTTGATCCATCTATTTGTTAGGGCGTGTTATGGTTGCTTATGATTTCAAGGAATCACTTTTGTTTGGCATTTTAACCATCCCAACAATGGCTTTGAAGATGGACAGCTGTGGAAAATAAAGCCAAATCAAAGAGGATTGGATCCAATCATTAAGATTTTTTTTTTTTACAACCTAGACTTAATAGCCGATTTAAATCCATGGAATGGACTGTCCAAGTCACCTGATGCAACTACTTTGAGAGTTCTGGAGCATTTCTTTGCCGGAGTCAGATGTGGCTCGATCGGAACCGAACATCTTTGACTCCTCAGATAGATAGAGAAATCGAAGACAATTGTCTATGATGGAGAACTTAGTTGTTCGACTATCTTTATTTAGGCCACCTGTAAAATAGATCAGGTGATTTGCGAAGGAAATGGTCTTTTGTCTTTCACTCAAAAGGACTTTTAACATTCATATGGTTGCAACCATATTTTAATAATAAATTGATAAAGAAAAAAGAGGTAATCAATCAAAATTTGAAAGTAACTTTATTAATAATTTTTAATAGTCACATTTACAGTCAGTTGGAACAGGTAACAACAATCTATTCGTCTTTCGGTTGAGATCATGCAGTGTAGGCAAGACAATCCGATGGAGGATGACGGATGTCTTGATGGATGGTGGCAATAGTTTGGCATAAGATGACGATCTAGCGTAGCAATGCAGTAGCGTAATGACATAGCAGCGTAGCACCATAGTCTTGTAGAATTTGGCATATCAACATAATAGTGTAGTTGTGTGGCGGTACAGCAACGTTGTAGCATAATTGCGTAGAATTTGGTAGAGCAACATTGCGGTATAGCAGCATTGCATTGGTTTTGGTTAATTTAACCTTTGCCCATAAAACTCCGTTATTAGTTTTATTTAAGTTTTATTTATAAATGATATGAGGTTTGACCACCCCACTAAATGATTGGTCCCAACCTTGCGTATGAATGTTGCAACACACCAACCTGTGTCAGTTTCGAGTACAGGTACCCTTTTGAAAGTTGTTCGAGCTTTTTTTAAGAATATGGCATGGGTTACTTCAACATAATAGCATCTGATACTTGAACATTGGCTCAAGACATTTTCTGTACCCCTTCTTACCCTGGCATTGCACTTCCTGTTCGGGTAAGTGAGTCTTGTCTTTTAGTTCCCAATGAGCCAAAAAGAAGGACAATTCGCTGTTGAACCATCACACCAAAAGCAACATGCAAGTCACAGTCCCAAATCAGATTGGCTGAACAATCCTAACCACGGATTTATGTACACTTGCTTGTTGAGCAGGACCATCAGATTTTTTTTTCCAACCACCCAATAAATGTCCACCAATCTCCTTGGATCTAAGAAAATAAATTTTTGGTTCATGATATATATAAACTGAGACTCATAATTTAGACTGTCTAATTTGAATTAATTATATGCATCATATGCAACTTCTAAGTAATTTTGCACTGCAAGGTTATCATGTATTATAATATTATCGTGAAAGTCTAAAGGTCTGATAGCTAATCATCTAATCAATCTGAAGTGTTGATATGTGTAGGCCCACTGACTGAAAATGTAGTAACAACATTATTATAGACTGCCTGCACCTATGTTTTCTTTTCTTCCGCACTCGAAACATAGCCGAGTTTGGAAAGTTGAAATATCGGGTGGGGTCCCCCCATTTGCCCAAAATCAGTAACAGCATTAACAAAGATGTGCACAGAACATGTCCTTACTTTTTCTTTTTCTCGAGGAACAAAGGAAAAAGGAAAAGGAAGCTGATTTCGTCCTTTCCCCTGTCTAGGCAGTGGCTCTGTGGGGCCCGCCGTGATGCATGGGTTTCATCCCTGCTGTTCATCCATTTTCCACATCATTTTAGGGTATGATCCCAGAAAGGAGGCACATCCAAATCTCAAGCGGACCACACCATAGGAAGCAGGCCATTGAAACCTTTGCAGGGCCCATCATGATGTTTATTTGCCATCCAACCTGTTCATAAGGTCCATACAGACCTGAATGAAGGGAAAATACAAATATCAGCTTATACAAAACTTCTACCTCCTAAGAAGTTTTTAATGGTGGGCCTTTAATCTCCACTTTATGGTCCACTTGAACCTTGGATCTGCCTCATTTTTGGGTTCATACATCTGGTAAAATGGCTGGACGGATGAAACCCATACATCAAGGTGGGCCCCACAAAGGCCCTGCATAGATAGATTATGGTCCAGGAGTGGGTAGGATTAGGCCTGGCAAAATTCCACACGACCGCTAACCCGCACGAAAAAATCATTGTTTAGGATTGGCCGTATCATGTCGGGTCACTAACGGATTGGCCCATCAAAACCTGTTAAGATATCAGGTCGGGTTAGCGTTTCACCTGCAAAACCTGTTTAACACATTCGTAAGGTTATTTTGATAATTATTTTTAGTGTAGTGAGAAATCCTTAAGAAGCTAAGATAGCCAATAAAACTCTCTCTCTCACACTTGGGAGTTTTCTCCATCTTTCTACCCACGACCTCATATGGCCACGCTCCAAAATCTTTGTCGAATTGAGCCCTTTTCCCATCTCTCTGCCTATGAAAGCACGGCTCATTTATTTAATGGTTAAATGGATCAGGTTGTGGGTTACCGTTAAATTAACAAATGAGTTTGGGTTTTAAGATTTTGATGAGGGCATTTTTTACATAACGAATAGAAACACGGTTCAACATGACCCGTTGCCAGGCCTCGGTAGGATGCAATCCGTCTCCAAAGGAACCTCAATGGACCAACAAGTTACATCAAGAAACACGTATATACTACATCCAAGCCGCTGAAAAGCTAGGCCCACACAATTAGGAAGATCCACTCATCAGGTGGGCTACATATGTACAATGAATCAATCTAATGGTGGTCTATTATTTATTACCATGTGGGCAATGATCTTCAAGATGGGACCACCCTTTTCAGTGGCTCCGATGTCATATAAATGCGATACCTTGGCTGTTTTCTCTCAATGAACTGGGACCCATCAATTGAAGGGCTACCAAAGCGGATGGTCCACCATCTAAATTCATGATCACACCAAGGAAAGATTCTAACTTGATGGTTAAAAGTAAACGGCACAATGTTCAACATTCAATCCGATCATTCAATTGGGTGGCTAGGATCCTATTCTGTTGAATTCTGGGGCTGTGGTCCCCATCAACCTACATGTACCATACACATTCAATGCTGTCTTTATTCCCTCTTTCTCTTCATTTTTCTTATCCTTTCTGCATCCGGATTTGGAAATTCCATTCGGTGAGCCAGAAATGTTCCTTTTGGATGATATTCCACTGGTTAATTGTAGGTACCTCCCTTGGTTTTATGAAAATTATACGTATCTCCCCTCTGTTTTGGATTATTGCAGGTAGATCCTGTCCATTAGAGTAACAGAGGGATCCGCACCAAATGGCAAAAATACCCTCATTAGAAGAGTTGGTTTTGCCTATTTGTGGCCCCCACCTATGTATAAATTGCATCCAATCCATCAGCCATGGTCACTCCACTAAAAAAAATATTAGATGTCCAAAAATTCAGGCTAATCAAATCATCAAGTAGGCCATACCACAAAAAGCAATGGACCAAAAAAAAAACCTTCAAATTCACGCGGTGGGCCACCTTACGGTTGGATCTACAGTATTTTCAGGGTGTCCCACTTTTCATGGTAGAGTAACCATTTTGAACATGTTGGATGGCATTCACATGCTATGAGGGGCACACACGTTTACAACTCCTGAGGAAGAGGGCAAAACGGCCAACTGCTCAATGGTAACAGTGCTAATTGATGGTGCTTCTTGTTGGGGAATTTGCCACGAATATTTGAAACATGGAGGAGGTATTTCTAATAATCCAAAATAGAGGGGAGGCATGTGTAATTGTCATGTAACAGAGGAGAGTTTGGGCTAGACAAGCATTTGTGCTGGGTTTGGGCCCCTCTTTTAAGCCCATGGAACGGACCGGGGCTCAGATACAAAAACCCGAGCAATTTTGGGACGAGCTTGGGCTTTCCCAGACCCAGTCCGATCGGTTTGAATCACCCAAAATAAGATTTCAGCCTTATGGGTCATGAATATACTAATATAAGATGCATGATGGATTTGAATTGAAATTAAAATTTATTTCATTTAACTTAGGCTGAAATAATATGTAATTCCCATTGGAATTTCAATATCATATTTTTATTTTCACACATGGGTCGAACTTGGGCTAAACTAGAGGATTGTGTGTTGAGCTTGGGCAGCATGAAGCCTGGCCCAACCCACCTCACAGACAGTCCTAAAGAGAAATCCATAATACAAAAAGAAGCAAGCCCCACCACAGATGTCACACTCAAAGTAGGGAAGGTATGGACCCAAAACCTGGCCGGTCATCAATGTCTCATCAGGTGTGCCATGCGTGTACAAAGAAATGGTCAGTTAATTAATTTGAACAGCATCCACATTCAATGTATGGCCAACCCTACTTGGCCACGAACCAGCCAGAACTGTCACAAGCAATATTTCGCCATGCTCGACTGTGTGTTTATAGGTGGAGATGTGACTTGCTACCCATCTCAACTTTGGATTTAAAACGCCCACCAGCTCCTCCTTTAATCCCTGCCCTAGATGGCCCTTTGGGTTAGCGACGTATACAGTGAAAGAAATAATTGAAAGCCCACCCTATTGTGACCCACCTGGGGCCAATCATACGCATGCTTATTTATAGCTTGAGCCATTGGAATTGTCCAAGTTTCAAAATACAGAGCTGCACATTCATCAGACTATACATTTACAAATGTTTGCATCACAATGTCCATGTATATCGAAACATTACCACGCAATTGTGTAATAGGAATGTATGGTCGATAAAGATTTCATGTTGTAAGGACCCAATCCATCAAAATGGTATTTCAAACTTTGATATTGTCATTTGATTGGCCCAGTTTCGGACGGGCCATGGTTGCAGCGTTCAGACAATCATAACTGTCGTGATGGTTCCTCGACAAACAGTCATCTTTTCCATCTTTTCGGGAAGTTCTGTGAGATCATATTATAATATATCACACTTTCCACTCTACGTGTGTCAGGAGTCGTGGCGGATTGGGACGGTTTACTGAGTGATCAAATGGCCTATGGTTAAAAAATCACAGAATTTGATTATCTTAGAAGTCCAATTAGTGGCCTTGAGTGAAGGTGAAAAGCAAAAATGGTAAATGGTTGAGCATTACACACCATTGATGCGATAGAACTCTTTAACTTTTATGAAAATCCTGAAAATGGTCTACTTCAATCCATGGTACCTAATCCAATTGGGAAATGCTAATCCCAAATGCGCGCATTAGAAAAATGTCGGCCACGTTCATTTGAGCAGTACACGCCATTGATGCGACCTATGAACAAACAAGTTCATTAATATAAATATCAATAACAGCCTGAAACAACACCAATCAGATGATCGTTGTTATTCTATCAAATGCCTTGAGATGGAGTGATAATAAGTTAAAAAGAATTGGTAATGGTCAGCATTTAACCGGCAGAAGTCCCATTGATCAGCATACAGACGTACAGCGGAAATGCGATTGAGAACCATGTCGTAAGTGCACACTTGTGATCATTACTACTAAAAGCAAACGTCAAATCATATAAGTACAAGTGAAAGGAAAATCAGCTCTTCTGAAGGCCCATTGTCAACACATTCAACACCTAATTGAATTTATTAGTACTAAATAGTTTGGTTAATAAGGACTTTCACAATAACGATAACAATATCATAGAAGGAATGGCGTCCTGTAAATGTCAAACTGCTCTGTGGAAGACAACTGAGGTTCCTGCGCACCTCACATGCAAATTATGTCAGCAAAAATCTCCTCATAGATAAGATAGCAATGCCTACAATTCCCATGAAAATTTACAAACAGGCACAAAAATCAACACTTGATGATGAGGTATCAAATGACCCAAAAGACAGATGATGAAAATAGGTCTCACTTCCAATCTGGATGAGTGATGATAGAAAATGGGTCCCACTTAATCCTGCTGCAAGGCGAAAGCAGGGCCACCCATTTCTTATAGTGATGTCATGGTTGTCGGAATTCGCACTGGATCATTTAATCTTCTGTCTTTAGTGAGAAGTTTCTTGAGAAAGCCAAGATGGTTAAAAAAAAGTCCAAATTCAACAGATGAAATGGGCTGTGTAAGATCGTTTGATCAGTCTCCATCCATAATGGGGCCAATAATTTTGGACGCTCTAGATTGATGTACATGTATGCCATGTACCATGGACATGAAGCAAATGCTCACTTACAGTAGTAAACTGACATCCCAGTCAAGTGTTCGCTTGCACCATGGACATGATGCAAATGTTCACTTACAGTAGTAAACTGTGCGCGCGTTCGTGCGTGCGTGTGTGTGTGTGTGTGTGTGTGAAACGATGATAGTCTTGTGCAAATATAAATGATCCTTTAGAAGATATCGTGGAATGCAGAAGCACACCTGTTTCAACCCAGCACGAATTACTGTCCTGATAAAGGAAGCAATTGGACCTCCAATTCGAATGCCCGTGTTAGTGTCACGGATCGCCGAGCGCATGGCAGTGAGTATGCGACCGTAAGTCATTCCAGGTTCGCTGTTAACAGCTTGAATGAAACAGAAAGTCATGGCTCCAGTCATGGTATCTCCTGAGAGTGCCTGCAGAGATCAAAATCAACATGGTCAGTTCACCCCATTTTAGGGTGTGTTTGGATGCTCTAGCGAAATCAATTTCAGCTTGAATCTAGTAAACCGGAGATTAGAAAATTGGCATTTCCTTCCTTAGCAGTGGTATTGAGTTTAGAATCAAATTGCAATTACATTAATTTCAAGTTTGACTAAAGAGAAATATAACTGCGATTGATCTCACCTCAATTTTGGTTCTCGGTAACCATCAGACTAGAACAATATGATCTTTCTTTTTTTTCTTTTCTTTTTCTAAATGTTATAACAATAACTAGAACTCGGGAAGTCTTATTATGAAAGAAAAAGCTTGCTTTAGATAAAGCGCAGAGAATGGAATCAAGCTATATTGACAAAAGAAAAAGAAAAACAAGGAGATCATAGGAATTGGGACCATCCACCTATTGGGTCCCATCATGGATGGCCTGTGGTGCAAGAACCACATAATTGGATGGTCACAGCTATCATGATCTCCACACTCCTCCCCATTAAGTGTTGGCACTAACCATTTTTGTTTTCCACTGTCAATTCAAAGGAAGACCAGACAGAATCCAATCTGCATTGATCAAATATCGTTTTTTATCCATGACCCATCCATGCTAGGGCCCAGCAGACCGACAAGTCCGGATTCACAGATGGCCCGGCCATATAAACGGTGGACGTGGGGCTCTTATAAAATAACCAAAACAATCAGCAATCACAATTCCAAAGCATCCTAAATTCACCTCTAGGAGAGCAATGCAGTTAATTAAACCAGAATCATCCAGTCATCTCTGTATATGAAGACTATAAACAGACATTTGCTGGTTTTGTATACACATTTATCTCTTATGAATAAATGCATGCATTTGCTGAATTCATTAAGAGGGGAGTAAAAAGAAACAACCACTTACTGTTGTATCTGCAGATGTTTGATTGTCATCACAACCGCTGAAAGAAATGGCCAAGCCACCACTCGTACCTTTATAAACTCCAGACAGTGGGTTGTGGTTCTCCCACTGGTAGAAACCAGCCCTGTATGAAATCAACAAGGAACTGAGAATTATTCCTGATGCATCCAAAGATGGTTGCAAGTTCTCACTGTTAGCATCAGCCCATGTATGAGCTGTCCCAAATGCACCCATGCATCTCCCATAAGGGTTTAAGAAATCTTGGACTCTCGCTTCAGAGCCTAACCACTTAAGGAAACTTCACATGAATAGAGTACTAGCATGTGTAAGGAAAACGTGCAGGGAGAGGGTAACAAAATCCTATAAATAAGAGAGACTCTTAGCCCTCTCCATCCAAGATCAAAACGTGTGGGGTTACCCATTTCTAAGCACATAGTTCAGGGAGAACTGGGGGGAAGGTGAGCCAAGGGTATCTACACGTGTGGATATTTGGAGCATCAGTTTGAACCATTCATCTTTAAGATAGTGGGAAAAGAAGAGTGTCATGCATCCCTGCTTAGTCATGGCCCAAGATACCCGACCTCTGTTCTTGTCTGTGGTTTTCTAATTGATATTATTGCACATGTATGCGTTTCACGACCCTAATTCGGGAATCCTATCTATTGATTTGATTCCATGAAAGTTAACACCTTCAAGAAATCTGCAGACTACTTAAAATTTGTATACATATCCATATATCTATATCTACATTTATAGGGTTTTGCTAATATCACCACCTTCATGGGGCGTTAGCAATATCTCCTAACCTTTTAAACAGCACACAGGGTGACCCATTGTTGATTTGAACCATTAATTTATTCATTTGTACAACTAGAAGCAAGCCATGGTGAAAGAATCATGCTAATCTAATGATCCTAATCCATTGAATGGGGCCAATTTGTTATAACCGTCTATTGTTTACGAGCCATAAATCACATCATCAACTGCAAGTGTTACCTTAGAATCATGAGAAATAGAAAGTGGGGTCTATCTATCAAAAAGTGGGGCCTGTCCATTTTCAAGCTATTGATCAGAAGCGTAGAATCACCGGATTGGCATGATTTTCGTACTATGGCTTGTTCCTTGTTGTAGGAATGAATGAATGGTTTGGATTGATGATAGGTCACCCCATGTGCCATTTAAAAGGTTTGGGGAGTTGCAAGCGTCCCCATGCAAATCCATATGTACGTATAAAATGCACCCACCCACATACATGCACTGACACACTGTGGGGTGTTTGTGTGTATGCAAACATCTGCATTTGGGAAATTGACATGATCCCATGCACTTTAAAGACAAAAAAAAACTTCACGTCCAACTTGAATGAAACCTATTTAGGAGTTGGTCGTGCCATTAGGGGGGAATTCTTTGGGTGATGAAAAATCTACTGCGTGGACCATCAGATCAACAGTCTGGATCATCTAACAAAGCACTCCATGTAGAAAAGAAGTCAATGATAGAGGATATTACGCATATCTATGGCCGAAGTATCATATAATTCTTAGAGGAATCCATCAAACCGAGAGTAGACAATCAGTCATTTTCATTGTGTAAAGATAGGATGTTCATGATGGAATTTTCGATGGGAAGGAACCATGTCCACACCCTTTTTATATACACACCCCTTTTATCTATTTGGTGTTAAGAGTAGTAGGAAAGTGTAGTATTCTACTACCAGAATTAGATTTTTTTTTTTTTTTTTTTTTATAAGGGATTATATGGATCTAAAAGTTATGCAGAACAGGTTGCAAGAACTTCATGGATGGCCAGGATTGAAAGAAATCAGGCAAAAAATCACCATCTGGGCGAAAATTGCCTACATACGCTCTATCACTTCTGACAGCCACAACATTACGACTGGTTATCCATTTCATGCATGTAATATGTCATTGGAAAGCTATTAACAAGCTCTATGAAGTGGCTACTGATAAAGTCAGTAGACCCTGAGGAATTTCTTGAAAAGGACAATTTCCGGGTAAAAATCGCACTTTCATTCTAAACTTTCATTTTTGCCATTTTCAGGGTCCCATTGTTGACCCTGTAGGTTTCAACACTGAGGTCATGGGTTCAAGTGCCCATGTGGGGTGTGAGGGGGTATGTGTGTAAAAAAAAACAAAAAAAGGGGTGCCATTGTGGTCCAAAGTGTTGTTTATGAGTTCGTGTGGGATTAGAAGTCGTTTGCCTAGTAATTTTTACTATTTCGTGAAAGTTTTCTATTTTGAGTGGGATTAGGAGTCTGAGGCTTCTTTTGCTTATATAAAGCCATAAAGTACGTCATAAACAACACTTCATTCGATAATATAAATTTGTATTCTCGTTTTAGAGATTCCTTCACTCCCTGTGGATTCAAGGACTATTCATAAGAAGAAGATGATGATCTTCTTTATCGATGCACCTGATACGTTAAAAAGAAAGGGTGTAAATATCGGTTCCCTTGCAAAATTCGTCTCCTATGGAAAAGCAGTGCAAAGTACAGTACGCAATGCATACATCCATGGCTGCCTTGAAAGACATGTAAAATGATGGTATAGAGCCCTATCTATCATAATCTGATCGTCCAAGTGACAGGGTATACTAATGGATTGGATTGGGACTGTACATGTGGCGGCCACTAACCATGGATGGCTCATAGTTTAAAAGTCGCCCAAAACAGACGTTTGTAAACATCCAATCAGTTGGCCCCCAAATGGACAGAAGAAAAAAAAAAAAGGAAACAGAAGCTAACGGTTGCAAATGTGGGGTAAAGAGTGAGATAAAGGAACAGATAGAACCGTCTGATTAGTGTAGTTTCTGAACAATGGACCATCAGAGGCAGATCCCCTCATGGGGACTGTCTTGATCCACTGTCTACTCTTCTACGTGGACGATCAATTCATATCATTCTAACTGTTGTTTCGTCAGGTAAACATTCAGTGCAAGAACAGTATGTTTAACAGTAACAAAAGACCCAAGAGAAATACAATATGCAGACCTGTTCATCCTGCACAAGAATGGTAGATCAAGGACAGTCCCACTGTGACAGGCGTCGATGATCGCATGGAGCTTAACCCCTTTCGGCAGAGGCCTGACAATTGTTGCATTGATCTCGTCGTCCACAATCATTCCTACCGTCTCGTAATCAACAGGACAAAGCGTTTCGTCGTGACCATCGACTTCATCCCCATGGTAATTAATCTGTTGCGAACCATGGCCTGAATAATGGAATACCAACGAGTCTCCTGGCTGGCAGCCCATAACCAGCCAACGCAACGCCATCAGTATGTTCTGTTTGGTCGGGATCCGATATGGGTCCCTCTCTTCTTCTACAGATGGATGTTGCACCAAGCCAGGGAAGAAATTAGATTCAGCTCACACATGATTGGAGTATCAGACTACTGTTATGAACCTTAAAATAGTTATGAGTAAGCAGAGTTGGGGGATGAGTTTAACTACATTGGCATCTGTGCAAAACGCAGCCGTTCATCTGGTGGGCCACAGCATGGATGTCCATGGGCTAAAGAATCAGGCTTATCCAGTCATGAGGTGGGGGACACTTCTAGTGGACAGTTATAAATGTCTGGCCCATAGTATGCATTTGTCATACATGTGGCCCACCTGATGACCAATCTGGCTTGATTTTTGGGCCCTCATGCATACACTGCAGGGCACACCTAATGAATTGCCCAGATCTCGCTCAAATGTGCTACATTAGCACTTGCGGCACATCCCCATTAGTCATTGCACACTGTCCATCACTAAATATCGTGCCTACAACATATAGTATTAGTGCTCAGGCCAAGAATGCTTCTTTGATTGTCTTTCTCAGAAGAAACCTAACCTAATCAACTTGAATTTGGGAGTACTGGTCAGGCATTTAATTTGTACAAGTGGGGCCCATGATTCAATCATTCAAATATCAATATGATGGACCTCACCACGGATGGTCCATACTTAGCCATTCAATAGATGGCAAAGAAATCAGATGGTTAAGAAAAGAAAACACAATAACAGTTACCATTCAATCAAGAAAAGGCTAAACATTCCATAGCTAGGATGCTTCAATTTTTGTGGTCCTTTATCCACGAACATTCTCATTGATCCCACCACCATACGTATGGCTTGAATTAGTGAACAAAGGGCCCCATTGTGAAAACTGAAATCCGGAACGTAAAATACAAACCTACAGCTATGGGTAAGATGTGATTGGTCCTCCAGCTTGAGGAATAATCACACTCACTTTATGATCCTAACCGCCCCAATAGAGAACTTCACATGTGGAATGGGGACCTTCAGGCACTTCTTCTAACCATCGATTCAAAGTCCTTCAATGTGATCAAGTGGAAATCTTTTGGGCAATATACCAGGAAGGGTGCAGGTCCATTAGACAAATGGTCTAAGATCTGGAACATATGCAAGTCAGGTCACATTCTCTTCCAAGTAATCTTCCAGCTTAACTCATCCATACCATATTATGATGAGACTAATATTGTTAGACATTCTGAGGGTCTAATCGTAAACATGGACCATCCAGCAAGCGGACCCACCTCGCGCAGCCCATTATTCAAAAGAAAATTCTGATAAAACACAGTAGTTGCCCAATCTATGCCTTTCAAATTAGGGTTGGCCATGGATATCCATTTACATGATTACCCAACATATCCAACACTAGAAAATCATATTCAAATATGGAATTTTTACCCACACACACACACACACACACACACACAATCGTGTTGGCTAACATTGACATGGATGATGAGGTTGATACCATCACCATTGTTGATAATTGACTTTACACTTTGTTGAAGTCGGCAACTTTTTATTTACATGGTTTAGGAATTGTAACTTAATATTAGCTAATTGTTTCATGATTATTATTTTTCCTACTGGTTTATTAGATATTTATCTATGGAGAGAATCTTGTTTTTTCTATTTTTAGGTAGTTTGATAATTTTATTAGATATTTAACTTTTTTTAGTTTTTAATTAGATTTTAGTTGAATACCCTACTCATATCTGACTTCTTTAGATTGTATTTGTATCGGACTTAAATCTGACTTAAATCTGACTTCTTAGGATTGTACTTAGGACTTAAATCTGACTTCTTAGGATTGTACTTCTATCAGACCTATATCTGAGTTTCTTAGATAATACGTGAATCCGTATCTGAGATAATACAGTTATTCAAATATCCAACCCATGTCCAACCTGTTTACAGCCATTCCAAACCAGTGAGAGGGGCGATGAACCAAGACAGGCCCATCCCATCACAACAGAACCGGACACATCTGCAATACATGGACATAGGCCCAATGTCATGTCTGCAACCCAACAGGCCTCAAGTGCTTAAAGAAAAAGGGAGGAAAGTTGTACCCGTGAGAAGAAGGATGCAATCATCAGAAAACCCAAACTTGTCACACAGCAAGTATCTCATGCACTTCACATCATTCACACTCCCCTTGAGCTCGTACCTCCGCATCTTGTAGCTGATACCACACAAAAGGGCCCTCTTCTTCCCATACACCTGCGGATAGGTAGGCATTCGAGGTATGTAGTTCCCATAAGATGGTGCAGGTGTCCCTGCCTGGTAGTTCGGCACGGTAGCATAACTAATGTTGCTAGAGACGTTGCTTATCAACCCTTTAACCCAGCTCGCTGCTTGCCGCACCTGTTCATTCACTCGGATGATGGGATCCTGGGATCGAACAGTGGTGATGGCCTGGCACACCACGCAACGGATGGTTCTCGCTTCTGGGGGCACGAGCAGTTGCACCCTGCACCCGCTGCACCTCTCCATCCTACCAGCCATTGGCGATCGACCTTTGATTGATGCAGAGAGATGGTTTCGTAGATTTGGACAGTGAGAACTACAGGGTTTGCCACAAGAGAAGTGAGTGGAATTTGTGGTTCCAAACACAATGCCAAGTCTTTTCTACCTTTATTCCATAGCAGAAAAGGAGTGGGGAATCAGATTCACCATATGTTTTTGGGCACTGGGTACAGTTTTGAAAAGGAAGGAATATCCTATTCAGATTTTGCTACTTGAACGGCACAGTTAGGCCCATGATTTGCTGACTCGGTCCACTGATTTGATCTGCTTGCGATGGACCAGGGGATGTCCAAAAAATCTGGAAGATTTTGAGATCCTGACCCTCAAGTCATGGGCCTACAACATAAACAGATGAGAGCGAATCCAGAGAGAGAGAGAGAGAGAGAGAGAGATTAGATTGGGCTGCTAGGTTCTTCCAATACGGAAGACAGTTGGGGAATCCATCATGGACACAAAAGATCAACAGCCTTGATATCAAAATCATCTGGGTGAATCACGTCAAGGCCCTACAATTCCGGCCTTGTCTTTCTTTGATTTCTCAAGGAACATGGCATCACCCTCAAAACATCAACCCTCTTCCCCCATATCCTGCCCAATCTGATTTTGGAGTGGCTGCCACAGTCCGATCCCCCATGCTTGGAGCAGATCCAACCCATATAGCGGCCCACCAAACCTGCGGTCCCCGTTACCATACACAAGTACCACAATGCACAAGATGTCTACCTGCTGCATACAACGCCAAGGTATAAAGTCCCAGCAGGTGATTTCAATTGGCTCAAAAACATCAAAGAAAAGGAAGAAATGGCCACACCCAAAGGCGTGGTCCCACCACTAATTCAAAATTTTGTAACTGATCAAGTCATGCCAAGGTAATCCATGCACCATTTAAAAAAGAAAAAAAGAAAAGAAAAGAAAAGGAAAATGAAAAAACTCATTCTAAACAATAGAGTCAGCATATACACCTAAACAAGAGAGGGCTTTTCTCTTTCCTACCCAATTAAAACAACGAAATGAAGTTACTATATATACGCAACAATGGTATAAGAGTGTCTTAAAGGGGGACCAGTTAAAACAACTGAAAAATCTCCGCCTTCCTAACCTAGGGCGAAAAACAATGACCCCTGCGAATAGGCAGAAAGGGCCTCCCATCTCACAACATTCCATTTCACCTTAGAGATTGACTACCAAACCCTTCATGTGAGCCTTGAGAGAGATTTCCCCAATTCAGTAACTCAATCAGCTGTGAGAGCGGCTTCCATCTCATCGCCTTTCGTTCCCGAAACAAGCCCTGCTAGAACTTGCTTCTCCGATGGCGACTGAGGCCAGGGACTTGGAAGCCCATGCCTTTGCATTCATTGCTCCTTCCTGCAAGTTGCTCCTCTTGCAGGGCTTCATCCTGCTGAAGACTTGCATTCCTTGCTCAAGGTATACCTGTGGATGCTCCCACAGCTGCATCAAGCTCGCATTCCGCATGCGCCGCCTCCAAGCACGCTTGATGCACGCGAGCAGGGTTGGAAGGAGAAAGAAGAAGAGCCTCAGAAGCACAAAGGCAGTGGCAAGCGCCAGATACGTCTCTTGCCGAAGAAGCTTCTCAGGTGACCTTGCCCATGAGAATGGGCATTCCTGCTCACCATCTTCAAGCTTGGTGGGGTTCAATTGGTCCCAGATTTTCTCAAAGGATGTCCGATCCAATGATGCAGGCTTAATGCCTACAAAAAAGCGCACATGTTACAGAAGTCTTCTGGAAAATTTTAAAAACGAAAAGGCAGTCCACGATACAATCGCACTATAATAAGTAAAATATGCAACTTCAAGGCTGCAATTACATCCAATGTTGGTGTGCTCACTGCTGGCTCAATGAAAGAGTTTATGTATGAGAAGGGCAGTCAATTCAGTCAATATTTTACTTCTTAAAATAGGAAAACCTGCTAATTTGGTCCCCTGAAAAAGATTGAAACACCTGCATCTTCTATAAAATAGCACACATCCAACAAGTTCTCTGTTTGTCACAACTAAATATACCTTCGAATTTCAACTATAGCCGACAAGAAATGTATTTTCCCAATGAAAAATACAAGACAGGCATTCATGTGCACTAGGAACAAGTATTTCCATTATTCTCACTAGGGGAAGTGGCACGGGCACAGCACACACAGAGGATGGGAAAGACAAAAAGTGGGAGAAATTGTAGCAAAGGTGTGGGCTATACATATAGAGAGAAGGGTGCTCGATTTTGGTGCATGACCCATGTCCACATTTGCCTGTGCTGTGGCCTACTTGAACTTTAGATCTACCTTCTTTTTGGGCTGACATCCCAAGATAAGCCTGCACAACAGATGTACAGTATAGGTCTCACACTGTCGTCACAGGGAGTCCCACAGAGAGCTTTTGTTGCACGGTCTCCCAACTACTATGCTCCATGCAGGCTACAGTTCAAGCAGACTACTTGCATCAAAGAATTGAAAAGACGAAAATACATAGTTGCAGGCAAAATCCAAGTCATTTGCATGCCTTTCGCAGGTGAAATATGAACGTATATTGGACTTCGGACAACCACCACCTTTTCCAGTTCCTAAAGTACCCTGAATTCATGTAAAATGACTTCTGAAATAAGTATTCAAAGTCCTCCACTCTACGAAACTAATTGTGGGGGCAAAAACGTCCAGAAGCTGCCCGCATTATATATTGTATAGATGACACTTCCATAATCAATAGAACATTGACTTTTTTATTTGTTGGAAGCCCAAAAATTGGTAAAATCTTAATCACAATTAACACTATAACAAAAAGCCATTCCAGTTCACAGAATATCACTGAGATTGGCAATCCACAAGCAGATAATTTGAAACAATGATGAATATTCAACCACTTAATCAGCAATTACATTAATGGTTCTGCCAATATGTTGACAGTTGGTGGAACGGAAAAGCCTGGTGAGCAAAACCTTGTTTTTTGAACAGTGACAAAATCTTATTCAAGAAACGACATTACAAAAGGGCAAGGAGCGAACACTAGCTAGTGACACTCTCATCACTCCCTCATGAGTCCAATGTCCACCATTGGTGCCTTTCAACATGAGGAATAACGAAAAAAACAGGGCAATAATAGAATCAGTATCCTAAATACCTATTGAAATTCAAGAACTTGGGGGGCAACAAAGTAGCCTTTGCCAACTTCGACCCCCTCTATCCCCCTTGAATCATCATATTCCAGTCGAATATCCATGTGGAAACATAATAACTCTGGGAAGGCAGGAGCCCAGCTAATGATCATGGATGAGATTCTGATTTTGATAAAATATACTACTGCTTCCTTATTATCAAAGATCCTTCCATTTCTTTCCTTCCAAGCCCCCACATAACTGTAAAGGGCACCAAGTATCACAAGATGTTCTCTTTGCTTGAAACGGAACAAGCAACTACCTGTCAAGCACCTCACTGAGCAACAGTGTTAAGGCACAACTCATCCTAAACAGAGGGAAAAAATGATCCCAGATGGTCCTAGCCACCTTGCAATAGTGGAACATATGGTCCACCGCCACCTCATTGTTCCTGCACAAATAAATTTAAAAAGAAAAAAAAAAGAACCAGGAGGCGAAATCTGCCTTTATTCATCTCAACAGTAAGGATTGTATTGTCGGTGCCTACCCAGGAAAATGCTTGAATCCTTAGCAGCATGTTCTTTGAACTGAGGATTGGGTGCCTCCTTTGGGAGATCAGATAACCCGGGGAAAAAAAAAAAAAAAGACTTGGCAGAGAAATTTCCATCTGCCGTCAATTTCCAGATTTTTCTATCTTCTGACTTTGAATCAATGAACCCATCATTTAGCTGAACTGCGAGGTTCCCATAACTTCTCAATTCCCCATCTGTAAGGTTTCTTGCGAGACTGGCGTTCTACACAATATTTACACAATATTTCGTGTAATCACTGTTGGATGATACTAACCATCTATTCAATAGTTAGGGAAATGGGTGGTCCATATTAATCATACCGCAAATTGTCTGATCATTGACTTAGACCATTCATCATGTGGGTCCCGCCCTTGATTGCCTGTCCCTCTCAGAAAATCACTTTGGTTGTATGATCCTATCTGTCCAGTCATGCCAAGGGAAATGGACGGTCCATATTGATCACATTACAAATGGTCCAATCATTGATCAAGTCCATCCATCATGTAGGTCCCAAATTTGATTGCCCATAACTCTCAAAAAACCACTTGGTTGGGTGATCCTAACCGTCCAATCGACGTCAACAGAAATAGATGGTGCACATTGAACTAACTACAAACAATTCCATCACTGATTTAGACCCACCCTCAATAATGTTGGTTCTACCTTTGGTTGCCATCCATCTAAAAGAATCCCTAGGGTCGGATAATCCCAACCATCACATGTTTCCCACCTTAGTTTGCCCATCCCTCTCAAGAGGGGGTAATCGCTCGTGGAAATACAAAATCCTAGTTTTTTTTTTTTTTTTAACATTTGATTCCTTAATTTTTAGGGTAATTAGGTGTTGTCCATCAAGCATTTGTGTAACCGGGCTCTCCAGTCTCCCTCTATACTTTGTCCTTCTTTAGATGTCCTAAGGCAGTCCTTGCGCATATCAATAAATTGAGAAGAGACTCCCATTGGCAAGGAGGAGCTTCTAATAGGAAATTTCATCTGCTGAATTGAAAAGAGGTCTGCCATCCTTTTAATGAGGGGGGTGCTGGTACAGGGCGCCTTGATGTTTTCAACCCAGGCTGCTCAGCAAGCAGGCCTGGCATTTTGGTGTGGAAGGGTCCAGCAGTTGGAGTCGTCATTGCTGCCAAGTTTGGACCTTCCCCCATGGGTTGGTAGATCAAAGATACATCTCTGTACCGTGCCTCCTTTCTATGGAAAGCTATTACCTAGGTTGGCCCTAAGGTGTTTGAAGGTATTAGCTTTGTGGTTGGGGGAGGGAACCAGAATAAAATTTTGGGAGGATGTTTGGTGCGAAGACTCATCACTTCATTTGTCCTTTCTCACTTTGGTTCGCCTGTCCTGTGACTGATATCTCTGTTGCTGGGGGTTCCCTCTTGTTGTTGGGATTTAATATGACTCTGAATTTGATGATCTAGTCTCTCTTTTCTCTCGTTTGCAAGGGATCTTGCTCTCTCCGGATGTGGAAGACTCCCTCTTTTGGCGATTCAGCAAGCCTGACAAGATGAATCCCTTTCCTCTACCCTCTAGTTTAGACCCAAAATTAATTCCCTAATCTTTTAGCTTGGAGTTGATCATCTGCAATTTCATCACCGACCTAAACCTGCCCATCCCTCCAGAAGGCACTCTCCCACCACCCCACCATCATTTGGATGAATCCTTGCTGATTCAATCTGACCAATAGCAGGCCTGATGAGATGCCATCAGACTCTAAACAGATTGGAACATGCTCCTATGCAGCATAAACTAAATCATGCTTAAGGAAGTGCTTTTTTTTTTTAAAACAATGAGAAAGAATTTAAAAAAGAAAAGCCGAAGCCAGAATATACAAGGGAGGGACAAATCATGCTAAGGAAGTGCTTTTCCCAATCAGACAATACAAAAATCTGTCCAACTCGACCATGCCCAACTGCTATTGATTATTCAACAGGTAAATCTTCCCCTATGAAAAGGAAGGACAACCATCTCATTCCTAAACATGAAGACTTCTCAAAAACTGACAGCCAAAACCTAAAGATTCCTTTTAAGATTAATCTTGGGACCTGTTTAATAGGGTGAGGAAACAGGGAAAAGAAAGGAAACTGAGCACCTTTCCCCATAATGAGACATTTCACTCTGTTTGGTTTGAAAAATAATAAATAAAAAGTGGGGTATTCCAAATACCAATCATTACCCTTTTCCAGTCGAATTTTCATGCATATGAAACAAGGTGAACTATGTTAGTGGAATATGAGATTTCCACTTGCTATTCAAACAACACTCATAAAATTGAAATCCACAGGAATCCATTGTTGGATAGCGTTATGGAAATCATTCTAGAGTAGTCATTACACATTTCTTTTCTTTTACTTTGTTTTCCCTCCAATCAAGCAGGCCCTTCATGAGAATAAGAAAAAACATGCAAGTATACTTCCCCATCAAGTAATTGTCATTTCAAATGGAAAATCTCATCATTCATCCAAAAAAAAAAATCTCAGCAGCATTCTCTTTTTTTTTCAATTTTATTTTACGCACATATCCTCACACCCACACACACCACAATGGGTACTCGAGCCCATGAACTTAGTTTGAACCTCTTGTGAGTCTACCACTCAGCCAACAGCATTTGGTAAATGATTATTCAATATAAACAAGAATTTTGTAAAACTTGCTACGGATGTTAATATAGAGAAGGTGAAAGGAAATGCACCAATCAAGCACCTCGAGAAACACCATACCTGTAACACCATTGTAGAAAAGGACTAGAGAATCAAGAGTCCGAGGGCCATGATAGCGCACCCGTGTAGTGCAATTTAGGAGGAAAAGGGTCGGGAAACCATGAACTCCATAGCGTGACAGTATACTGCAAACGTGCATATGTTATTTTGCATATGATTCCACCAGCAGGATTTGTAAACTATTAAATGGAAATTTTTCCTTTTAAAAAAATAATAAAATGAATATTTTATCTCACCTTGGCCTGATGGAAGACTCTTCGACTGCAAAATGGTGAATTGTAGGAAACAAAGAAGATAGAATGGTGAAGTTGGGCCTGAGAGTTTTAGAGAAAGGGCACCAAGATGCATAAAAGAGCACAGATGCATATTGACGGCTGTCCTTCTGAACAAGACTCAACGCCCTCTGCAATGAAGCTTCATCTCCCTTCACAAAAGCACAGCAAAGATATGTATGAGTTCTATTCAGCATAAAATAAGATAGCAGGTCCACTAAAAATAATGATTCCAATGGGCAACGGCAGCACGAGTTAGGAGGAATTATAAGGTCCTGCTTATCAGCAAAGGTGAAATTTGCTGATATGCATGATTTCTTACATAACAAGGTGATCATTCAGTGGTTCAATTCCAAACCATTGATCTGATGAGAAACACAGCAGATGGGGGCAGACTTGAGAATCTTCAACGTTGGAAGAACCTAACCTTTTGATCAGTTAACCTGAAAAGAATGGTGAAGGAGACAGTCCATTTACAAAGGCCAATAGTTCAACAATGTAGAAGATTTCCAAGTTTCCAGTTTCCACCATCCACAATGAGGCCCACCATACAAACAGTTCGGAATTTGAAGCATTTTCCCACCACATGTAAGAAATCCTGTGCGTCAACAAGCTTAACTTTGCGGATGATCAAGACTCCATAATTCCTCGCAATGTGAACATTACTTGCAAACAAAATTACAAGGCTAATGATAAACATTTTAAACAATACTCCATAATTCCTCGCAATGTGAACATTAGTTGCAAAAAAAAAAAAAAATTTACAAGGTGTGATAAACATTCTCCAGGAATTATTGTTTCATCTATATACATGACATTATGCTCAAATATTAACAGATCCAGTTCTGTACATCTTTGGTCGAAAGTTCGATTGAATCAGTGCTGTAACTTGAGAAAAAACAAAAAACAAAACAAAACAAAAAAGCAAACTAATCAAGAGAATTGGCCCATGTGATGAGCTGACTGGCCTGATTTTGTGTCAGGTGACCTTCCTCATCAAAAGCCCATTCCGAAAGGAGTACTTGAACGAATCAAGAGTCCCAGCTTCCAACTGCTTGATTCAGTCCTGAAGATAAGGGTTAGTTGCCACCTCAAATCAGACTCTCTACCCATGTGGCTATAGGTGATGAAATAGCTGAGACTTTTAGATCTTCCCTCCCGGAGAGAGCATCAGCAGCCCTATTTTCTCTCCCCTTTTGGAATTCAACGGTGAAGTCATAACCCATCAACTTGGAGAGCCACTTATGCTGAGCTGGTGTAGAAATTCGTTGCTCCAAAAGGAACTTCAAACTCCGTTGATCCGTGCAAACCACAAACTTTTGACCCAATAATTAAGGCCTCCACTTGAGAACAGATGCCACGAGTGCCAACATCTCCTTTTCATAAGTGGAGAGGTTAAGATTTTTACCTCGCAACGCCTAACTATAGAGGGCAATGGGATGACCATCCTACGTCAACACACCCCTAATCCCTCCACCAGAAGCATCGCATTCCACAATAAAAGGGTTAGCAAAATCCGGAAGAGCGAGGACAGGCGCTTGGGTCATAGCTGATTTTAGAGCATTGAAAGCACATTCGGTCTCATCGAACCACCTCGAAGCATTCTTTTTTAGCAACGAGGTCAAGGGAGCTGCAATTTGGCCATAATCCTTAATAAATATGTGATAATAACCCGTGAGACCGAGAAAACCCTGTAAGGCCCTTGGAGTGATCGGTCTTGGCCATTCCACCATGCTGGAAATTTTTTACGAATTTACAGCCACTCCCTTGGCCGAGATGATGTGGCCAAGATACTCAACCTCCAAGCTTCCAAATCGGCATTTAGATTCTTTAGTGTATAGCCAATGTTGCCTTTAAACCTGTAGCACCTCTTGTAAATGTGATAAATGCTCATTCCACATCTTGTTATGTATTAGCATGTCATCGAAGAAGACTAAGAAGAACCTCCGTAGGAATGGCTTGAAAATCTCGTTCATCAGACTTTGAAAAGTGGTTGGAGCATTGGTAAAGCCCAAATGGCATTACCAAAAACTCATAGTGGCCTTCATGTGTTCGGAGGCAGTCTTGGGAATGTCAGGCTTGTGGAGTTAAGAGGTCCAACTTTGACTAATAGATAGAACCATGCAATTCATCTGATAGCTCATCCACCACATGTATAGGAAATTTATCCTTCACCATGACTTGGTTCAAAGACAAATGGTCGACGCACATGCGCCAGCTACTATCTTGTTTGCGAACTAAGAGAACCGGTGATGAATATGTACTAGAACTCGGCCTTATAATTCCTGAAGTCAACATCTCCTTAATTAACTGTTCAATTTCTTTCTTTTTTTCTTTTTTTGGGAAAAAAGGGTACCTGTAGGGACGCACGCTAACAGGAGTAGCTTCATTAATCGAGGGAATACGGTGGTCATGACTTCACAGAGGCGGCAACTCAGCAGATTCAGCAAATACATCACGATATTCGTCCAATAACAGCTTCAAATCGGGGCTTTCGATCCTTGGCGGAATTGTAGTTATGAGGCTGTATAATCGGAGTACCCATGCCTTGGTCTTTTTTCGTGTTTTTCTCCTGAATGATGCTTGATCATCACACTCCAATGGAGATGGCTGCAACCCTTTAAGCTTACACTCACTCGATCCTTCTTTGAAACTCATAGTGAGTTGTGAGAAGTCCCAAACCACCAGTCCAAGGGTCCTCAACCATTGAGCACCCAATACCGCATCACAACCTCATAAAGTAAGCAAAAAGAAGTCGGCACGTATGGGCGTACCTTGAACTGTAAGTGTTACCCCAACACACCGTCCTTCACCTTGGAGCCCATCACCTCTAATCTGGCTCCATGCTAGACCGCAACACGGGCTCCTTGAGCTGCACTCAGGTCCAAGAAATTGTGTGGAACCACTATCAGTTAATATTCTAGCAGGCAGACCATGTAACAACCCACCAACTTTCATTGTTTAAGGAGCTGGGGATCCCGCTATGGCGTCCAAAGAAATCTCAGGTGGTGGCTCCTCCAAGCTATCCACCTCCATATCAACCTCCTGACTTTGTTCGAAAGTTTCATCCGATGGAGCACTCTCAATCATAAAAAGCCCCCAGGGTTTTTGCGCTTGTGCCCCAAGTGGAATTTATCATCACAGTAATAGTAGAGGCCCTTATCTTGCCTTTCCTTATCCTCCATAGGTGTAAGACGCCTAGTTGTAGCCGGTGGTGCCTTGGTCGTGCCTATAGTTGAAGTAGTGAGTGCCTTTCCTCCTTCCATCCGACTGAGTCTGCGCCTGGCTATGAGCTTCTCTTCCTAGAGGCGAGCAAGCCCAATAGCTGAATTCATCGTGATGAGTTGGAACATTTGAACCTAAAGACAAATGTCATCCTTTAACCAGCATATGGAGTAGCTCGCCAGGAAGGCTTCGCTTAAACCCAATTTTGGTATTCTCGAATTGATGAAGTTTGGCGCAGCTTTGCAAGAGCTCCTGCATAATCTTCGTATTCAATCTGGCCAAATCGTGCAGTAAGGGCTGTCACAAATTCATCCCATGTCAGCTGTGGCTAGAACCGTTGATACCAACGGAACCACTGTAAAGCCTCCCCTTCCATATGGAAGGAAGCAATTGTGAGCCTTTGATCAACGCCCGTGTGGTTATAGTCAAAGAACTGCTCGGCGTGGTACGCCCATCCAGATGGGTCATCACCTCCGAACTTTGGGAAATCAACCCTTATAGTTTGGTATATGCCCTCCACCACTACAAGCCCCTGAATCCCCTCCATGACGAGAAGAAATCACAGTTGACTGCACGCCTAAGGTAGTGTCTCTGTCATGAGCTGCCAATTGATCATAATTCAAGTCGAGTGCAAACAACATCTGGACAATGGTGTCCAGTCGTTGACCTAGCTATTCTCTAGTATTCTGCAGCTGCCTCACAATTTCCTCCATATCAACGAGTTGAGATACTTACATCAGGCTAAGAGTCGTGGGCTCTGATACCAAATTGGTAAGTGCAGTTCTCCTTTTAGGAGCAATCTTCTCTGTTAGAAGAACAAAAAGGGGCAATAGACTCGCTTTGAGGGGAGTCACCCTCCAAATAACTCAGAGAGATAGGGTTAAAAAGGATAAAATCGGATGATGTTCTTATTTCTCCTAAAACCATTTAAATACAATTCCTGTAGAAACAAACTACCCTTTTTTGAAGGATGAAAAAAATCTATTAAGAAGAACAGAAAACCATACAAAGGGGCGAGAAAAAGGAAAAAGAAAAGGGTCCAAAAAGAGGACAATCCAAAAGCCGAAAAAATTACAGCTCAGCCCATTCTGAAATGAACGAAGTCACCCCAAAGATGACTGCATGACAGGGCCTAGAACAATTCATGAATCGTCTCTGATTCCTTTCCCCCCAAATAAACCACCATATGGCAAAAATAGAAAGCTGCCAAGGAGAACGGGAGGAAAACCTGTTGCCTCCTCCGTGCCAAGCTCAAAGCAAAATCCAAGACTGACAATGGCATCACCTACTCCACTCCAAACTTCAGCAGGAAATGATCCCATATCTTCTTAGCAAACGGGCAAAGCATGAAAAGATGATACACCGTCTCGGCATCACGATTACACATACAGCACATGTTAGGGATCATCATTTTCCTCTTCTGCAGATTGTCGATCGTCAGGACCTTCTTTCTTCCCACAAGCCAACCAAAAGTAACTACTTTGGGAGAAGCCCCATAGGACCAAAAGAAACTACCCTAATTTCACTCAATATCCAAACCTGACTCAACCCCTAAACTAATCCCTAAAGACTCTCCTACCAATAAGCAATGACTTCTTCAACATGAAAATCCCATACTCCTAGCTGCTGGATACATATGCACATATCAGATTCCTCTCTTATCTCTACTGATGCCAAGGTGGATTTTCTCATCAAAGTCCTCTTTTGGTCCCCTTCTATAGATTTTCAAGTGTCGTGGAGTTCAGGGTATGTCACAGGCATTTCATCCTCACTATAACAAAGTGTAGACTACAACAAGCATTAAAATAAGGCAAGCACCTGCTTAGGTCATGGAAATTAATGAAGAGGTAAAGGCATGTCCTATTCATGATTTTGCATGGCATGTGACTCTATGCTAAGATCATAGGAAACAGATGAACAAGTGATGCCATGTCTTTCCATTATGTGGACAAGGCACAAGAGCCCAGTTCCCAAGCTCCTCTTTTGAAGCCAGTCTCTTCAATCAGGAACTAACCCTTCTGGAGACCACATGAAAGCCAAGGTACAAGGCAGGGACGAGGATCCCAAATGAATATAAAAGAATTTGGAAGATCGGAGGAAGATCGGAGCCCTTAATTTCACTGGAATATGCCAGCTAGAATTCTTTAACAGTTGCCTCATATGTGCATGGCCCAGAGGACCACGACTCATTCGAAAAGCCCAAACAGGACGATTTTGGATACCTCCAAATAGTTCCCAAAAAAGGCATTCAGGAACAAAGTCATGCCTTTCTTTCCAAAAATGATGTTTCAATTCATCGTCCATTCTAAATCTAGTGCCAGGAAAGATGGTTTTAGGTAACCATTAAGAAAAGATTTTGAGGTAGAATCTCAACCATTTTACATAGCAAACCAGGACGATTTCCAGTATCCCTTGCAAAAGTTGGCTGATCATTCATTTCGCATTCAGCTTTCTTATTACATCAACCAGGTGCTGTGACTCAAATTTTATATTTTCTACCACCATTATTTTTTGAGAGATTTCTACCACCATTATTAACCCGCAAGGCACTAATAAAGCTGCAAAGGTCTGCAATCCCTTCCAGCCCTGGGTATACAAACTACCTTTAGTGCAGCTGGGATAATCACCACCTCCAAAATTAGAAGCCCAGGCCCTTTGTCATGATCTTGCAGCCCTTACCCTGAATATTTATTGAGAAAACTACAACACCAGGTCAGTTGATAGGAGTCAGGAAGGATCAATTATGCATTAAAACATAATTCCTACACACTAGATTCAGATCCAATTTTTGAGTTCATAATATCCTGTAGAAAGTCAAAGGAGAATGCGTCAGCGCTGAACTCTCTTTATAATGTGGACAAATGAAGATCATTTACTGAAACCCTTCCATGGCGTAAGGGGCCTCTACACTTCGCTGTGACAAACGAAAGCTCTAGAATCAAGGCTTGATCTTACATCACACATGGAGGCATAGCCATCATGAGTCCTCACCACACTGAATAGACATAATCATTGTACTTGAGCCTTGAAGGTGTTTTGTCCTCTTCTTTCTGGTAGGGCGTTGGGGCCACTGCCCAGCCAAGCATCTGAGGGGCGACTCAATCCCATGCCTACGCCGCGTCAAGAGGTTATACACTACCAGCTAGGATACAGAGCTGGTGTCAGGGACATTGCCTTGCTGGACACCCGTGGTAAGAGTTGATCCGGGCCTACTTGAGCCTTGAAATTAGCTTGCATGTGCGAACATGCAGAACCACCTATTGACGTGAATCTGGTCGTACTTTGCTTGTTGTCAAGCGAATGGAAGCACACAATGTGATCTTCATGGGCACCACAGAACAAGTGAATGGCCTAGAATTCGCAGGCAAAAAACTGCATTTATGACCAGCACCAACGATTTCATAGGTGTCACTTCTAAAATGTCAACCATGCACCACTTGGAAATGATAATAAAGAACAAAAGTTGCCCAAACAGCTTATCACAATTTTAAAGACTCAAGTTCCAATATCAATGCTTGAACACAAAACAACAAACACGTACCCAATTTCCATAATTAAGCTACGCGCTTGAATGTTGGCATGCTGAAAACAGTAGACGTACGAATATTGTGTTTTTGTTTCTCCCCCAAACTTGGGAGTTCAGACCCGACTGGGAAAACTTTTTTTTAAGATTGGGAAAACATTATGTGTGAACAGTGCGTAGTGCAACTCCACTTCAAATTGAAGGTCAGAAAACATCAGGTAGGAACCCAAGTTTTGTTCTAGTGATTTGGGAAAAAGCATAAATGCTGCCAAAATGCAAGCACACCCAAACAAAACCTTTAACATCCGCCCCTAATCCTATATTGCAAAAAATAAACATAAAAAAACAAATAACAAGTGAAATTCCATAACAAGAAAGAAAGGGAGAAAAAAAAAACAATTCATAGCTCGCAGATTCACAAAATGAGAAGTCATGTCAACATTGCCACAAAAATAATTATCAGAGAACACACAACGTTAAAGAACATCTGTCAAATCAAGGATTCTCAACTTGTAAAATTGCTGTAATTCCAAAATTCACGAAACTCAAACCGACAGCAAAATTCAGAGAAGTGAAATCGATGTATAAGAAAAGCAGGACCCAACGTGTAGTTAACTACAAAAATAGCAATCCAATATCGACATGAAATCAAAACGAAATTCGAGAGCGGTATGGAACGTACTTCCATAACACCAACCGGATCGCCACCAGAAGCATGAGATAAAAAATCCGCATCCAAGCACGAATCCCGAGGCCGCATGATCGAGTCGATGGCCGAAGCAGCCGGGCAGACAGCTGCAGCGGCCAACGATGGGGCCGTGGTGGGCCCCGCCGACGCCAGCCTCGCAAAAACGAACAAGAGAAGGACGCTCGATTCCAAAATCCTCATCGCCATTATCGAGCGGCTAAGAATTGGAGAGAGAGAGAGAGAGAGAGAGAGAGAGAGAGATTTTGGGAACCCTAATCGAGGGTTAGGGTTTGGAGGAAGGGGAAGGGATGGAGGGTGGAGGGGTGAAGGATAAGGGAGGATCGAGCCCCGTGCATTTTAGCGACGGAGGGGCTCTCAAAGATCATGGCGGTGGTGGAAGAAGAATGGGAGGAAAATTCATGCGGATTTTCTTTTTTTCTCGTGAGATGATAAATGGGATTTTTGCTGTCGGAGATATAAAGCTGAAACGGGAAGGTGCGTAGAAATGAGTTGGCGCAGGATAGATTTTTTATTTATCTACGGTAAGGTGTCTCCCTATCCTACTCTAATTCGTGGTTCGTCGCAATCGCTCTTCTGTTTTTGACACACGAACCTACTTGATCCCAACCACTATTCATTGTTAGTGGTCCAAAAATGGCGTCAATAAGAAAAAAAAATCCTAACCCTCAGATATCTATCTGAAAATCTGCTCACGAGACATTGGGTGGTCCTCATATCAATCAATCAATGACGGTCAGCCTATCGAGGAACGGCTAAGATGGGACTCCTGCATTGAGGGAATACTAGTAGACGGGGTGGCGAAACCATGAACCGGATTTCTCCACTTCCTGCAACTGAGTTCGGTAGCCGGCTGGACCACAAAATTAGTTGACACAGTGCCGGTTGATAGAAATGATGGAAACGCCCGACTTGTTTGCCGTACGGCTATTATTATTTATTTATCAGTGGGTCCAACCATTTTCGGCCAATGAGAGAGAAACTAATTTGGAGACGCGGATTTCTTTCGCAGGAACCTAGGTGGGCCCAACGCGATGTTTGCGAGAAATCCAACCTGTCCATCCATTTTTGAGCTCATGTTTAGGACATGAGATAAAAAATAACCCTGGATTTAAGACTCAAGTGGGCCACATTGAAGAAAAAGGTAGATAGGAAAATTACTACACAACCTACTTGGGTAAACTGAAAACATAAATATTAGCATGATTCAAAACTTTTGTGTTCCCATGAATATTTCAACGTGCAATCCTCACATTATCAGCCTACTTAAGTCTTTGGATCAGGATTATTTTTTGTCAAATATATTAAAATAAGTTAAAAAGATCAGATGAACAAGGTGTATTTCTCGTAAACACCACGGTGGGCTCCACCTAGTTCCCAGGCAGGAAGTTGCTACGGAAGGCTTTGGCAGGAAGTCCGCTCCCGTCTTTCGCAGTGTCAAAAAAAAAAAAAAAGAAAGAAACGACTTCCTATGAAAGTCGTTGCAGAAAAAGCCAATGCTACAGGGTGCGGGGCCCACCGGGACGTATGCACGGCATCCAACCTGTCCAGCAGGGCTGTCCCACAAGAAAAGTTTGTCGTCCCAAAAATCAAGCCGATCCAACCATTATATGGGCCACTACATAAAATTGGAGGTTTTTTTTTTTTATGGTTGTCTACTGTTTTCTAAAAGTGAGCCCAGCGTCAGGTGCATCCAATCGTGCATTTTCCGGAACTCGGCAACATAATTGGAGGCCTGATTTTGATGGGTTTATGTACATGCCATCCAACCGTTCATTACCTGAGCCCCACCGTGATGATATGATCGGATGCTGGATTTTCGTGCATTAACCGACGATTTTGTTCTTAGTCGTCCATTTGGCGGTCATCAGTTAGGTTTTAGCGCGATTGTAATTTTCGCGGGTCCAATACAAATAAGGTGTACCGATTTGAACGGTCTGTTAATTCCAGTTAGTGGGCCATGATCCGGTGATCCAAACCATTGTTCTTGCCTCCTACTGCAGCTGGACCATGGGCCCAACGGGGAGATCCTATTGGCACCAAATATTTGTACATTTTCATGTTTAATATGGACCGTTGATGCATCTCTCTTCGTAATCGTCTCTACGCAGGCCACAAAAGGAAAGGTTATGATTGTTCTATCAATCAGATTTTTCTTTTGGGCATGGTAAATCAATGGTGGAAAGGTAAATCGCGGTCTGGTCAATCGATCACGGACGCATGGGTCCACTTCCAAAACCCACGCGTACATTGCCTTTTTTTTTTTTTTTTTTGGCCTTTAGAGATATTACAGGAAAGGAAAACACGTGGGTACTTCGTAGCAGGTACGTACCGGGATTACTTTCGCTGAACGTGGGAGAAATCTACGCCCTCCATCACGTACCCCAACCTTTTTTGGTGCTCCCAAAAATCAGGATCATTCAACAATCAGGTGGGCCAGGCCAAAAATTTCTACCTAAAACCTATAATGTTAGGTGGCATGGCCCACCTGGGTTTTAAAATATTGTGATTCTTTTTTGTAATTGTTTCATCCAGCTAAGAAGCTAGTGGATTTATGCCCGCACATTTCAACGTTATTTTATTAAGTGAACTCTGCCTCCACGATTATGTACGGGCTATATTCTCTCTGCCCAATCATTTCTTCAAATCATTTTAGCCTATCAGCCTAAATGGGCAAAAGCCAAAGCTCAAGCAGACTGCACCAAAGAAAACAATGGTTGCGTCATTACTTTTCCATTGCTTCCCATAAGGTGATCTATTTGGTCTCTGGATCTACTCCATCTTTTTTTTGGCTCGGGCTCTAAAATGATTTGAAAAAATGAATGAACATCATGAATATAACGCATGGGCCCACACAATCTTCCTCTTTTTCAGCCAATACGTGTGAAAAAAATAAAGATGTCAACCTCATCAATGGAGGTTTAACTTTGTAATTAATAAATGTTAAAATATATTAAAATATAGGTAATTACATCAGAACAAGTAGACTTTTTAGGATTGGGTGGGATGTAATTGGTTTAGTGTAATAATTATATAGTGTTAATTAAGCTTGTCGTTGAATTTTGTAGTTTGGAGGTCATCCTTAGAACTGCACACGAGCCGAGCACGAGTCGAGCTTAGCTCTACTCAAGCTTGGCTTGATCAGTGGCCCACTAAGCTTGAGCTTAGCTTGGCTTGCTGATCAAGCCAAGTGAGTTTTGTTTGAGCCAAGTGATCGAGCTCTATCGAGCTAAGCCAAGCCGAGCATTGTATTTTTATTTTTTTTTATAGAAGTGTATAACTATTGACCCCCACTAACCCAACCCACTGACCCAACCCAACCCAACCCAACCCAACTAGCTGACCCGACCCCAATCCGACTTTAAAAAAACTCCCCAAAACTATAATTTTTCCTATTTCAAACAAATAAATAAAAAATAAGAAGAAAAAAAATAAAAAAATCCTACCTAGTGGATGCTCGGGCATTTTCCATCGGGTACGATGCAATCGAACGTTCACTGTCGGGTGCGGTGCAAGGAGGAAGTCGGAATTGAAAAACTAGAGAGAGAGAGAGAGAGAGAGAGAGAGAGAGAGAGACTTGAAAGATTATGAAGGAGAGAAAGAAGGAGGGGGGCAGCTAGGTAGGGGCGTGGTGGGCTAGGTGGATTAGGAAGGAGGGAAAGAGGGAGAGAGGCAGCCGGGCAAGGGCACGGCGGGATAGGTGAAAACTGGGGTGGGTGTGAAAATGAAAGGAAAAGAAAAGGAGTTGGGTGGGTTCTCCACTAAGGTTAGGTTTTGTTATATATATATATCGAGCTTCGAGTCAAGCCAAACCGAAGCTCAAGTCGAGCTCAAGTCGAGTCAAGTCGAGCTCAAGTGAGCGAGTTTCATTCGAGCTTCGAGTCAAGCCAAACCAAGCTCACTTGTGCTTGAGTTTGACTTGTTTTCGAACAAGCTTAAAAAATCGAGCTTGAGCTCGATCGAACTGGCCTACAAGCCAAGCCAAACCGAGAGAGCTTTTCAAGCTAACTTGGCTCGTGTGCAGCTCTAGTCATCCTATTTCATGTTTGGAAGGAAAGTAGTGAAAATGCACATCCTAAATTTACTTTGAGATGCGTTTAGATTGAACTAGGGAAGCAGCCAAAACTCATCGCCTTTGTAGCATGCTTGGAAATGCCGCACACCATCACCACCCTTGGTAGCATGTTGACGTCACTAAGTTATGCGGACCCACCATGATGTATGTGTTATATCTACACTATCTATCCAATTGGTGAGATCATTTTAGGGCATGGGCCTAAAAATGAAACAAATCCAAAGCTTACATGGACCACACCATAGAAAAGCAATGGGTACAATGATGACCACCATTAAAACCTTCCTAAGGCCACGGTGATGTCTATTTGTCATCCAACCTATTCATGAGGTTGCATAAGCTTGGATGAAGGGAAAACACAAATATCAACTTGATCAAAAACTTTTGTAGCTCGTGGTCCACTTGAGCATTGGAATTACTTGATTTTTTGGCCCATGTCCTAAACTGTTCTAAAAAATGGATGGATGTTGTGGATATAGCTCATACAACATGGTAGAACCCACAAAACTTGCTGACATCAAGATACCATTTGTTGAATTCGCAAAATGCAGGGCGACAATAGAGATTGAATGTGGGAGTGTGATCTATCGATCGAGTCCATCCATATTACGGGCCCTAGCATGGATGGCTTGTAACTGAAGAAATACGATAGGTAGCTAGCAAAACTACGGCAGGAAAAAGGGTTATGTTGGGTTACGTTTGAGCTGGGTTTGGTTTAGGTCAGTGAGGGTGGGCAGCATCCAAACCTAATTCACCACCCGCACCCAATTCATATATTAAATGAGTTTAAAATATTAACCCTAACTTGCTAAAACCATTTAATTAAAAATATTTAAAAAAAAATCTACAATAAAAATGTATTATTATCTTATAAAAAATATATACAAATATCAATTTTATCTTTAAAATCAAAATGTCATTGTAAACAAATTATGATTTTATAACTAAGCTCAGGATTTTTTTTTTCTTTTTTTACTTTCATATACATTTATAGGACTTCTATTTAGTGGGCTTCGTATGATCATTGAGGTAAATCATATGATTAGATTACTATAATGAACATACTGGTGGGCTCTACTATAAGTTTAGTTTCGTGGTCTTCTTATCAACGTATACAAAATCTGATTTCCATTCAAACAATTTCTTTAAATGTGTATGATATGGAACATTGAGCAACTTCTTTACATAAACACTAATGACTTCTCAAAATATAATCATTTACTTCATGATTATAATTTACTTAGGGTTGCAAAAGATTTTTATCACGTTAATACTTGTGCCTATAGTTTATCTGAGTGGTAATAATCCCAGGACAACCTGAATGGCTTATGAACATCATGGTCAGCTCTAGGAAGGTTTCAACTCCCGATGCTTTTGTTCCCACTTGAATGGCCCATGAATATTACTGTAGGCTCCACAATGCCCCGTCACAGGTACACGCAATCCGCTCCCAATTTTATCTCTCTCTTGAGAGCTTCGCTGTGTACGAAAGTATATGAAGTGGGAGTGGAGAGAATCCCTCTAATTCAACGCTGTATTAGGCGTGATTTTCAAGGTTTTCGATGCTAAACGTGGGATTTGCAATTCAATCTCTTCTAATACATTCTAATAAGCTATACAACCTCGGATGAGATGGCACACAATCACCGTAACGGTGAATACTCCATTCCAACCGTTTCTTCCATGAAAATGATTTTTTGATTCAATGGTTACAATTAGACAGTGTGCAGGATGGACAGGGTGGATCTCATGACAGTTCCACCCACGTGACTGTCAGCTAGCGAAAGTAACACCGGTAGGTATCCACCGCAAGTTACCCAAGCGCGGGACGCGGATTCGCTACCGAACCCGACGGTAGCGAGTCTCGCTGCTTAAGTGACGGTCACCACGTTAAATGGGGCCACCAAGATTTATGTAGTGTATCAAGACTGTTCATCCATTTAGATAGATCATTTTAGGGCATGAGCTAAAGAAAGAAGCAGATCCAATACTCAAGTGGGCCCACCACAGAAAACAGTGGGGACTGACCGACCGGTGAAACCTTGCTAAGGGTCACAATGATGTTTATTTGAGATCCAACCTGTTTATAAGTTAACACAGCCAGGAAAACACAAATATCAGCTTGATCGAAAACTTCTGTGGCCAAAAGAAGTTTTTAATGATAGGCGTTCAATCCCCAATGTTTTCTGTGGTGGGATTCACTTGAAACTTTTTATCTTCCTCATTCTCATGCCGTGTAATGTTCTCTCCAAACGGATGGCCGTGGATACAACACATATATCATGGGGCCACATAACGTGGTAACGTCACTTCAGAAGGGAGACTCGAGTTCAATAGTTAATCCGCGTCCCCAAGCGCGGATCAGGAAGGAATTTTGTTTGGCGTCAGTCGGGACTCATAGTGAAGCTCGTATTGCCCCTATTGGGGCCCACTTGGCAAGATGGTTGATGATTTGAACGGTTCGCATTCTCTTAACTTACCCATAATAATATCTTAAACCAAAATCAAACTTCATTAATTATCCCAGCCTTTGATAATTCAACTCTAAAATTAATTGTTCAAAATTCATATTCGAGATAATACTGGTGAAATCATCTATTCAGAGTTCATTTTCTGATAGTGGCCCTTATACCATAGATTAGAGAACATGGTCAGTTGCGATCATCCAAATACACATCATGCGGGCCCCTGTGGGCTGCGATACACGCTGGAATCTCAGTCGCCACAGAGGCAAAACTAGCTACTGATGTAACGTTGACGTGCGGCATAGAGGAGTCGAATATCTTGACTTCTTTTCGAAAATGGACCTGGCAGCACCATATGAAATTACTGGACCCGAATTCGGTAGTGACCCCTCCAATAACGAGCTCGGTACTGGTGGGTACTCTTTGGGCCCACCATGATGTATATGTTTCATCTACGCCGTCCATCCATTTTAATGACTTTATTTTAAAGAATGAGGCCAAAGCTAGATCCATATTTAAGGGGACACCAATGAAAACAGTAGTGTTTGAACGCCCACTATCAAAAGTTTTTGGGGGCCACAAAAGTTTTTGAATTAAGCTGATATTTGTGTTATCCCTTTATACTGGATCTGCCTCACTTTTTAAATAGTATACTAAAATAATCTGAAAATATGGATGGACGGTGGGGATAAAACACATAAATTATGGTGGGCCCACAGAACTTCTCCGGAACCTACCAGCACCGATCTCAGTAGGTGAGGGTCACTACCGAAACCGAGCCCGAAATTACTATTATCGCCTTTACCACAGGATCATTTCCCACTCTATTTCGGTAATTTTTAAGGTAATGTAGGGAGATTTTGGTCAAAATAGTACGGGTCAACTAACTTTTGGAGTTGGGACGCTGACGTTTCAACCGTGATCATGCGTGCGAACGCACTTTAACCTACTGTCCGGTCAAGCTATATGGGCCCCACCTTATATGGAATCCAAACCGTTCATGCAATGCGGCAAAAACATTTTGATATACAATTCAGGTGGGACAAAATTACATGGAGTTATGTACAATCACGCCTAAGCCCTATATATTGACGCCGTGTGGCCTACTTGAGCTTTTGAATGACCTTCATTTTTGTGTGAAACTTCATCATAGTCGTTTGAGCTTGATGAATGGTTTGGATGGCACATGAAAAGCATGGTGACATCACTTTCCATCTGAAAGTTTCTATGGCAGGTGTCTGCTTTCCATTGGTCCCTTTGGTGTGGCCCATCTGAGTCATGGATCAGGAAGAATTTTGGAATCTAAATCTAACATGGCTAAGCTCAGCAGATTAACGGTTTGGATTCCAACATGCACCTCACAGTGGGCCCCATAAACCTCGAATGCATGGTAACTTACACGGGCATTCCACCTTCTGTTTATCTGCTGGGGCCCACCAGTGATGGTCAATGTACTAAAGACGTCCCCATCCAATAGCCCCAGCCGTCTGATTGTTGAGGAAATATCAGGTCCTGTTTGCGCCTATAAAGAGGGCCTAGGGTTTGTGATCCAGAACATTCATGTGGTGGACCCCACAGTAGATGGGGGAGTCCCAAAAATTCTCTAAGATTGGATGGTCACGACCCGTTAATCAGTGGACTGCAATAATAGAAATAAACGAGAATACAACTGTCCAAAAAGAGAAGCCAAACATTGCATGGCTAGGATTTTCCAACCTAGAAGATTTTTGGGACATCTACCATCCACAGTGAGGCTCATTAATAAACAGTCAGAATCCTGTACCATGGGCCCCACTTTGATAAAGGATGCATCTGGAATTAATAATTTCCTTGCAATTTTGGGCCAGCAAAAGTATAGCCAAAATCTACGGGCCTGCTTCATTCGAGGCCCTAAATCTATGATCCAAATCGTTAATATGATTGGACCCCTCTTGATGTGATATCCTGAAAACAAGTTGGACTCACCCAGCAATGGGAATTTCCCCAGATTGAAGGTGGGTCCCACTTGTAGAGAATAGCGTCCAGGTTGGCCCACCTAGGGGTGGCAATGGGCTAAAAACTGAAATCTAGGCACGATGTCAAGTCCGGCAAAGGCCCAGATTATGCAACACAGACCCATAAGGTAGCCCTGGCAAGTGCCAATGGGTCAATCCCTAGCCTTGATTTGAACTGGTCTGGCAGGCCTTCAAAAATTTTGACTTTGCTAGGTCCAGGCCCGGCTCACATTCTTTTCTTTACAGGCCGGCTCAGCACCTGGAAAGACTAGTCATTCAATGGAGCTGGTTGGTCCAGCACCCATCCACCATTGGACCACCATATGCATGATCTGGATCACTGCAAGGTGGACCACACTTGTATAGAATCACTTCAGCATGTCAAAAGAAGGTAATTTTAACCATTGCAGTAGGGTCCACCTACGGTGGGTCCCCACAGAACAAACCGTTTGAAATTTTCAACCTTTGAGGATTGGTGGGCCAAAACATAGGCATTGAGTTCCAGTGCACACCTTATACCAATAGTGAGATGGTCCATTTACTCTTTCTGGCAGGGATCTGATCATTGGCCAAGTTATTTATTCACCAATAGCAGAGTTTTGCTATTGATGTCCAACACTAGGAGACCCTGCCACCACCAGTGGTGGTCAACATGGCAGGATTTGATCGGGCCGTGTGCTGTTGTTAGAGATGGAGCCTGGTTATGATTTTCTAGCAATGGAATAGATGTAGATTGAGTCCAGGAAACAGCTTAGGGGGCCACAAATATCTTATCTTAGTTTGTACTCATTCATCAAATAATAGGTTTGGTAAACAACATAATTACTTATTAGCCAAAGAGTAGAAAATGATGTTTAAATAACATAATTCTTTCGAGGATGTTTAGTTTCCAACTTCACAAGTATTTATCCCTCTCAAGTCTATTTGGTACCCCTCACATCCACCATCTATCATGTGGGGCCAACCTTTGATGTGGACCGTTCATTGTGTGGGCCCCACCTCAGATGTGGGTCGTCTACATGTGGGCCCTGCTTTGGACGTGGACCATTCATCATTAGGGGCTGATCTTTAATGTGCACTGTCCATTATGTAGAGCCCACCTTTGATGTTGGTCACCATAATGTGGAGCCCACCATCAATATAAATGTCCACCATGTGGGGCCCACCTTTAGTATCCACCACCCATCATGTGGAGCCCACCTTTGATATGGACTGTCCATCATGTGGTGCCTGCCTTGGATATAGGCCAATCATCATAGGGCCGACCTTTGATGTGGATTGTCCATCATGTGAAGCCCAACTCGATGTGGATCATCCATCATGTGGGTCCCACCGTTATTAATTGCCCATCTTGTGAAGCCCACCTTTGATGTGGACTGTCCATCATGTGGGCCACACCTTCAACGCAGAACTAACTTATTTTTTACCCACTTATTTTTTAGTTCTGCAATCATGTTCGCCAGTGCTAAGTTAGTTCTGCAATCATGTTTACCAACTTAGGTGAAAAAGGTAACTTATTTGGTGGTATCAAAACAAAGCCCTTAGTAGGTGAGTCCCTGACCATAGGGCCTACATTGATTTATGTATTGTATATCCCCTCCATCCATCAATTTTCCAGCTCATTTTAGGGCACGGTCCCAAAAATGAAGTAGATCCAAATCCCAAGTGGATGACAACAAAGGAAACAGTGGTCATTGATTGCCCCACCACTAAAAAATTTCTAGGGCCCACCATGACATTTACTTGCCATCCAACCTGTTGATTAGGTCACACAGGTGCCAGGATGAAGGGAAAACACAAATATCAACCTGATCCAAAACTTGTGGACCACAAAGTTTCTAATGGTTAATCACCACTGTTCTTGTGGTGTGGTCCACTTGAGATTTGGATCTGCCATGTTTTTTGGGACCATGCCCTAAAATGAGATGCAAAAACCAATGGACAGATGGATATACAATGCATACATCAAGGTGGGGCCCACGGTCAGAGACTCGACGATTAAATTGTTACCGGCTGTAGTTGAGATTAACCCATAACATACCCACAAGAATCTGTGATGACTAGGCCCAAAATGAAAATGGAAAAAAAAGAAACGGAGAGAAAATTGCTAGAATTATGATTGTGATTCAAAATGACCCAAAAATGAGTTTATATATAGTCTCAATGGATATCAAAGAGCCACTTTCATGAAAAGTCACATGCCTTTTCATGTTTACATGACTTTTTAAAGTGGTGTCTCTTCATTAATGACTTCCTTCCACCATTAATGGTATCCTTTCGCTTTAATTTGAAATTAAAGGATGCTCCATTCACCAAGAGGCAACACCATTCACAAATGAATAGTTACTAACAATCACCAAAACCCACAACCATTCTCCTCTTCTTTATATAAGCTCTTTTGGGCACCACTAATCTTTCATTGTGTGATACACCGATATAGTTGGATGATATGAGACCTATCATTAGACTACCTTACTCTCTTGTAAAAGAATTATCTAAAATTCCTTAACTTTGATTGGTGATTGAAAGGTTAACACTCAAGTTACGAAAAAATCTGCAACTATTTAAAAGACCCAAAATGAAAATGGAAAAGAAAGAAAAGGAGAGAAAATTGCTAGAATTCTGGTTGTGATTCAAAATGACCCAAAAATGAGTTTATATATAGTCTCGATGGATATCAAAGAGCCCCTTTCATGAAAAGTCACATGCCTTTTTATATTTATATGACTTTTCAAACTGGTGTCTCTTCATTAATGACTTCCTTCCACCATTAATGGTATACTTTCGCTTTAATTCGAAATTAAAAAATGCTCCATTCACCAAGAGGCAACACCATTCACAAATGAATAGTCACTAACAATCAGCAAAGGCCACAACCATTCCCCCCTTAGACTGTCCATTTGGTGGGCCCTACCATGAATTGCCCATCATAACAAAATGAAGAAGAAGAAGACTGCATGGAAAGCTAACTTAAGACAACCGGGACAAGGCCATCAAAATGTTGTGTTTGGATGTGTGGATATGGGCGCCTGAGATTTGCATTTGGATGATACCCCTTCCCAGAGGCATTTGGATTGTGGGTAAAGAAAAGAAATGATAATGGTTTTCCATCGTCTCAGAACCTTTTCCCCTGTTTGGATAGCAAGGGAAATGGTAGGGTTTGAAATAGCAACCATTAGTGAAAGAAAAGAAAAGAAAAGAAAAAGGGTTATCCATTGTTTGGACACTTTGCATTGTTTGGATAACAAAGGAAAATAGCAATCATTAGTCATTTCCATAGTAAAATTTAAAATAAATTTTTTTTAAAAAAAATCCATTAGAATCCATGTGTCAATAGTGCTCATGGAATCCACAGGTATCCGTTGTTGGATCATTACACTTTTCTTTTCCTCTGTTCTCTTTTCCCACAATCCAAACAGGCCTGAAAAGTGGACCAAAGGGAGTTCCTTGGACATGGATTTCTGTGTCTTAAGGGGAAGCTTCCATGCATCAAAATAAAACCTAACCAACAGACTGTCTTGCCTTATAAGCAATGGCTACTCGCAACCAGTGATGATAAAGCTCTTTTTCCTTCTTTTCCAAGAACTAAATGGATAAAAGAAACAAAGTTAGAAGTGCATCAGCTCCCTTAATGATGGAGGGTGCAAAGCAACCTTGAAAAAAATTTTAAAACTACTGCAAAAAACATAACCTGTGAGCAAAATGGCCAGCCAAAGTAAATGTGAAAACCAAACAAGATCATACGCTTCCACTTTGTATATGCAGAGCTGGCCTTGAAACTGCAATCCCCATTTCGAGAGCAAGTGCATCTCTGTGATGAGCCACAGTTAATATTCTTCCAGGGGACCCCAGAAAGATGCAATGGGTGAAGGAATGTGTAGATGGCTGTGGTCCACAGTCATAAAAAAATGCACCTGCTCCAGTTTGACGTAATGGATTTCACCTACCAAAAGAGAGAGTGAGGAGAGACGGTCGCGAAGATATATTTGAATTGGTAATAAAAGAAAGTCACTCCATAATCAACAATGAGTAATGAACACATGCAACCCATAGCACATGCTAACTTGGCATGCAGCCACATCTTTACCTGCTAACATGCCACATGCATCTTAGCCATATAAAATGTGGGACCCACTGAGAAGATCATCTAGCACAAAATCAAGCTGGTCCACCCAATAAACAGGCAAGATCGATGGATAGCCAATGACGCAACCCAGCTTACAACTGTGGCCTACCTGATTAGGATTGTCTCGATTTTGCACCAGTTGATCTTCATGGGAGGGTCCAAATCCAGTCTTTGCACAGGCATGGATATCCAAGTGTGACATGTGAGAAAAGATGGGGTTGTGTCCCAACTTAGCATGCTAATCATTTTATGCAATGGCACGTTAATAAAAGACAGTAATATTTCAAGCTTCTACTTTACCCACCACACATGCAATCCATTGTCAAAGAATTTGTGAGACTTAAAAACAGATCAAACAATTGAAGTTTATGACCAACTTGAGAATAGATTGCATTAATGTTACAGTAAAAACAATTGTGTAGGTTACTTTCATGTATTACCATTCATTCTGCTAATCACACGCACGCATGCACGCACCCACACACAACGCACACTTAATTTCAATTGCTTTTGCTGTGTTTTACTCAGTGTTTGCAATTTTTTGGGTACATTTGTTTGCAGTCGTTAAGTAAATGGAATTTCCCTATGTTTTTGTCTGTTCATTTTCCTACATAAATGTTTTCACATGAGCCAATTTCCCTATGCAAATCCCATTTTATGCACACACCCCCCACAAGGGAACATTTTCCTATGCAAAATGACCCATCTATTTAAAGCTTTTAGCCCCAGCAAGTCATCCAACCAAAGTGATTTTAAAGGAATGGGTGATCACAACTGGGCCCTCCATGATTGAGGATCCACATCAATGCTTAGACCTTTCTAGAATACTCAAGTCCAATTCTCAAACAACTTTGGATAGTTAGGAACATCCAATGGAAAATGAATACGGTAGAGCTGGTTGAACTATACAAGGGTAGAACACCAAATGACAGAGGGGCAAGTGGCATCTAAAGTCACTTTTCAAAAATAAAAAATAAAATAAATATATAGTTTTTTCCTTCTAAAATGTACTTTTATGATGCCACATGGCATACATACACTGGTTGGTGGTCTACCTCATTATGGTTCAACCAATTCTACCATCTCATTTCCCTCATCCAATGAAAGTAATTTGAGACGGATGAACAATCAATGGCAAGCTTCACATGATGAAAGGTCAACACCAATGCTTACACATTTCTATCATACTCAACACGGACTGCCCATCTTCAAAATCACCAATGGGATGGGTAGGATCATCCAATCAAAATGTTTTGAGAGAGATGGGCATTCAAAGGCGGACCCCACATGATGGATAGTCCACATCAATACTTAGACCTCTCTAGTATACTCAATATGGACCGTCCATTTCCCAAGCCACCAGACAGATGGTTAGGATTAATGCTTAGACATGTCTACTATACTCAATAGGGACCATCCATTTCCCAAACCACTAGACAGATGGTTAGGATCATCCAATCAACTGATTTGAGAGTGACAAGCAATCAAAAGTTGGCCTACATGATTGGACGGTCCACATAAGTGCTTCGACCTCCCTACTATACTCAATATGGACAGTCCATTTCCCAAAAATTGGATGGTTAGATATCCTCCAACCAAAGTGATTTGGGAGGGGTTGGCCACCAAGGTTGGGCCCCACATGATAGGCAATCCATATCAATGCTTAGACTTTCTCTAGTATACTAAATATGGACCATCCATTTTCCCAAGCAATCGGATGGTTAGAATGATCCGATTGAAGTCATTGTGAGGGCTTCGCAATCAAGGGTGGGCCCACATGATGGTAGTCCATATCAATTATCATAACTTTTCTAGTGTAATCAATATGGATCTTTCATTTCCATATCCATTGACTGAATGGCTAGGAGCATCCAATCAAAGTGATTTGTGAGGGATGTGCCATCAGAGTGGGTCCCACATGATGGGCAATCCATATCAATGATCATACTTTTTTTATCATAATCAATATGGATCATCCAGTTCCATAGCCATTGATCGCATATTTAGGATCATCCAATCAAAGCAGTTGAGAAAGATGGGCCATTAAGGGTGGGCCTCACACGATGGATGTCCCATATCAATTATTGGACCTTTTCTGGTATAATCAATAAGGATCGTCCATAGCCATTGGTTTAATGGTTAGGATCATCCAATACAAGTGATTGAGAGGGATGGGCCACCATCGGTGGACCACAAACAACAAATGGTCCATATTAATGATCGGACCTTTTTCTAATTTTATCAATATAAAAGCAAGTGGATGGATATGAAAATATTTTACGCTAAAGCATTTGCATATGCAAATGATGTACAAGTTATAGGCCCTTTGATGCACGTTCATTTCTAGGGGACATTTCTAAGGATTTAGATGTCGGCAAGAAGAATAGCCACAACACCAAAGGATCCAGAGAGGATGGATCGAATGGAACAAGCAATCCTAGGGATTACACTAAAAGTCTAGGTCAAACTCATGCAACTGTTTTTACATTGAGGGTAACCAAGGAACGGAAGCGAATTTAAAGGGCGGAAACTCTCGAGGAGATCCCAATTTCAAACCCATTGTGAGGGGGGGGGGGGGGGGGGGGGGGGGGGAGACAAAAAAAAACCCATCTCTAAACAGGGCTTTAGCAGTGTGAAAGCGGGTTGCTAGGTTGGCAACCAATTTAAGGAGGGTATCAAGTTCTCTAAGGTAGGGTAAGAGGATCTGATTTTGTGAGGACACACATCAGAGATAGGGTGCTCGATGTTGAGTTTTGAGGCTAGCTAGATTATGTCTAGAAGTAGATCTCCCCATCATTTGGTACTTCTCGCGTTCCAGCGAGAAGGTGGTTTGGTCTCCCCTGTGCCGTAGGAATTTGACGATGAGGAAGCGGATGCGTACGTATAGCTTTTCGCATAGATTCATCATTATCACCCCTCTTCGAATGTGAGAGATGTGTTCATTTGGAAAAATGAAGCGTCGGGCCAGTTTTTGGTTTAGTCTTTCTACTGGTTGATTCAAGGGTCTTGTCTCAAGGATCGTTGTGGTCATACCTCTCAAGTTTGGCACTATGGCGCACCCAAGGTGGCGGCCTTCGCTTGCTTGGTGGATAGGAAAAAGATTTTCATTATGGATAACTTTCAAAACAAGAAGATGGTGATTCTCAATATTTGTGTGATGTATATGCAAAATGCGAAGTCAAGCAAGGTGGAGATTCGAGCTCAAAGGTGCAGATCCCAAAAGTTCATGATTTGTCTTAATTGCATCAAATTGGGATTAAAGCAACTTCATTTGTGGGCTTGTAAGAGATCAATGGCAAGTAACAAGAGGAATGTCTTGGACGGAATGGTAAGGAATTGTGATCGTATGTAGAGAAGGTGATGCAGGGGCATGTGATGACTTAACTCTATATGTACGTGTGATCAATAAGTAGACATTCAAACAAGGAATTCATTTAACTATCCACTGTCAACTAAAGAGGTTATGAGATTTCAACAATGAGATGATAATAACCCGTCAAGATCATACCTCATAGCATAAACGGACATAAACGAATAAAATGAGGACCTAGAGATATGAGGACATTCTTAAATCTAGCATAGGCCAACCCACATTCATGTCTGAATCAAGTTCTCATGACTAGCAATCCCTCTTCTACCGATCATGCCCAAAGGGGAAGATTCGAGGAAGAAAGAAAGAGAAAAAAGGGAAAAATTGGCTTCAAGAAGGAGAAGACAATGGTTCTCCACAAAGAAAGAAGATGGATATTACCTTCCCACACACCTTGAAGATCTAAGAAAGAGAAAACATGAAACTCCGGGGTGGAATCCTCAACACCTAAGTGCCAATGCTGAAACCCTAACCTACATGAAGAAGAACTATATGAGAATTATATATTTTTTTATAAAATCAGCTAGGGCTCCCACGCTCCTCTCCTTTTGTATTTATAGAAGAAACTTAAGGAGGAAAATTACATGTGTCCCTGATGTCAACACTTTAAAATAAACTAAATCCTAATCACAAAATAACATCTAAACCGTCTATAGTGTCCGAAAATATAATTAAAATAAATAAAAACTAAGAAAACTGAGAACGGGCCACCAAGTGGGCCCGGGTCGATCCAACGGTCCGATTGCCCGATCGAAAGAATCCAACGGTCAGATTGCTATCTAATCTTGTATCTATGGTCGATATGCTCCAAAATCAGCAATCCACACACATCTCCGACGAAAGGAGCCTCCAGATGTGTATGTACGTGTGCGGGGTCTTTGTGGTCCATCAATAAAGCGGCTCGATAGGCCTGGTGCCCATCCACATCACCTCCTCTGCTCCAACACTCGATCGGTGACATCTCCTCCTCTGGCACACTCTAAAGAGCGCACCATTGATGTCCTCATCAGAACGTTCCTTAAGATTGAGAACATTCCTTGAGATTTTGTGCTATCTAGATAATTTTACCATGTTGACAAAACATCAAAGAGTGCCTCATGCGTGAGAAGGTGGCAAGATCTTAGAATCAGATGTTAGCAATTCTAACGATGTTCCATTTGACCATCCTCGTTGTAGAAGAGAACCGATTGAAGGATCCTAACTACACTTATGTACAACTTGAGATGCTTGAGTTTTATGAAGAATCTGAGGATTTCGAAGAGCATCCAAGATTGATCTTACGGATGACATGCTTCATGATCATCCAAACTCGGCTCAAATTTTAACTTAATTATATATAATTATATAACTTAATTAGTATATTATTTTTTATATTATATATAATATAAAAAAGGGCCCACCTGTATAAAAACTAAAAAGAAAACGCATGAGCCCAACTTGACTCGAAAGCTCGAACTCGAATTCAGCTCGAGTTGGCCCGAGCTACTAACAGAATCGAGCCGAGCTGGCCAGTCAAGCTCAATGACCGAGCCAAGCCGAACTTGAGCTGGGGTAGGCTGTTGACCGAACTGAGTCGAGCTGTGCCAAGCTCGACTCGGTTCAACTCGGTGTCTAGCTCTACCAGTGGATGGATTAGTTGGAGGAGAAAATGAATCAAGGTTAGATTTGCGACGTAAGAGATGAGCAGCTCAATACTGGCACGTTTTGGCATGGGGTATATCAAAATCGAGATGGACACGTTGCTCCTATCCCAACGACAATCAGAGGACCACCGTGTCAACAAGGAGATAATAGCCTCACAACTCGATTATTACAGAAGTGGGACCCGGTCCTAGAATGTGGAGATACAAAGACAAAAGAAAAGGTGGCATTATCTACAGTGTGATCCAATATGGAGGGTGCTAGTCCAACTTTTAGGCCTTCACTATTAGTTGCCACCGAAGCCAAGGAAGACAAGTCGTAAAGTTGGATCGATCTGACCAATTGATACAAGTTGGCAACTCGATGGCAAGTTCTTTTGAAGCCATGGGGATTTTATGCATCCAAAAGATCCATCACCATAAAATGGACGCCCTTCTATCGTAGGGCTGGATGTAAAACAACCTATGCTTAGGATATTTTGGTTATTTCCGGGAATAATTAATGGAAACTTACATATCATTATGTCAGTATTAGTTTTCGTTTTAGGATAATTACATCTGGAGGGATCTTTTAAAGGATATTAAATAATTAAAGGTTTTCTCATCTGAAAGACTTGTGTATTAGAAGATCTTTAATAGGATATAATAATATCTTTAGAGATCATTAATAACATACGTTAATACCTTGGATATTGTAATAAAATAAGATTTAGGTAAGCATAAGAGAATAAAAGCTAGGGAGAGATTTAGGTCCATATATGTCCAGTATTTTGGGTTCTTTTCTTAATTCAAAATAATTGAGTTTTATATATTCTAGGGGAAGTGGCACATGCAACGCCTGTAGAAACAAGATGGGACAGAGAAAAGGTAGGAGAAATCAGAAAAAGGGAGGAAAAGGGGAGAAAATTGTAGCTTTGGTGAGGGCGACACACAAAGAGAGAGAGAGAGAGAGAGAGATAGAGAGAGAGAGAGAGAAGGGTGCTCATGGTTTTAATGTGTCCAACTAACCTCCATGTTTTCCTATGTTGTGGCCCACTCAAGCTATAGATATGCATCATTTTTTGTCTGGCTTCTAACATGGAGAGGCATAATAGACACACAGAGTGAATTTCACAGAGTCATCACAATGGGTCGAATTTGCACAGAAAAGGAGAGAGGGTTAATTGCATTAAATAATGCTTATTTCTCGAGGGTAACATCTAAGCCATTGCAGGCTTTTTGCGGGTGCATTCTGAACTGATCGACTAACAACATACACATTTTTTAGTTACCAAAATACCCTTACCTTATTTCAAAATGTCTACGCATGTCCTTTGAATATCCAAAGGTCTCCGTCCCTGAGGAAACTATTTGCAGGGGGCAAAAATGCCCAAAAGTTGCTCATGCTTCATATAGGCGTGTCTTTATAGATGTCATATGGCAATGAAGATTGGAATAGAAAAAAGAAAAAAAAAAGTGTGAGTTTAAGGAGAAAGCATGTTCTTGCAGACGGAGAAAACCCTATAAAATCAACCACCTTGAATTGTGTGGTACGTGCAAAAGTTTGTTTTTCTCCTCTTCTTTCTTCTTTCTCATCCATCCTGCATCATAACTTACGTTGTAAGGTGACCACATATGACGCCATGACCACCTTCGAGGTTAGTTGTATCTCGCAAACCAAATATGCTCAGGATCTTCTACCTCGCAACGAAACGTTGATTGAAAACCTCTCACTGCTCTTGCCATTTCTTCCAAAACTTCTCTTTATGATTGCAATCCTTCTTGACCCATCTAAGTATTGTAGTACAGCTGAAGCCTTACAATATCTCACTATCACTTAAGTTATGGTGTGAACTTAACATGCTAGTTTACTCATCAGCTGAGTACGTGCCATTTCCATCTTGCAAAGCATATTCTACTATACTAAAACCACTCTTTCTCATGTTTGCTCATGTTCCTCTCTCTTTAAATGCATACTCTAATGTCAACTAAGCCAGATCCTCGTTTCAACACTAAGGTCATGGTATCGATTCCCATAGTGGGGGTGGCTAACATTGTGATGTGACTAACAGGGGTGGGTGGGTGTACTAACAATGGGGTGTGTGAACTAACACCCCCACCCCCCCCCCCCCCCCAAAAAAAAAAAAAAGCCAGGTCCCTAGTGACCAACATTCTACTTCTGGCGATTGTGTTTTTCTCAAGCACGCTCCTCTTGGTTTTGTCAAGAAACAACCATTGTTTCTCATTCAAGCACTAAAAACTATTCATGAAATGGCATGTTGCTAAGAGCTCGTTTGGCATCTCTACTCTAATCCAATAAGAGTTAATCTAATAAGTTCCTTTTGTTTAAACTCGTTTTACAATAAGCTTGTTTAGTAAAATCACTTTCTAAAAAAAAAAAAAAAAAAAAAGCTCTTATTTGAAATAAGCATGTTTGGTAAAAAGTTCAAATAAGAGCTTTTTTTAGGGGTAGTTATGTCATTTTAAAAAATTACAATAACTCCATTACAAGAGCAATCTAGATAATTGTTTTAGTTGATCTCACCATAGATGGACCGTGCCCCAAATGGCAAAAGAATTGATGGCTACAATCTTCATGTTTTAAGACATTGGGTTGTCCATCATGTCAAACATTAGATGTTGATCATCCATCATATGAAGTTCACCTTTGATGTGGACCGTCCATCGTGTGGGCCAAACCTTCAAAGTGGGCCATCCATCATGCAAGGCCCATCTTGGATGTGGCCATTCATCATTAGGGGTTGACCTTTGACATGGACCGTCCATTATGTGGGGCCCACCTTGATGTAGGTCATCCATCATGTGAGGCCCACCATCAATGCTAGTTGTCCTTTATGTGGGGCCCTTCAATGTCCACTAGCCATCAGATGGAGTCCATACTTGATGTGTCTATCGTGTGGGCCCCACCTTCGAAGTGGGTTGTCCATCATGTGGGGCTCACTTTTGATGTCCACCATCCATCATGTGGGGTGCACCTTCGATGCAGATCATCCATCATGTTGGGGCACTTTGGAAATGGGTCGTCAATCATGCGAGGCCTAGGATGTGGTTCGTCCATTAGATTGGGCCCACTTGATGTGGACTGTCCATCACAAGGGGCCACACTTTGATGTGGTCCATCCATCATGTGAGGCCCACCGCCCACTCCGTTCATTACGTGGGCTCACCTTGATGTGGACCATTCCTTATGTGAGGCCCCACCTTCAATATGGTCGTTCATATCATGTGGGCCCACTTTGATGTCAACCGTCCATCATGTGGGCCCACCTTCGATGTACACCATCCATCATGTGGGTCCCACCTTCGATGTGGATGGTCCATCATGCTTGGCCACACTTGGATGCGGGCCATCCATCATGCGGGGCCCATCTTGACGTAGACCAGTCATCATGCGAGGCACCACCTTCAATATGAGTCATTTCATCATGTGGGCCAACTTTGATGTCCACCATCCATCATGTGGGTCCTAGCTTTGTTGTGGACCGTCCATCATGTGGGGCCCACCCTTGATATGAACCATGCATTATGTGGGCAAACCTTGACGTGGACCATTCATCATGTAGGGCCCAACCTTCAATATAGATCATCCATCATGTGGGCCCACCTTTGATGTCAACCTTCCATCGTGCGGTCCCACCTTCAATGTCCACCATCCATCATGTGGGTCCTACCTTTGATGTGGACCAACCATCCGGTGGGGCCCGCACGATGTGGATCGTCCATCATGTAGGGCTCACCTTTGATGTGAACTGTGCCTTATGTGGGCCCACCTTAATGTGGACCATTCATCATGTGGGGCCCCATCTTCAATATGTGTTGCTCATCATGTGGGCCCGCCATAGCAAGGTGTACCAAATCGGTCACGTATCGGCCGTTAAACGTAATGGTAATGGCCAAGACTATTACTTGATTCGAGGCTGAAACGGGTGAGGTGAGAAAAAAGTGGTTGTAACGGCTGTTACAACCTCGAACAGTCGAGACTATAGCAGCCAGAAAACAGCTTTATTCTAGCCTATTTGTGAATTTTTTTTTTCGATTTCTTCTACTTTTGAGCTTCCAAAATCATTCCTACACTACTCTAATACTAATTTTGACCACCTAGATTTTAGGATCAAGATTACATTAATGCGATTTGGGTGAATCGAAGCTCTGTCGGCCATTTTCTAGAGAACAAAAAATCGAAAATAGGTATTTATACCCTTCTTTTTTTTTTGTGAATCTCTGTTTTGATGCCTGAATCTAATGTAGTATTGATAACAGATCATATCCATGTACTTCATCGAGATTATAAATGCCATTTTGTATTTTTTATATTTTTTTCAAAGTAATTTTGGCTTTTTTTTTTCTTAAATAGGACCATTCAATTTTTTTCGATGTTTTTCTGACTTGATGCTTGAATTTGACGTGGTATTGATAGTAGATCATCTCCATGTGCTTCGTTGAAATTAAGGATTCCAATTTGAATTTTTTTATATTTTATTTCCGAAGTGATTTTGGCTAATTTTTTTTAAATAAGAAAAATCAATTTTTTTCAACATTTTTCTGATTTGATGCTTGAATCTGACTTGGTATTAATAGTAGATCACATCCATGCACTTCATTTAGATTATGGATGCCATTTTGTATTTTGTTTTGTTTTTTTTTTTTGTATATTTTCAACCGATTTCTAAAAAATAAGGAAAATCAAATTTTTTTCAATGTTTTTCTGGTTTGATTTTTGAATCTAAGTGGTATTGATAGTAGATCATATCCATGTGCTTCATTGAAATTAGGGATGCCATTTTGTATTTTTTATACTTTTATTTTCGAAGTAATTTCGGCTAATTTTTTAAAATAGGAAAAATCAATTTTTTTCAATGTTTTTCTAGTTTGATGCATGAATCTGGCATGGTATTGATGATAGATCACATTCATGCGCTTTGTTTAGATTACAAATGCCATTTTGTATTTTGTTTTACATTTTTTAAATGTATTTACTGATTTTTTAAAAATACGAAAAATCATTTTTTCTCAATTTTTTTTAGTTTGATGCTTGAATCTCACGTGGTATTGATAGTACATTATATCCACGTGCTTCACTGAGATTATGGATGCCTTTTTTTTGTATTTTTTATTTTTTAGAGTATTTTTGGTTGATTTTTTAGAAATAGAAAAAAATCAATTTTTTTCAATGTTTTTTTAGCTTGATGCTTAAACTTGATGTGGTATTGATAGTAGATCAGATTCATGTGCTTCATAGAGATTATGTATACCATTTTGTATATATATATATTTTTTTTTCCGAAGTATTGTCAAATGATTTTTTTAAAATAGGAAAAATCAAATTTTTCTCAATGTTTTTCTATTTTGATTCTTGAATATGATGTGATATTGACAGTAGATCATATCCATATGCTTCGTAGAAATTACAATCATTATGGTCTCTTTTTTTATTGAAAGAAAAAACCCGAAAAACCTGTATCTGCCCCATAACATAAAGAAAAAAGAAAAAAGAATCCGACAAACCTATATTTTGCCTTATAGCATACCATTAAGGGGTTATTATGGCCTTTACAAAGGGGTGTAATGGGCCGTTAATGGCAATTATAGGTCATTTTTTCCATAACAATTGTTACGGCTGTTACAACTTCGTAAAGTGTAACAGTTGCCACCGTTACCTTTAAGTAACAGCTTTTATAGTCCCATAATGACCTTTACGCCTCGTAACGGCTTTTACAGCACACCATGCCATAAATACTCTATTAGACTTAGAAACAAGAGTAGACTCCCAAAGACCATAACTAGCTAAGAAAATGGCCAGCCAAGGAGGAAGTTGGGATATTGGATGCCAATACTGTCAGAGGGTAGGTGGTAATAAGAAACCAAATGAAGTGCAACTATTGTGAAAGATTGACAATTGGTGGAACCACGTGACTTAAACAACATTTGGCACACCAAAAGGGCCAAGTCACGAGGTGTACTAGAGTGCCAAAATAGATAATGATCTTGATGCAAGCCAGTTTGGATGAGTCGAAGAAGGGGAAACGAGTTGCTATGTAGAAGAAGAGAAGTGAGGTTCTAGAAGCGGCCCAACAGAAGGTGTTTGATCCTAATTATATGAGCGTTTGTAATGAGAATGTTGAAATTGATGAAGATTCAGATTGAGAGATGACTATAGTTAGGAGAGAGAGTGGGTACTGCTCATGAAGATGAAGAATGTCAACAGTGTTGTCAAAATCCTATGATTTATGATATACGATTTTAGTCGAATCTTAAGCAAAACGATTTGAATCCCAACCTTGAATCCCATTTTGTATGAATCCTACGATTCTATGATTTGAATCCTACGATTTACAATTCAAATTATACTTGTTCTCTTCTACTTTAAGCTTCACTTGACTTCCATTTATGTTTTTAAATTGGTGGGGGCTTTAAGAATTGTTTAGAAAAGGAGAATTATTTTTATTTGTTCTTTATAAGAGATTAAATGATATAAATTCTCTTCAACATTAAATCATGAAGCTTTTTTTTTTTTTTTTTTTTAATGATTCCTCACTTCTTAATTGGTCTAAACAACAAATTGATGTATGACCTACTTGTAATGTTTTTATTGATGGTTACGATCAACATGACAAATGTATTATGGAATGTTGTTTAGAAATCAAAATATCTTTTTTCGTTAGTGTATCAAAGGCCGCTCTTCCATCGTGATTCTACATTCCAGAAAGGTAACAAGAACATAAATTAGTAAAGGACCCTTGTATGTTTTTTTAAGGTAAATTTCATGGAAGACAAAAAAAAAATGAAGGAATAAGAATCCTTTAACAGTATTGTGACATGGTATTATTTGGTGCACATTGATGGCAAAAGGAAGATGAGTTTAAAAAAAAAAATCTGATTTATTTATATTTTTCATATTTTTTTCAAAATTTTAAGAAAATTTTAAAAACTCTTACAATTTGCTATCTGATACGACTCAACCCCTACTACGATTTGCGATACGATAACAATTTTGACAACACTGAATGTCGGCACATGTTTGTCGGGAGTGGCTTTGTACCAAGGTATTCCGTAACGGTAACAGTGGCTGTAACGGCCACCACCGTTACCTTTACAATACGGGTCGTAATGGTTGTTATGGCCCTCATAGCAGCCATTACAGTCTCTTTTTTATTAAAAATAAATAAAAATAAAAATAAAAATAAAAATAAAAAACCGAAAAAACTTGTATCTACCCCATAATGTTGAAAAAAATCCGAAAAACCTATATCTACCCTGTAACAAACCATTACAGGGTTGTTATGCCCTTCACAGGGGGCGTAACGGGCCATTAATGGTGGTTATAGCCTTATAGGTCATTTTTGGCAAAACGGTTGTTACGACCCCATAACGTGTAATGGTGGCCACCGTTACCTTTACGTAACGGCCTTTACAACACACCATGGTACTTAATTTTGGGGGGACTGCAAGTGGAGGTAGGTTAAGTGGATTACAACGCATGTCTAGCAGCCAACAAAACATCTTTACATGATGCCCATCTAGACGTGGATGAGCCCAGGAGACCCTCCAATGATTCGATCCTATTTAGGAATAAGTCAACTAAACAAAAAAAGATCAAACAAACGTGGATTAGAACTTTCATCGAAAAGTTGGGTAGGACAATGGCTAAGTTATTTATACATGCTAATATACCCCCGAATGCGACCGGTTCTTTGTATTGGCAGGTAGGAATTAAGGCTCCCACAGCTAACAAGATTGGGGGGAAATGAATAGATGCAGAGTATGCAGATGTGAAGGTATGCGTGGCTACCTTTAGACCCGTATGGCATGCCAGAAGATGCACGATCATGTGCGATGGTTGGACCGACCCAACTAGACGCAGCATGATCAACTTCATGGTATACTACCTCTTGGGAATGGTGTTCCATAAATCAATTGATGCATCGGATGAAACCAAAATACTGATTATATTTTCTCCATGATGGATAAAGTGGTGGATGAGATAGAGGAGGAGAATGTGGTGCAGATTGTGACCGATAACGAAGCAACATATAAGGTTGTAGAAAATATGTTGATGTTGAAGAGGCCACATATATTCCGGTCACCATGTTTTGCACACTATAGCGATCTTATATTGAAAGATATAGGGAAGAAGAAGAGTGTTACAGAATTGGTTGAAAGGGCCAGAGAAATGACGACATTCATTTACAACCATTGGTTGGAGGAAAGGGAGAAACAGATAGAAGAGGACAGTGAAGAATTGGAAGTGGATGACCCGATGGTATGCACGGCGCAGCAAGAGAGTCGTGCAGCTGTGTTGGACCCAAAAAGAGGGGCAAAGTTCATCCAAAGCCTGGCTCGACAGAAGAGTACGAGCAGTGAGACTGAGACGGATGATCATAATAGCGGTAATGATGACGCACCTCATTTTAATCCCACTTCTGGTGTTGTTCAGCACACTATACATCTGTCTACAGATCTCGAAGCCAATGAGTCAACGGGGCATGCAAGGCTGAACTTATGAGCCTACTTTGTCACGATACAACTAACCAGGGGGGAGGAGGCTGGCACCAGTGGAGCACCGTGAGGTCCGGAACGTAGCAAGCTTATGGTCACGGGCATTATGGATATTATTACGACCAATGACATTATACAAAGCTTGTCCCGTCACATTCATGTTGAAGTAGTCCTCCTAATCCACATGTTTCATATAGATATAGATATCCATATCCAAATCCAACTTATTCATCACAGATACATTCTCAATCTTGGCAGTCCGAATACGACCGACAGTAGGACTATTCAACTGACACTTGTGGATATCCTTACTTGATGTCAGAGTTGTTGCCTAGTCATAATCAGTCATCCTCGTATTTCGTTGACCTGATCTTTCCCTCTAGTATTGGATATTATGTATATGCATCACCTACTCCACAGCCGCAGTCTAAAGATAACGAGGACGTAGAGATCGAGCAACCACAACAAAGTAGATTTTCATTTTCGTGGTGAATTTTATTAACTATATATTTTTGTTTTTTTACATTTAAGGTAAGTATTTCTATTGACACTACCAAACTTGTGCTTAAAATAATTTCCTAACAAACAATCAAGTTAATGTTATCCTTAATCAAGTTGCAAGGAAGTTAATCAAACAATACTATTTTTTATTTTTTTTTTTATCTTGAGGATGATAGGACATGAATCACAGGATAGGAAACAAAAGTTTCTGGTATATTGAATATTTTAAATGGAATGTGAATTGTAATTTATGCAAGTCCTCAAGTATGTAATGCACACTAAATTATGGTAAATAATAGCAAGCACCAATACATTTGAGATATTTTGATATTGCATTCATTCTAATATATCTCTCATTGGTATTAAACAGTTAGAAACTTAAATCTAAGAGTTTTGCAGTCAATTCCAAGTTGTCAAGTTCATAAATTCTTCAGCCAACCCAAAACAGCTTTCTCACCAAAGAGTGGACCATTACACTACCATAAACATGTTCAAAATTATAAATAAATGCATATTTAGAATATTTAGTTTTTTTTACCCAAAAAAAAAAATCTGGCCGATACTGTCGAGGGGGGGGGGGGGGTTCTTGTATTGGCCGTTACGCCGTTGACGATGGGCACCATTATGCCCACCATTACCACAATGGGACACCTTGTCCATAGAGAGATTGTAAATAGAAGAGGAGAAGAGGGCAAGATGGGAATTACTTAAAATGTTTAACAACAAACTTATCCCAAAATTAGCCAAAAATGTCTACTCACTTAAGCGAAATAAGCTCTTAAAAAAATGACTTCTCCATCACTTATTTTTGAAGACCTTTTTCCTAGTTTCTAAAAAATTAAGTGGTAAAATTAGAGCTTTACCAAACATTCTATTTTCTTAATAAGAGCCTATTTTTTTGGAATAAGCAAATAAGCTCTTATTAGTAGAGATGCCAAATGACCCCTAAGTTGAATTGACTAACGTTTCTACGCAAGGATCTTAATATTTAATTATCTAGCCTTCTATGCTTTGTTGTGATAATGTTAGTGTACTGCTACATGTATGGTGGCAAGTACAGTCTTTCGTGCACACAGAAAACACATCTAACTGGACTATCATTTTGTTTGTGAGAAAGTTCCTTCAAGGTAGATTTGCACCATGTTTTTGTTCCTTCTGCTCAGCAGTTAGCCTTGCAGTAGGCCTCTTCACAGAGATCATCATCGCTGGATATGCAGCAAACTGGGTGTTCAACCTTCAGTCACAAGTGGTTTGAGGGTCAGTGTTAACTATGTTGAAAATTTGTGCAGTAACTCATATGGGGGCATTCTTTGTAATTTCTATGTAAATATGAGATTGAGATCTCGTACATATCCCTAAATAAGCTTGAGAATTTTATTCCAGAATCTTGAACATGTACTTGAGAAGACTACAAACACCATACCTTTGTACTCATTCCATTCATTCAATCAAGAAACAACACATATACTTTCAAGGTCCCCCCCCCCCCCCCCCCCCCCGCTCTCTTCTTCTTCTTTCCGCAGAGGGTTTGGTCATCACTGGATGTTCAGCCTTCACCCACAAACAGTTTAGAGGGGGGAGTGTTATGTTGAAATTTTTGGAGTAATTTGTATCGGGGCATTCTTTATAATTTCAATGTACCATGAGGTATTCTTGCAATCCAAATAGATTTCTATATGGGATTGAGATCTCCAAATCTCTAAATAAGCTTGCGAAAAATTCTAGAACCATCAACGCATACTTGAGAAGACTATAAACAACAGACCTTTGTACTCATTCCATTCATTCAATAGAGAAATAACACACATAATTCAAGTGTTTTTTTTCTTCAGAGGGTTTGATCTTATATTGTCCACACAAACACTATGCTCATTTAATCTCTCTCAACAGGGGGCAAAAAAAAAAACTATGCTCATTTATATTTGATTCAACTTCTTCATCAAGTTTAAAATTTACACCTGACAAATTTTTATACCGGTACCTTTTTTTTTCACTGCCTTCTCAGGCCCTGCCTCCCAAGGGGAGGGAGCGCAGGGCACCCCTCCAAATATGACAAGAGAACCCAACCATTTGAAGGTGTATAACCCAAAGATCTGAAGGCTGGTAAATGGTAATGAAATAATTGGCATGTGAAAACTGAGACGAGATGTTTCTTCTTCTTCTTCTTCTTCTTCTTGGAACAGTTTAAAGAGATTCCATCACTTCTGTATTCTAAAAAGTGTAAGACTTCAATGCACAAAGTCCTAGAAGCACCAGTCATGCATTGATGTAGACACCCCATGCAAAAGGGCACATCTGTGTCCAACAGGAGCTAGGTCTTCCACACCTCTAGCAAGGGATGGAAAAAACACACGGCTGGGGTTCTTAAAATGAATTTTCATGGAACTCCAGCAAAAGGAATCTCGACTAGTTTCTGAATATCACAACGTCCTCAAACTTCAAGTGACAAAATGGTACCAGAAGTCGAGATGCAACTGGTTGAAACACGGTGACAGTACTACGAAATTCTTTCATCTCATAAGTCACAACTCTAACCAGGTCCCACAATCATATAGACACCCTTAAAATCCCTGGAACCTCGGAGTGGATTAGTGATCAATCAATTCCACTCAACTATCGAAAACCTAATTGAAAACCACTTTAAATGTCTTCGTGGATCATCGTCTTTTCCCCACTTACGTCAGTTGATTTAATCTGATTGAAAACATCCAACCAATTATTTCAAAGGAAGATAATCAACACCTTATGAAGTCTATCACTGAGGAAATTATTGAAGCATTAAAACATATTTGGACCATACAAAGCCCCAGGCCCCATGGCTTTCAGAGTTTTTTCTTTTTTTTTCAAAAATGTTGGCCCATCCTGAGGCGAGATATTAGTGAAATGGCAAAAACTTTCTTTAACAAAAGATTTATGCTTAAAAAGATTAACCAGACTAACTTCACGAAGTCTTGAAAAATTATGCCCCCACTTTAATAACAGACTTCCGCCCAATTAGCCTATGTAATATTAGCTATAAAATTATCTCAAAAATATTAACCAATAGACTCAAACCAATTATTAGCAAAATTCATAACTCCAATCCAAGGTGCTTTTTACCAAATAGGCAAATTCAAGACAAAATCTTGATCGCACAATAAGTTTTTCAATTCAATGAAACCCTCAAAAGGAAAAGAAGGATATTTTTGTCTTAAGATTGATTTGGAAAAAGCTTATGACAAAATTGAATGGGACTTTATAGAAGTTGTGCTAACAAAATTGGGTTTCGTCAACAATGGATTAAATTAGTCATGGAATGTATAAGAATTCCCACCTTCTCAATCCTAATAAACTTCAGTCCCACGGGATTTATCAAAACAAAGAGAGGTCTCAGGCAAGGGATCCCATATCCTCATTTATATTCATCATTTGCCTGAATGCTTTATCTTGTAGTATAATCAAAGTGGAAAAGCAAAATCAATTTCAACCTTTAGAACATCAAAGGACCAAGCATCGCTCACTTATACTTTGTGGATGACATTCTCTATTTGGAAAGAATCAATCGGCAAATATGTTCATCTTAAATCTATTCTTGACATATACTGTCAGGATGCAGTGCAAAATAGCAACTATAATAAAACCCATACCTACTTCTCTAAGAACACGAATAACCATACCAGAAACCCGATTGCAAACATTCTTAGTCCAAGCAGTCAACAGAGCCACTAAAACATTTAGGAGTCCCCATACTTGATCATGCCCCAAAACAGAGAGAATTCAACTTCCTAAACGACACGATAAAAAAAGCCGCCTCAATGGATGGAAAGCAAAAATCCTTTCTCCAGAAGCCAGACTTACCTCAATCAAATCAGTAAATGCAGGTAGTCCTAATCATTGCTTCTTTGTTTACTCCATCCCAAAAAATAAAAAAGAAAAAGAAAAAGAAAAAAAAAAATTGATCTTATGGAAGCTATTCAGAGAAATCTCTCTCTCTGTTTTTTTTTTTTTTTTTTGAAAGATTATTCAGAGAAATCCCTTATGGAACAAATATGGGAATAACTTCTTGAAACTTTATGTGAATTGGGAACAGGTCTTTATAGGGGTGGCCTTGGTGTCCTTAAGTTCCTACATGCACAAGGCATTCACAATGAAACTGACCTGGAAAATTCTCTCTCAACCTGAAAACCTTTTGTCCAAAATCACAAGGATGAAATACCTTGGGAACAAAACATGGAACGAGCGTACAGCTGGCTCAAATGCATCTCAAACATGGGAAGTAAAAAAAAAAAAAAAATCATCGAAATAAAACATCTTTTTTTTATCTCAGATATCAATGGATAGTTTGAAGTGGAACCCAAATCAGCATACGGGAAGACAATGGGAATGATAATATTAATAAGGTGGAACTAAGAGAAACAAGAATTAGTAATGTAAGTCAAATAAAGAACATTGATCATCTTCTAAGCCTGGAGAGAAATTGGGACAGAGATCAAATCTTTTCTACCTGGAATGATCCTACAGCCTTAAAAATCATCAACGCCCATATTATGAGAGGAAACAAATCAACAATCCAGACAAACTAATATGGAAGCCAAGCCAAAATGGATTTTTCACAATTAAATAGGCATATCATCTTATCAGTCCCGCTACTCATATTGATGAATCCGATTATTTTAATTGGCATTGATCTGAAAGGGCCCATGTATCCCAAATGTAAAAAATTTAACCTGGGCCCTGATGAATAATTGTGTACCCACAAGGAACAGATTATCTAGGTTCCTTCCCAATATTTCTAACATGTTTCTTACATGAATCAGGCATTGAATCAAACTTCATGTTCTTTTTTTCTTTTTTATGTGATTTCTCCAAAAGAATTTGGAGGTAATTGACCAACACTTTCAAGGTCTCAATTGATCTAAGTCAAAACCCAAAAGAAGCTATGAGGACTTGGCTCGAAGCATAAAAGACAGTGGCCATTCAACAACCATATGGAAATCAATCTTCTTCTACACTATATGGGGAATACAGTGAGAAAGAAAGAATAGAATCTTCCAAAACTGAAAAACAAACTCCAAAGATCTGTTCATCAATATCAAAAGAATGACCGAACAATATTGCTAACTTTTAGAACCCAAACTAATCCTCTCAGTCAATGAGTCCCTTCTCCTGAAAACATGGAACCAGACAGCCACCAAAATCCCCAACCACAGGTTACCCTTGTTAAATGGCAACTCCCGAGACCATGCTTCTACAAACTCAATTTTGATGGTGCCATTGACAAAAACAACCCCACCACTTCGGTACGGAGGCCTCATCAGGGATGAGAAAGGACTTTGCATCGCAGCCTCTTGCAAATGTCTCCCGAGCTGTACGGTGAACCAGGCTGAAGCTATGGGCTTCATGATGGGGAATACGGTGAGAAAGAAAGAATAGAATCTTCCAAAACTGAAAAACGAACTCCAAAGATCTGTTCATCAATATCAAAAGAATGATCGAACAATATTGCTAACTTTTAGAACCCAAACTAACCCTCTCAGTCAATGAGTCCCTTCTCCTGCAAAAATGGAACCAGACAGCCATGAAAATCTCCAACCACAGGTTACCCTTGTTAAATGGTAACTCCCAAGACCACGCTTCTACAAACTCAAATTTGATGGTGCCATTGACAACAACCCCACCACTTCGGTACGGAGGCCTCATCAGGGATGAGAAAGGAATTTGCATCACAGCCTCTTGCAAATGTCTCCCGAGCTGTCCGGTGAACCAAGCTGAAGCTATGGGCTTCATGATGGGTGTTCAACTCGCCACAAGCCTAAAAATCACAAATATCAAAATTGAAGGCAACTCCGATCCTATCATTAATGTTCTAAATAATCAGGTGCCCACTCCCTGGAGAATCCAAGCATCAATGAGTTAAGCAGTGGAGCAGCTTCAGAGTATGAATAGTAGGAGTGCTAAAGATATAAAGGGAAGCAAATTTTGCTGCTGACTCTCTAGCGAAGTCAGCTAGATGCGGAAGTGAAGAACAGATTCATTGCTTCCTGAAGTCATTTTGGAATATGTAAACACAGTTACATCCCAGTGTGTGTTTGTTAGAACTCACCCTTTGTTTTATTAATAAGATAGATAGTTTTACCCAAACATAAAAATTTGGAATTCGATGGCAAACTAGGTGCCTCGAAGATCCACAATTTTCGGTCTTTTTTTAGAAATGATGGCAGTGAGTTGAGGATCATGTCCTTTTGGGTCCTCTAGGAATGAAAGATTCTCATGAACTCAACGTGTGCTCTACATTGCAGGATCTCAGGGTCTCAGAATTTTCATGAGTCCAGTTCCGGTCATCCTGCGATGGAAGGCTTTTTCACTCAATGCAATTGATTGAAGGGCCAACCATAAGAAGATTAGCCAACAGTGATGAAATTTGTGACACTAATCAATAGTTGGTCCACATAGAATTCAAAAGCAAACCGTTGAATCAAACTACAGTCTTAGAGCAGTCCTATCTAGCAAATGAAGATTAAGCCTTTTTTCTTTTATAATTAGAGAAAGTTTTCTTCAAAAACTACCATTCAGTAAAGAATCATCCTAGAGGCACAGAATTACCTCATTCTAAGCAGAGCTTACCCTCAAAAGAAGAACAGGCGACACGTCCCCATTCAGATTTGGTCAGAATTCATTGTAAGCCATTGTCGAATCCATTGAATTGTCCCGAAATCTTAGCCTTGCAGGTTGGACACATAAAACCAACAGAATCTGACTGAGCTTCGGTGTTGACACCTTCGTTGTCGAACTCCATTCCACACCACACGCACACTGTTGTAAGCTGATGATCACCAACCATCTTTGGTAAGACCGTGTCCCACTCAAACTCAACAGAGTTGTTAAGCCCTTCTTCCAACTCTGCACAGTAGGACAGGTCTATGGGTGCCTCTCGCAAGGAGCTGGAATCTTGATCTGTCACTAAACCATATTTTGGTGGCTCAATGTCATCCAAACTCAGCTCTTCATAACCTGACATCTTCTCAAGCTTCTGGTTAACACTACTGAACTCATCTTCTCCCTGTCCATAGAAAGAAAAGTATACAAAAAGAGAATAGAGTATAAGGATTAATAGGGGAGGAGTTATATGATCCTTGACCCAAGGATATGTTTTAGTATACTCAATACATTGGTTTGTACAGGTGGCAAGTGCGCAGTCTGGTAATCCGAACTGTTGGCATGATGGGCCCCAAGATGGATGGAACATGATCCAAAGATCTCCTCGATTGGACAATCCTAACCAAGGTTCAAAATATCAGTAATGCTTCAGATATTGGTGCTTCGGAAATCTGGTACGTGTGACCACATTGGTTTTTATACACACCAATAGAATATGCATAGCTAATATTTTGAACCATGATCCCAAAAATTCCACTAGTGGCCTGCACATAGACAGCCATCAGCCCACATTCAGCTGAAAACGTAATGACAAAGATTGGATGGCTTAAATCTTCCAACCTAGGAGCTTTTTCTGGCATGGACCATTCATAGCAATACCCATCAGATCAATCAGTCTGGATCACAGAACCATGGGCCCCACTTTTACAAATGGAAAATCAAGTAACTATGCATATCTTGGCCTGATGATAAATTCCCACTTAAGGAGGCACTAAAAATTTCTCATAAAAGCACCTAAATGAGCAAAAAAATAATAAGAGATTTCACCATTGACCAAGATAAGCTCACAGGAAAGTGTCAACAACTCAAAAGTAACAAGGGCTGCCTATAACGCCACACTCGACTTAAGAGTCCTATTTGCCATCTTAAGTACGCTTTCGGTCCTTTTTCCGAACATATGTAAGTAACGCATGTTTGACAGATCACAAAGCAACATACTGTAGCAAACCATCTATCTTTATCATTTTTGGGGGGTAAAAAAAATGGGGCAGATTGCAAAAAGGGTATCATGGTTAGTCTAGAAAAGTCAGAAAACTACCTAAATAATTTCAGATACCATTTGATCACCGAGAAAATCAAGTGCATCATGTGATCAAATCAAGTCCATCACTTTCAAGGATATATTTTCATGGTTTTTCTCCATTACTGATATCGTTGTCATCTAAACCTTGTCCCACTCCCAGATAATGTGGGTCAGCTACACGAATCCTATTACTCCATTACCGACAAACAAAAAAATTGATACAGAGCTCTATGAAGACATACCTTATCTGATACCATATCAAGGGAGGGAAAACAATCTGACGGTTGCACTGACATTGATGTGTCAGCCACCACATTCTGAAGCACATCGTCTTCATCCATGCTCCCAAAAATCTCCATTACAGTAGCTCTATCCAATCCATGATGGCTTCTTCCAAAACCATTTTCTGGCTCATCACTAGATTTTTCTGTTTCATTGAGCACAGATTCCTTCCCACTGCCAGTGAAAATGCCATTCACATAAGTTTCAATATCGCATGTTTGCCCATTATCAGGTAGAGTCATCGAACAGCTTTCAAGACCACTTTCTAGCTCATTGCCAGATCTTTCTGTTTCATCGAGCACAAGTTCCGTCTCACAGCTAGCGAGAATATCATTGACATTAGTCTCAATCCCACGAGCTTGCCCATTATCACGGGGAGAAACAGAATGGTGTTCAGGACCTCTTTCTTGCTTAATGCCAGGTTTATCAATTTCATCAAGTATAGTGCCACATGAATAATCTTTCTCATAAGAAGCTTGACAATCAACATTTCCTTCATTAGTAGGCAAGGGAGTTACAGCATCTGAGCATGCATCAGTCATCTCATTACAATTTTCCTGCTTGTCAGTAGATTTACTTTCATGAGTAATTATAAGTGGACTGCTCTTCGGACTATCACCCATTTCAGTATCCTCTGTTTCTCTTTGATCATGAGGGGACCCAGCATTTAGTTCGTCACTGGACTTGGGCGTAGAAGTTTCCGGTATAGAATCCTTGTCATTGTCAATATCATCCGATGCATCCATCTCAGAGGCCGTCATCGGCATCCAAACCAAGGGTGAAGGGTCAGAGCTCTTTTGTGCAATTATTGCATCTGGCGATGCACCAATACCCTTGACATAGTACTTCGCATGAACCCCAACATGACCTCTATAACGATGCCTTTCATCAAAAGTCTTATGGCAAAATTGGCATTCATATTTTCCATCTTTTATTATCACCCCATCAGAGATGGATTTAACAAGTCCCCACCTCTTCGCCTTCCGCCGGTGAAATGACAACAAGTGTTGGACGTATGTATCCTTGTCGCCAAAAGTCAATCTGCACTTGCGGCATTCTAGAAGGTTCTGTTGTTGAGCACTTGCTGGATTCTGAACCTTAAATAAGGGAATTTGCTTCTCGTAATCAGTAGAAATGGAAGAAATTGGTACCGCCGAATAGCATATGGAGTCTTCCCTTGTGATGTCATCTTTGCGGGTGAGATCTGCAGTCTGTTGGATATCCAGCAAATTTAAGGGAATGGAGTTGAATTGGACCAAATGAATTCAGATATATATACTTACACTTCTGGTAGGCAATTTGCAAGTCCCATCAGTGCGCTCATCAATGTGACTGGAAAGTGACTGGCTTGCATCTTGGGTTCTCATAAAAGAGAGCAAATATGAAGAAACTTCCTTGCAGGATGCAAATCTCTGTCCATTTGGACTGGACAATACAAAATTTGAGAACATGGAAACGTCAGTCATTACAAAAAGAAAAGGAAAAAAAAAAAGGAAGTGCAGAAACTCTAATGAACTACCAAGAAAATATCTAAAACCTAGTATATCAAGCTATATGCATTTCAAAAATGTAATATGTAGAATTTAAGATGCTAGCACATGAGTCAATTTGGGAGAGAAAAATTTTAAGTTTTCAAATGGCAGGTCAATTGGACAATCCTCTAAATTGAGGGCCAATAGAATCTATAATACTTGGATCCTTAAAAAAAGGGGATCTACCCAAGTTTTTTACTCGAATACTCAAATCAGGTAAGGAGAAGAGGTCCCCCTTCCCAGATATTTGCACTCAAGTTTTGAACTATAGTCCCGCTACTTACTTAAATTTAGAATGATTCATATTGTTCGGATTCATGTTGGAAGTTATGGCGTTTGACACCGGCTGCCAATCTGACACAACCCTCCTCCTTTACCTGGTCCGGGGACCAGCAATGGGAGCATACAACTCCCACAGGGCAATGTAATGGACAATTACATAGGTTGATTACAATTAAGTGCTGTGTAAGTGTAATGCATAGGTTGATTACAATCAATGAATTAAGCTTAGATGATGATGATGATGATGACGACCATGATGAATGATTCATGCCACTTGGGCTACAACCCCAACTTGTGAGTAGTATTTGAGAACATTTCAACATAAGTACGTTTATAAGAGACGTCAGAACCAGCAACATTGCACCATTGGGTAAATGGGCTTGGAGGATGGGTGATTGAGGTGCAGCCTTTGTTGAGATTCATATTGGTTGTTAAATATGGGACAGTGGACATCTCGTGGGACGTTAAGGTAGCTGTGGGCAGAGGGGGTTCCCAGATATGGCATGCGATTTCCTGGGCCCGTAGTTTCAGTTCGAACCAGCTGTGCTTCCATGTTGATGATGGTACAAAGGTCAGGTTCTGGGAGAACTGTTGGTGTTTGGAGATTCCCCTTGAGAGAAATTTGAGTTTTTGTACTCTCCGGGCCTCGCCTCTCACAAAGGTTGTATTGGTTAGCCAATGTTTTGAGCATCAGGGAGGGAAACTGGTAAGGCAATTCTTTCTGTCAGGACTCCAGAGAAGAAGAGGTTTCTGACATCATTCACTTGATGGAGGTGTTACACTCAATCTATATTCCAATCAGTGGGAAGGATAGGAGGATTTGGGTGCTGAACACAAATGGGGTTTTTATGGGTGACATCTCTTGCAGAATACATCTCCAATGTTCCGGAATCTATTGATTTCAAGCTTGTCAAATCAGGCAATCAGAGCCTAAAGGCAGTTCTGATCTGTGTGCTTGGATGCAATTGGAAAATCCGTCTCACCTCCCGCTTGACAAAGTAGGCGCTAAAATGCTGACTTGGCAAAAACCAAGCAGACTACGTTTTGCCATGAGACCCCCCCCCCCCCCCCCCCCCCCCCCCTTTTTTTTTCCAGAAACTCCCTTTTGAAGATGTTCATCCAAACAAGTATAGGCGGCTAGCCTAGACAAAATATTGATGGTGGATCATCTGAAATCAACACGGTGGGAGATGCCAGAAAAATGCACTCTATGTGAAGAAGCAGAGGTTCACCTCCTTATTCACTGCAACTAATTCAAAGAGGTTTGGTCTGGCATCTATCGTCTTTGAGATGGCCTGGGTTGTTCCCCAAATGCGTTCTTGACGCAATTGCCAGCTGGTCCGCCAAGGCTTGGGGTCCCCTCAGGCATGTTTGTGGGTACGTCTGTGTACGCTCCTATGCCATAAATATGGATAAGTGTAACAATATAATTTTCAAGGGCACGCTTTCTTCTGTGTAGAGGATAATTAAAAAAAGATTGTCATTGGTGCAGGGTTGGGCGCGGACTAACAGCATATTTACGGTTTGCTCATTAGATTTGATGATCCATAATTGGGCAGATGTTCTTAACTATGGGCATGAGCAGAATAGAGATGCTATAAGTTGGAGTCGTCCTCCTATCAGTGTGTTTAAGGCAAACTTTGATGGTAAATGCAACTTTGACAATCCTGGTCCAACAGGCACTGGGGACCTGGCGCGGGATAGCAATGGGGTGACTGGCCTCAAATTCTCAGGCGTAATCAGGTTTAAGGACTTAATTTTTTGGCAACTTCAGCTTTATTGCAAACAGTCAAGATGATGACTGATTTCAAGCTCATCCCTACTATCACCAAAGGAGATTTAGCGAATGCGATCTCTTGGGTCTTGGCTGGGTTTTACCCTTGGAGGCTTGCAGACATGGTGGGGGAGGTTCTCGATTTGAGATTCAGGTACCAGCTGTCCTTTTCTCATCTCCAAATACAGGCCAATGAGGAGTGCTCCTGCTGGCTAAATGGGGCAGGTATGCATAATATATCGATGGAGAACCTCATGGTTGGAATGTAGCAGGGCAGGTTTTCTGTTTCTGTTTCTGTTGCTGTTTGTGGGGTTTCGGTGTTGAGCTGGCTATGTTTAGGGTAGGGTTTTCAATTGTATGTTTGTGGCCTTTGGCAATGGCCCTGTTTCTTATTCTTGCTTACCATTGCTTTTGAATAAATAGTGAATTATCCATGAAAAAGGAAAACATGATGCTCGTAGCAATACTCGGGTAATAAAGAATAGAGATGATGAATTGTGCAGTGGAAAACCAATAGATTAGCTACAATTTTTCTTTTTTTAAGGATGAGCTACAATAAAATATTAAAACAAGGTTGGAAAGGGTAAGGGAAGCAATCTGAGAAACAGATGCCGGAACTGTCTCCTTTCACAACATTTGTTTTTGTAACTACATTAATGTTTGAATTGAATATTGCAGACAGGAAGCAAGGAACATAGGTATCTGCAGGGGGACGTGGTTTCGCAGTAATTACGTTCTAGAATGCCATTAAAATGATTGCACCACAAGACTGTACGCCACCCCAATGCAGGATAAATCAAGACAGTCTGTTCTATACCTATCAGCAAATTTGATTCCAATGAGACAGAGATCCAGGCAATGTGAATAAGAATCAGGGAGCTGTGCAGTATTTCTTCAAGGTCGACAGGGACCAAAGACAACTTGGCTGGTTGGATAGAGTGGTGGAAAGATTTGAGAGAAGGCTAGCTAGTTGGAAGGGGCACTAACTTTCTCTTGGTGGGCGGATCACTCTCATAAAAGCAGCTTTATCCAATTTCCCGCTCTACTTCATGTCACTTTTCAGATGCCCAAAAGTGGTCCTCCGTCATTTAGAGAAGCTCAAACGTGATTTCTTGTGGGGAGACTCAGCTGAAAAGAAAATATTCCATTTGCTTGAATGGGGTGAGGTTCGTAAGCCCCACGGCCAAGGTGGTGCTAACATCCGGTCCTTGGACACTATGAATCTGGCTCTCTTGGGTAAATGGTGGCGGCAGCTTGGGGTGGAGAGTGGGGCTTTGTGGAAAAATGTCATTGTTAGCGAGTATGGATGCTCGCCAAGGGGATGGTGGACTAAGGAGTCATCTTTATATGAGGCGTTGGCAATTTGAAAAAGTATTCACAATGTGAAGGAGGCCTTCAAAGAGGTTGTGAACTTCTCGTTGGGAAATGGGAGAGAGATCCGATTTTGGGAAGATATATGGATGGGCGATCTGCCTTTTCATATTAGGTTCCCGAAGACTGCTCGCCTTGACCTGGATCGTGACGTCTCGGTTGATATGTGCTATGTGCGGTGTGGCGGAGTGGTAGTGTGGGCTCTGCCTTGTCGTCGGTATCTAAAGGACATCAAGATTGGGGAGTATGTCGCCCTTCTGGACTGCCTGCATCGCCGTTGTCCCTTGGATGATGAAGATGATAGTTTGGTGTGGTGCAAGGATAAATCGGGTAGTTTTCCGATTAATCTTTCTACCTTACTCTTTCGATTGGTGGGATGGGTTTGGGGAAGACGAGCATGTTTGGCATTATGGGGGTCCCTTAAGATCCAGGGCCTTTGGTTGGTTAGTTGGGAGTAAAAGAGTCTTAATGATTGACAATCTCCAAAAGCGGTCTATGGCTATCCCAAATATGCGCCCTATGTGCATGTCTAATGTCGAGATGATTAATCATCTCTTCATCCATTGTCCATTCGCAAGCTGTGTTTAGGCCTCTGTTTTGGGTAGGTTCAATATAGATTGGTCCATCCCTATTGAGGTGGGAGATCTCTTCTCAACTTGGCACGGGGTAGTCCTTCACAGAGTAAATCCATTAACATTTGGAGGCAACGCTTACTTGCCGGTTTATGGTCGATATGGGGTGAAAGGAAATGGAGATGCTTCCGAAACAAAAGTAGGAGTACAGATTGGGTTGATAGTCTTCTTTTTCTCCTTGTTATTAAATGGGCCTCGGCTAAGGGTTGGGCGGAATTTTTGTAATTGTTAGTTCTGTGCATTTGTTTTCAGTTGTGTTTTGATTTTTCCTCGTGGCGCTACCTCAGCACCCATATCTAAGAGAGTTTCATGTTATCTTTCAAAAAGCCAAAGACAACTTGGCAAATGCCATTTGCTGGGCTAGCTCCAAGGGAGCCCTTCAAGGATGAGTAACTAATTGGGTCAAAGAGATTAGAGAGATGCATGGATCCCAACAAATCTCCTCCCATATCCAGCATGCTCAGGGATCTTTGGGGAGTCTTTTTGTTTTGGGAGTCTCTTGTCTGTCCCATTTGTTAATATATGTTTCTCTTCTACCATCTCTTATAAAGATTTTATTCATTAAAAAACAAAAAAATTGGTATGCCATAAGGGTGCACTAAATCTGAAAAAGATGAGTCCACAAGCCATTGAACTGTGAACCATTGGTTTAAACAAGAGAAAGTAACCAAATTGTAGTGGTGTTGCCCATTACTCAAAATGACAAACAGCACTCAAATTGCAATTACATTCTTTGAACTCAATTCAAGTCACACCATTGTCATTTTTAGCCCAATCCCTTAATATTAGTGCCAAGAGAGGAAAGTTCTAGTTGTCCATCTCTGCCTTTTTATGCTAATGATTATTTTATTTTATTTTTATTTTTAAGAATTAAATTCAATAAGACACCAAACATACCCTGAGTTGTTCCTTTCTTAATAGATCAGTCCCCACATGAGATCCTATTTCACAGAGAATGTTTGTAGGCAATACGGCTCTCCAATAACCAGATGAGGGAGCCCAATTTGATGGGAGAAACCAACCTTCTAAACATTTCGAGAAATAAAATGAGGGCTTGCAAGTGCACTTGCAGGCCCAACATGGCATGCGTGTGTAAGATCCAACATGATAATCATGCAGGCCCGTCCGTATAGATGACATGGCCAAAAATCAACCAGGTCATCTGCATGGTGGAGCTGCACTGACATGCGGCCAACCCAATGAGTTGCGGCCCCACTGATTTTTTAGCCAGGTCATCTTACATGGTGAGCCTACACAATAAATGGCCAGGATCCGCAGATATGCGAGCAAGTCACCGGTGTGAGTTCCAATGCATAAGTCCTGTTAAAACAGCTCTCGAACAGGTCATAGGTTCGTTCTCCAGAGTGTTTGTAACAAAAATCACGAAAATCTTCATACAGCATTTGCAAAATCATTAACCCAAAAAAAAAAAAAAAGTCGTAAAAGCATGCATGCATCAATCTATACATCTCTCAGTACCCACATACATGAATAGATGTTCATGAAAATTCAAATTCCATGAAAATCGAGTATGAATTCCGCCAAAATACATAAACCAAGAACCGAAAAAGAATCAAGAACGAATGATGACCTTATGTACTTGCGGCATGCCAACCAAACTCGGCCTTCTTTCCTTTTCAAGCCAAGCAAGATCTTCCACCCTCTCGGCAACTCATCACCAAAATCAGCTGCGTCGACAATCTTCCTCTTCTTCCTCCGACTGCCCCACTGCCCTTCTAACCCCTCCAAGTAGCCAAGCAATTCCGCCTCCGTCACCAAACCTTCTGTCCTCCTCCTAACCTCCGGCCCGAAAATATCATCCTTCTCTGCCAACCCCGACACGTCAATGACAACCCCATTCCGGTTCACCATCTCGAAGCCATTGTCATAAGAAACGACCGCGGAATTCGCGCCGTTCTCTGCCTCCTGCCCCCGCTTCCTCTTGCCGTTTGGCAATTCGACGGTGGCGGTGGCGGGATTCTCGCCGACGAAGAGTTTCCGAAGGAAGAGGATAATCTGCTTGTTCTCGCTGCGCTCGGCATCAGAAGGGTTGGAAGGCTGGTGGTGGGAGGCGGTTGGGGGGAGGCGGTGGGGACGGGCAGCGGTGGATTCATCGTCTGTGGGCCCACGGGCGAGGCGGAAGCGGGAGTAAGTCTGCTTCCGGCTGCCAGCGCTCTCGTTGAATATAGACCGGTCGATCTTGGGGACCACCACGTCGTCGCAACGGCGGAGATCGAACGAGTCGTTGGAGCAGAGAGCGAGCGAGTTGAGCTCCGATTGGGAGAGGAATCGGAGGTCGATGAGTGGGATTGAGGCGAGTTGGAGGATTGAATCGGAGGAGGAATGGACGGTTGGGATCGACATTGTGGTGTGGGGTGGGGTCTGATAGAAAAGAGGGAAGGGTTCTGATGCCGCCGGGGGAATTTCCGTTCGTTTTACTCAAGTATGGCGGAGGAGATGCGAATTGGGGGAAGTTGAAATTTTCGGGGGAGGTTTTCGTGTGGGAATTTTGTTTTTGCTAGGGAATCCCGTCCGTACACGTGGCGGTACAAGGATCCGAAGTCCGGACGTTGGTTTGGAGGGTGGACACCGTAGATGGCGCGGTTTGTTTCCGTGGGTGGTGGTCGTGCAATGATCCTGACCGTCGGATGGGTTTGATCAATTTGGTTAGGTTGGACGGTTGCAAATAAAGAATGGCCAACAATGGTCCCGTTTTTGAGGCAAAGTCGTTTGATCGAAATCATCTGACCATTAAAATAATGGCTGCTGTTTGTTGGGCTCCATGGTGAGAGCGGATTGCCGGTGACCCCGGTCACAGAGATATCTCTGTGCCCGTGGCTGTATGGGGTTCACAGAAATGTCCATGACAAATCCACTCTGTCCATCTATTTTTAAAGACCACGTTAGGATAGGATTATAAAATTCAGTAAGATCCAAGATGCAAGTGGGCCACACCAACAAAATAGTGGGAAAAGCAATTTCCACCGTTGAAACCTTCCGGAGCTGACCGTGATGTTTATATGACATCTAAACCGTTCATAGAATTATTAACACTCAGTTAAACTGCAGGAAAAAATATCATCTTGATACAAAACTTTTGTCACCATCAGATGTTTAATCCCCACTGGTTAGTGTGGTATGGCCCACCTGAGTTTTGAATCTTCTTGATTTGTTTTGTAATACTCTACTATTGTGGTCTTTCAAAACATATGGACGGAGTGGATTTGTCAAGGACATCTCTATGGGCCCACACAGCTCCGGGCACAGGCAATCCACTCTCCTCTATGGTCTACCCATTGTGGGCACCCACGAGATGAGCGGTTTGGATCCTTTCATCAGGTTAGCTTGCCTTGAAGAGATGATTTGTGGCCAATGTATGAGAGAAACTTGTGGCATGCTTCAGGTTAGCTCACCTTGAACACGTGGAGGTCCAAAAGTCAGGCCATCCACTCATCAGATGGGCCAGTCGCGGGCGAATGAAATGGACCATCAGGTAGATTAGTAGCCCACTTGATGTATTCACACCGTCCAACCCGTCTATCAGATATGTCACCTCAGAAAACTCGGTGGACCCAAAACTCGGTCCCATCAAAAACCTAGGTGGTGGGCTACAGTAAAGGGAACAAACTTGGAGGGAACGTCCACCCTCGAATTTCACAGAGGCCAACTGGAGTTGCAGAACATCCTGAAATCTTTCTTGAATCTTTATCTGGACAGCCTTGATTATGCACACACAACAGGGTGGGCCCCAACTCTAATCAACGGTTGGCTTTCCCCCTCAATATGCTTCCTGTGCTGTGGCCCATCTAGTTTTGGATCTGGCTGATTTTCCCTATAGGTCTTCTTAGGCAATGCATCTGATGGACAGGTCGGATTCCTTTTACGCATCACTAGGCCCCACAACTTCCCGGGACCACCCTAAGCTTACCATGGTATCGGTAGCACTCGAACGCACCGCTAAGGCCCACCTGATGAGTGGATCCCAACCGTTCAAAAGGAGGACCGTGTCTCAGTTATTCAAATTATTGTCATGATGGTCCTCACTGTGGATGGGCCATGCAACAAAAGCCCTTAAATTGGAAGATCCTAGCCATAGAATATTCAAACTTGTGTAATGATAAAACCCTTTCTAATTCGGGTGTTCCTTAGGGCCTGTTTGGTGGCAGAACCCAGAGCAAAGAGAAAATCTAGATTCCACCACTATTGGAATCCAAAATTGTAGAAACTAGAATGGAACATAGGCTCCATAACTTGATATTTGGTTGAAAACGGTGCACTTCAGATTGTGTTCCAACCATTGCTTGTAGCATGGCTCACTTGGGCTTCAAATCCACCTGAGAACCTTACCCTTGGCCTATTATGGTCCTGCAAGAGAAAAGGCCAAGTTAGATGGCAAATAAATATTATAGTGGGCCCTAGAAAGTTTTTAACGGTGGACATTCTATCAACACTGTTTTCTGTGGTGTGGCCCACTTGAGATTTAGATCTGCTTCATTTTTTGTTCAATGCCCTTAATTGAGATTTTAAGACTATGGTTATATAAAACATATAAAACATAGATGTACAACACATACATGGAGATGGCGACACTCACTTCTGCCTCTTTTTCGTTATGTAGAAACGGTCGCCCACATCTACTGGAATCCAAATTTTAGGGAACGGATTTCTAGATGCCAACCATACGGGCTACTATAATGGGCTAAGCGCATTGAAACCTAACCTTGCACCTAGTTCTATTTGGATGTACTGACTTTCAGATGACATATCTGAGCCATCCATTAGGTCCAACACCTCTCTCTTCCCTTACCTTGCAATAGCCATGGCAATCGGATGGCCTTATACTCAACATTATTGGAGCTATCTTCCAAAAGTGATCTTGTGCCTCTATTTTTACATGCCGCTGAATGGATGGTTTGGATCATCCAATCAATATGATTTCTACAAGGTAGCCTATGAAGAGTGAACCAGAACTAATAAACGGTCCAGATGGATGATGTGGATGCCAAGAAGTCCAAATGCAACTATGTACATGAGAAGGTTTTCATGACTTAGCCCACTGGATCATTACTCGTTTTCCATAGACCAGTGGTGCAACATCTGAGCTTCTCATTGTGTGCGACCTACCGTGCATGATACTTGAAACCAAAGGGCCAGGCCGCACCGGGCCAACAGGCTCTTAATGAACTGACTTGAATTTTAGGCGGGCCTGGCCTTAAATCTTGATGGGCCAAGCCAGCATTGACAGGCCTACATGTATGTCAATCGAAACCATCCAAACCAAAGATAAAAAAATTAATAAATAAAAAAAAACCTTTTTATGGATGAATCAATGTCCGAAAATCATTGATAAGACCATCGTAGCTATCCAGTTAGTGGCCACTTACTGAAAAAAAAAAAAACCAACCTATCTTAGCTCTCTCCCTCTCTTTCATGCACACGCAACAAAGACCTCTTTCAGACAATCCACATGCAAGTATTTTAATTCAGAGATTTGCAGGAATACATCCTCATGTATTGCACAAAACATATGCATCCGGCTAAGAATCAACCACATACGTATAACGAGGACATCAATTCAGTGAAAGCAATCATTCAAACCACCCTATGAATGATATGGATTTGCATATACGCGCTATGTGCTGCCCTTTGATAAAAGGTAAATGTAAATATCATTACTTATAAAACAAATAAAGACTATTTTGAAATAGACTGTCCATTGGAACCCACCAGCTCCCCCATTGTCTTCCCTCTCTGCATGATTGTAGCCACTAATCTTGACCATTTCATCAGGTGAATCCAAGCCATTCATGTATTTCTCTTTCTATTCTCCCGTTTGCAGCACACCAAAGTTGAAAGATCTGGAATTGTGAAAATTCAGGCAGTCTTCATCTCGTGGCTTAAATGATGATTAGTATGAGGGATTTTTAATCAAATGCCACCCATTTTTGAATAATTATATAGACCCACATTTTGAAGGGTATCTTTATTTTTAATCTAAGCAACCAAACTAGCTTATTTCTAAAATGATAAAAACACTCCTCAGATTTGATAGCCTTGGCTGCAATTTGGACTGTTTAAATGCTCTTGGACAATGATATAGATGATTCCAAGATTGTTTAGCACTAGGTAGCTAGCAATATGACCACTCAAAAGTGGGCAGACTGCTATATGGACCGTTCCAAAAGTAAGTGGACAGCCATCTAAACATTTTCAAAACGGTGAATAATGATTTAGACCGTTCAATAGTAAGTGGACAGCCATCTAAACATTTTCAAAACGGTGAATAATGATTCAGACCGTTCAATAGTAAGTGGACAATGATACGAAGTGTTTTAAGGTGGTGGATAATGATCTAGATGATCCTTTCAATAGTAAGTGGACAATGATACGAAGTGTTTTAAGGTGGTGGATAATGATCTAGATGATCCTTCCATCAATAGATATGGAAATCAATAGATATGGAAAGATATGAGCACTTCTTAAGGGGTGTTTTTCTCATTTTAAGAAATATTGGGTTTGACAAAAATTGATAAAATAAAGACACTCATAAAAATCTGAGCCTGGATTGGGTACTACCCCACAGGGATTTAGCTAGTGATCAACCGTCCTGTAAGGGGCTCTGTGAGGCCCATCATGATGTGTATGTTTTATCAACATTGTTTATCTATTTTGAAAATCATTTTAGGTGATGAACTCAAAAATGAAGCAAACCAAATGCTCAAGTGGACCACACAAGAGGAAACATAGGGGAATGAATGTCGATTGCTGAAGACCTCCTGGGTCCATGGAAGTTTTGGATCAAGCTGATATTTATGTTTTCCCTTCATCAAGGTCTATGTGACCTTATGAGCATGTTGGATGGGAAAGAAACATCACGATGGGCCCTAAAAAAGTTTCAACACCACTACTTCCTGTAGTGTGGTCCACTCAAGCCTTCGATCTACTTCCTTTTTGGGCTTATACCCTAAAATGATCCTTAAAAGTGGATGGATGGCCTGGATAAAACACATATATCAGGGTGGCCCCCACAAAGCCCCTGCCAAGACGGCCTGTCTCTAGCTTGGTCCTAGTGGAGGTGGTAACAATCGGTGCCCGAAACCTGGGTGCTAATATCTAAAGATTTTTATTTGGGTGGTTCTATGTAATTATGCAAAAAAAAAAAAAAAAAAAAAAAAGTTGGTGGAAAATCAGAGCAATGGGGCATGCGTACGGAAGCGGATTGCCTATGACAGCTGCCATAGGGATGTCCGTGACAAATCCATTATGTCCATCTATTTTGGAAGACCACTTTAGAACAGTATTTTTAAAAATAATGCATATCCAAAACTTAGATGGGCCATACCACACGAAAAAGTGGGTATTGAACCTTTAGCAGCGATAAAAGTTTTGCATTAGGATTATATGTTTTTTTACAATTTATATGAGTGTTAATAATTCTTTGAACGGTTTGGATGGCACATAAACATCAAGGCAATTGCCAGGTGGGCCACATGTGTGCCAGATAATTGCCTTTTCTATCCAATATGGGTTCACAAATCCCTTCATATGGGTTGATTTTGTTGAAAAAGTTTATTTGAAAACAATTTTAAAAGAAAAAATTACATTTGGTTTTTGTCCCATGTAGGATGGGAGAAAGAATTTTTACCTCTTTATAAGTAGGGTGTTGTGCACCTTACTTATTTATGGCAGAAGAGAGGGAGAATGGTGGCTTGTTCGCACTGGAACACCGCGCACGCTCACGGGCACGGGCTCGGGATCGGGCTAGGTGCGAGGGCGTGGGCACGTGAGGTAGTGTGGCTGTAGAGGTGCTAGTGGCGCACTTGGTACTTCGCACGTGCGCATCGTGTCGCAGATGGGTCGCGCCTTCGCGGATTGGTGTCCGAGTCGCGGTGTGACAGAGGCTAGGTAGGTCAGGTGGCTGGGTTCGGAACAGATGAGGTGCTGTGGGTGGGAGGTCTGACAAAGAAACATCTCTGCTTTTTATAGAGAGTTGCAGGGCTAATTAGAGGGACCTGTGTAACTGCTCATGCAGTAATGGTCCAGACCATGCAGTAACAGCTGCATGTGGCTAGCCCAACAGTAAAAAACGGCTAGCCATTAAGTCTAAACAGCCAGCATGCAGGTGCATAACTCCCACATGCACAACAGTCAGAAACTGCCATAAACGGCTAGTTTCTCATAACAGCCAGAAAACGGCTAGTGCCATTATGGCTCTGGATCAAAACTGTCAGCCACCCTTGCCTATATAAACCGGATAGGTCTGGTTCATTCCAACACAACAACAGAAATACAAGCATCTCTACTGAACCAGCACCCATCTAAGTCCGTTAGTCTCTCAGTTTGGTTGATACAAACCAAGCTACTTAGACCAGCGTAGTGGTCTGCCACTGCAAGAAGACGACCGTCATTCATTTTCTCTCTTTCTTTTCTTCATCTCATAGACAGTGTTACTGAGTTTCATAATGGTTCCTTCATTTTTTGCTAAACACAGAACCACATAAGGCTCGTCGTATCTTGGAAGCAATCCGCTTGCAACCTATCAACAGACTCAAAATAATTTAAGTAGAGGCGAATTACGCTTTAAGGACAGCGTGTTTTTTCACATGCTTCAGCCTGTCCTTATTTCTCTGTTTTTCCAATTAATTTATTTTCTGAGATCAGAAATTTTTCAACAAATTTTCCAACCCGTTCATCAGGCATGGTTGTTCTTCGTCTGGCTGGAACTTAGAAATCATGACGATCAAAACTTCAGGTAAGACGGACCACGAAAAACAGTAGGCATGAAACACCCACCATCAGTTTTGTCTACGGCTCACTATCCTGTCCATGTTTCATCCAATCCATTAATCTAATTTGGCTTCTCAGGATAAAAGCATTCCCCAAACACCATGCTATTCTAAAAGCACAAGTAGCCCCTTTATCATGGTATCTCCTTTCGGTTGACCAAAGTCAGCCACTGCATACAAGGCATAAGTGTACCCACAAAAAAGTGGGACCCACTTTAGATGGAGCATGCACCCAAGCTTATATTAATTTGACCATTCTAGCCTCTTACAAGTGGACATTCAACTCTTGGATTTGGACGGTCGATTGTTTCTCATCTGATTGTCCCATCGATGCCCACAACTTAGGTCGTTGGATAGTCTCTATAGTGTTAGTCTTTTGGATGTTATATGCCGTCTAATGTGATGGTTGCGATTTGGACGGTTTGGATTCAGGTACGCGCAAAGTGTACAGTGGCAGCCGAATCTGTAAGAATTCCGTACCTTGCCAGGTAATCATAAAGTCAAGGGGCAGCTTTGGTGGATCCTTTACTGTGGGCCCTACCGTGTGCCATACATCCACACCGTCCATCCATTTTCATAGCTCGTTTTAGGTTATGATCTGGTAAACGAAGCAGATCAAAATCTCACGTGTACCATATATACCATAGGAAACAACGGTAAGTAACCATTAAAAACTTCTCGTGGGCCACAAAGTTTCGGATCAAGTTGATATTTGTGTGGTCCCTTCATTCATCGCCCGCGGCTTTCGCAGGCATCTCCTGCACAAGGCATCTGGGTGGGCCCACCGTCAGGTTTTTGAGAAATCTACGCCGTCCAAACCGTTTTGTGAGATCATTTTAGGCGTTGTGACCAAAATTGAATGGGATACAACACTTAAGTGAGCCGAAAACATGACGATTGAACTTCCACAGTTGAAATATTCGTGGGGCCACCGAAGTTTCAAATCAGGATAATATTTGTGTTTTCAGTTCATCTCAGTAGAAATGACATTATGAACGGTATGGATGGAATATAAACATCAATGTGGACCCATAGAGGTTTCAACGGTAAGAATTTCCCTACACACCTTTTGCTTTAGTGCAGCCCACTTGAGTTTTGGATCCCGTTCATTTTTTGTCGCAACGCCTCAAATAATCTCACAAAACGGTTGGACGGCGTAGATTTCTCACAAACCTGACGGTGGGCCCCACACAGATTCCCTGTGCAGGAGATGCCTGCGAAATGCTTTCGCAGGCAATCCGCGCCCTCATTCATCGAGGTCTGTGAGTCTGTGATAGGTTGGATGGAAAATAAACATTCCGATGACTGCCGGAAGTTTTTAACGGTGAGTCAATTCGTCAAGAGCGTATGCTGTATGTTCGTCAATAAGAGCGGATTGTGTCCTATCCAGTCTATCCATCCTTTTTTTCTAGAGCATTTCAGGACATAATGGCAAAATTGAACCATGTTCAAACCTTAAGTGGACCTAACCACTGGAAACAATGGAAATTAAATGCCTACCGTTGAAAACTTATTAAGGCCACAGCAAAATTTTGGATCAAGTTGATATTCATATATTTCCTTCATCCCTGCCTGCCTGACCTTAGGAATAGATTGGATGACAAATAAATATCACCATGGACCGTAAAATGGTTTCAACGATGAATGTCATTATTCCCCTGTTTCGGGCGGTGTGGTCAACTTACGATTGGATATGCTTCCATTTTAGGCTCATCACCTAAACTTGGTGGTAAAACCGATGGGAGCTGATTAGCTGTTACCCCAGTAACACCTTAGTGGCCCTAACTGTGTGGGGCCATCTTGATGTATGATTTTTTATAAACACATTGTCTATGTGTTTTTATATATTATTTTAATATATGATTCCAAATCTTAAGAAGATACAAATCTCAGGTGGACTGTACCACTAAAAACAACTATGAATGACTATTAAAAACTTTTTTATGGACCGTCAAAGTTTTGGAGCAATCCGATCTTTATATTTTCTCTTCATTCAGGTCTTCTTAACATTACCAATAAGTTGGATGGAAAATCAACATTACCGAAACCAAACCTTATGGTGGGTCCTTTCGAATTTTTAATGGTGAGGTACCCAATCAGCACTGTTTCCTGTGGTGTGGTCCACCTGATATTTGGATCAGCTTAACTTTTTGGGCCAGTCCCTTAAATTAAACCATGTGGGGCCCACAGTGATTTATGTATTTTATCCACTCCGTCCATCCATCTTAACAAACAAGTTTAGCTATGGTGCCAAAAAATGAAGCATATAAATATCTAAAGTGGACCACACCACAAGAAAAGTGTGAACTGAATGTCTACCATTGAAAATTTCTCGGAGGACACAAAAGTTTTGGATTAAGCTGATATTTGTGTTTTCCGTTCATCCATATCTATGAGATCTTATGAACAGGTTCATGACAAATAAACATCACTGTAGGGCCTGGGAAGGTTTCAACGGTGGAAATCATTATTCCCACTGTTTCCCATGGCATGGTCCACTTGAGATTTGGATATGCTTAAATTTTGGGCTCAACCACTAAAATGAGCTGGAAAAACATATAGACGGAATAGATAAATCTCATACATTCTAGGTGGGCCCAGCTGAGTTTACTCCGCACGATAAGAGCGTGCGTTACTCTGCACGCAATCCGATTCCAAGTAGCGCCCATATACATGACCTGTTGGGCCCACAGAGTTTTACCCCATGCGGAGTTGGAAATTGACCGGTGGGCCCCACTCACGATGCTGAACCTGCGTCAGGGAAAGTAAGTACGTTACGGATTTCACGTCGTTTGGTTTGGTAAAAGATGCTTGGTAGGTCGACACCATCTCTGCACGCATAGCGTGTGAACGTGACACGTATATAGGATATCTGATCCGTACGTAAGATTGCCTCCTCCGTTATTTAGCACCGGGTGCCAGGATGAGGCGGTTCGGCCATCCGGTGGGCCCCATGCCTCATTAAATCTGGACCATTGGCAAGTTTTACCTACAAACCGTCCATTCATCTTTCATAGAGGTGGCCCATCTAATGACTGGTCTCGCCAGGTTATCTTCACGGTGGTAACAATATTATGGTTGGTCCAGATGTCCTACACGTGCCAACTTGGCCCGCTTGCTGCAATGTGTAGAGGAGATAACGAGTAAACGGTGTATACACCATGGGCTAGAGTTGTCACGATCAGTCGATTATAAGCCATCCATCCATTCATTAGGTACAGCGCATCAGGCAGTGATTCGTGCACCAGCGTGCCACTATAAAGTAACGTGATTCATTCCTTGCTGGGATTATATTTTGAAGTGGGATGGGATTGTTTCCAAGCAACAGGGAATGTGAGGGCATATTTGGAAGGTAAAAAGATTCTTGGTGCGGTGTTTTTTGGACACTCTACGGGTAGTATTGGTTATAAAGCAGCTGTGGAATAAGATATCTGGAGATATGTGACTAAGGCTGTGTGGGGCTTATATAGATATTCCTCGCAAATCCATACCGTTCTTCTGTTTTAAAAGACCATAATAAGATCAACGGCTAAAAATCAGTGGATCTAAAAGTCAGGTGGACCATACCACACAAAGCAACGGTGACTGAACGTCTAAAGGTGACAAAAGTTCTGAATCAAGATGATATTTTGTGGATATAGTTTATCTGAGTAGTAATAACCTTATGAATGGTTTGGATGACATATAAACATCATGGTCAGCTTTAGAAAGGTTTCAATGGTCTACACTTTCAGTTCCCATTGTCTCGTATTATATGGCCCATCTAAGTTTTGGATTTGACTGATTTTTGGACTCCCATCCTATTATGAAATTTTAAAACAAATGGATAGAGTGGATTTGTCATGAACATTGTTGTGGGCTCCACACAGCCCCCAACACAAGTGATCGGCAATATGCTCTCGATTTTGTAAGAAAATATGAAAAATCTGGAAAATCAAAGTGGGATTGGGTGAATCCTTCTCAATGCAGCTTTGCATTTGGCGTGGTTTCCAAACCCCGATTCCAAACAAGAGATGGATTTGGAAACATGGTATTGGCAATTCAATCCCTCTTAATCCATTCTAATATGTTGCACCAAACACCTCACTTTATTAATGGGCCTACAACTTATGTGGTGTGACGTATATATAAATTAAAGACAATAATTTCTCTTATTATGCTTGGAAATTGGAGATTTCATATAAGCCGTCATGTGGCCATAAATTGGGTTCCAAAAGTTATGGACATCCAAATCTCAAGTGGACCATACCCATAGGAAACAGTGGTGTTGAGTGCCTCAATATTAAAAAAATCCAAAGAACGCATTAATGTTTGTTTTTAATCAAGCTATTGATAATGAAGGGAAAATACAAAGATCAAGTTGATCCAAAACTTTTGTGGCCTCTAGAAACTTGTTATTGTTCATTCATCATGGTTTCTAGTGATATGGTCCACCTACGATTAGGGCCTTTTTAAGGTTTGGGATACATTCTAAAATGAAATGTAGAAACAGATGAATGGAAAATACATCAATATGGGCCCCACACGTTTAGGGTAACACCTACTAAGTTGGTCCCTGGTAACAGCTAATTGACTTTGGGGATATTAATTAAAAAAGCACTTGATTTATGATGCTATTATAAAAAGTCTTATGTGTTAGAAGCCCTTCTTTTATTAGCCTTCTAGGCACTATCCAACAAAAATGCTATTCTGCTGCCACTGCTTTGGTACGGTGGGTGTGGGCCCACTAAATCAAGGATTGGGGCTACCCCTCGATCAATCTAATACATTCATTTTAATTGGACAATTGTTAACCCACAATATGATCATTTAAAAAAAAAAAACAAGGAGAACTTCCACATCTACATTAATGCTGTGAGTTAATTTCAATTTGTTTCCTCCGATGTGGTTCATTTGTAATGAGTTTTGCCTAGGAGTGCACACGGTTCGGTTTGGACCGGTCTTGGGGTGAAATCGGAACCGAACCATTCTCAACGATTTCAGAAAAATTGGAACTGGAACCGAACCATTTACACCCTAGAACTGAACCGTAAAAACCAGCTCGATTTCAGTTCTACGGTTCTGGGCTTTTTATAATTCGGCCTAAATGCATTGGATTCCCCCGCCCTGCCATGGGCATACCTTGAAGTGTTTGTTATATCTACATTATCCATGCTCATTGTTAGGCAATATTTAAATGGGTCGCATTAAAACAAATTAGATAGATCCAAATTTAAGTGGACTACTAGACATGAAATAGTGAGGGGTTTGGCTCTAGTGTTCGGTTCTAGGTTCGATTTTACGGCTCAATTTATGGTCCGGTCTAGTTCTACAGAACCCTATATCGAAAACCGAACAAAACTAACCGGTTCTTTGATTTTTGAAATCGGAACCAGAACCGATACACTTCAGAACTGGATTGAACTAAACCGAACTAACTAGTTCCGGTCCGATTTAACGGTTCCATTAATTCCATGTGCACCCCTAGTTTTATACTTAAATTTAGACAGATGATAAGATATGAAAATCTCTTTCATGTAAACAACTTGAATATACTTGTAAGACTATCAATTGATTTTATCAAATAATGCTCCACATTTAAAAGACACGTAGAGTACCTTTTGCCTGGTAAAATCGTTAAAATGCTTTTTTTTTTTTTTTGTTTTTTCTCAAATAAGTGTTAAAGTCAATACATTGCGGCCCAGGTGGATTGTGTACAACAGCCAACCCATCCAAAAGGTGCATCCACATTTATGATCATATATACAAAAAAAAAATGAGGACAATCCAACTATCAGGTCATGGGCACTGTAAGGGAAATTACAAACAACCTAGAACTGTGGACGGCCTACTTAATATTGATTAGATGGGCCTCATTATATATACAAGTAGGGTTATATGGGCCCACCCAGATATACGGGTTTTGTTTACATCCTCCAATTTTTACAGATCTAAGTTTCAAGTGTACCACACCATAGGAGCCATTGTAATGTTTATTTGCCATCCGACCCATTGACTTGGACGAAGGTAAAAAACACAAATATCAAGGGATCCAAAACTTCGAAGGCTCCCAACAAGTTTTTAATGGTAGGCGTTCAACACCCACAGTTGAACCTGGGATCTGCCTTCTTTCTTGGTTAATACCCTAAAATAATCTGGAAAAATGAATGGACGGAATGGATAAAACTCATAGATCACGGTGGGCCAATGCCTGGGTAGGACGCATTCGGCTTCTGATATTTACTGTTCTCGACGAATCCGCTCTGCCACGCATGTGCAATCATTTCAAAATGGGAAAGTCCGACTGACCGCCCCGCCCCCAACTGTCGAAATCTTCTAATCCTGGCACGACTCGAGATTTTATAATCATACATGACACGTGTAAGTACAAGAAGTGCAAGGGCAGATTCGTATCACTTGAGTTGCAGGAAAAGACATTGCTACTCAGAAGAACATCAATATCGGTAGCACGCATGAATGAATTGAACCCCACCTTGAAAACACGCTGACCCAAGATAGCACGTCACCTGCACTGGTGGACCACAAGTGCAAATTCAATCTACAACATTGGTCTGTTTCTGTTAAAACCCCTTTTATTGCTATGCGTCTGGCATCGAACGATCAGACCGATCTGATCTTCCGCCAAACTCTTCTTCATCACAAGCACATGTAATGAGCGGTATGGATCTCCACACTTACGTCGATAACACGCGTGAGCGATCACGTTCCAAGAAAGAGGACGTCACACGTAGGGGTATGGGCGCGGACTGCGTACTACCCCCACCCGTCCCGAGCTCGGAACAGGCAGGGGCTTTGAGTGGCCATCATGATGTATGGGTTTTATCCACACCGTCCATCCATTTTTAGGAATCATTTTAGGACGTAAGAAAAAAAATGAGACATAGAGAAGACACAAGTGGACCACACAATGGGGATTAAAATTTTACCGTTGAAAACTTCTTGGGGCCACAGAAGTTTTGAATCCAGCTAATATTTGTATTTTCCCTTCATCGAGGTATGTGTGATCTTATGAACAGGTTGGATGGAAAATAAAGATCACAGTGGGCTCTAGGAAGGTTTCAACGGTGGATGTCATTCCCCACGACTTTCTTTGCTGTGGTCTAGTTTATCTTTGGATCTGCCTCTTTTTTGGGACCATTCAATAAAATGATCTCAAAAAATGGACGGACGGTTTGGATATAACACATGCATCATGGTGGGCCCACAGAACTTGGTGACCACGCAACCTACTTCCGTTGTCTTCACGGAGAATCACTCAAATTTTATTAAATGACGAAAAAACCCTTTAACGGTCGAGTGTCTTCCTTGCTAAAACAGCAATATTTGGTCTCTCTTCGTTTCATCTGAAAACCCCTCTCTTCTTTTGCTCTGGAAATTTCTCCCTCTTCCCTCTCTCTCTGAAAGCCTCTTTCCCTCTCTCATCTCTCATCGTCATTAGAAGAATGATGCAAGCGTGTTGCATGCCTCTCTCGGTTTATCTCTCTCTTCTAGGGTTCTAGAAATTCTCTCCATTTTATGTGATTATTGCATCTGTTTTTTTTTTTTTGTTTTTTGTTTTTTTTTTCTGATCGCAATCCATTTCATTGCTGGTTTTGGTTGCAGACAATGGAAGTGATCGTCCATGGCTAGGATCGAACCTCTCCACGAAGGGCGTGGGGCATTTTGTTCATGAGAGGCACTGGTGGAAGGTCATCCGTTAGGTATAGCAGTCTACTGCATTTCATTATCCGCGAGCGGAAGATTTGTAATTAATCTTATCTCTGCAATGTCATAGCAAATGCTGCTGTAGAGTCAACGAAATCCCCTTTGCATCTAGAAAGGTTTGCTGAAGCCACGCATTTGTGTGTGGTCCTGCCATCACATTCAAGCACACGCGCCAATTAGATGCATGCGTGTGAGAATCGAGATTTCCATCAGGTGGGTCACACTGATTAACCTTCTGTCTCAAACCTCAGGCTGTTTCACTCCTGAGGGATGCCACAATATACAAAAAAGGGAAGACTAAAGTCTCTCTCTCCCTCTCTCGTAGCTATTCATTGGTTTTGTACATTGTGGCATGCTTTTAAGACTCGGACGAGTCTAATACGACCCGTATGAGTTGACTTGGACACGGTCAGACCTGATCCGGTTCGATGCCAAGGGTCAGCCTCCCTGAGTGACTGCTGAATTGGGTGAGTCGGGCCTATTCAGCCCCGAACTCAGATGAGTTGCGACTTGCCTCGGGGCTGAACGGGTTGGGTTAACTCACCGAGTCTTTTAACTACGCTCTGTGGCTCACTTGAGTGAAACGACCAGATGTTTAGGCAATGGATCCAAACAGTGAGGCCCACTTTACCTGATGGTAAGCTCGTGGGCCACATGTGTGCCATACTTGCTCATGCGTGAGCATGAGCGTGGATGGGCAGGGCTCCACATGCACGTGGGCTAAACAAATCTCTGCCTTTGTATCTTGATTCTGGTTTCAATTTTCATGGTGCTTGGCGTGCAATGGATCTGGCCTTAAAAGATTTGTAGGAACAGGCTAGCATTCTCCAAATGGCTAGCATTGTCCATTTTGGCAGTGCCACGTTGGTGACTGTGTTTGGATTTTACTGGGTTTCTTGGTCATTTTGTTGTGCAACAGCTTGGCAAGTGGTATTTCCTTTTTTATTTAGTTTGGTTTTGTTTGGAATTTATTCTTTTTTTCTGGTAATTGTTTGAAGGATTTTTAGTTGGGTGGCTGAATTGGTTCTGTAAGCACTATGTATATGCTCATGCTTTCATTGGCTTGTATTGTCAACATGAAAAAAAAGAAGCAGAATGCAGTTGTAGAACCTTTATTCTTTGCAACAATAACAAACTTTATTGAAGAAAGGAAAGAAAAATTTGAGATGAGAGAATACAAGATGAACTGCAAAAGGGAAATTCAATTCCCAACTACTAATATATCACCACCATCTTCACAAGAACATCTGCTTCTTTGTTTGAATCCAAAACAACATTACACATTTTCGTAACTATAATGCCATGACCCTGATCTCTTCTTAAGAATGTCCCTAGACTATCACATTAATGCTCCATGGAGTTTATAACCTCTGTCATCTGTCCGCTAAAGTGGTATCTAAAGTCGTGGTTCCTTTTTGAGATTGTGAGGAATCTCATCAATATCTCAAATTGATGGGTGATTTGGTTAGGTATTGCATTAGTCGTTTCAGTAATGCTAAATTAACTTCAATAGTGTAAATTTTAATAGTACTTTTTCATGCATGGTGTTGATGTTCTCATAACTAGATGTACTTTGGCTGTACTTATTTCTCGTCCTTTTGATTGTGTTCTTATGTGTTGTTGATCTTTTGAATGTTGTGTATCCAATGCATTTGGATTGTAATGATGAAACACAACCCGTGAGATGAAAACTCAATTATGGCGGTAATAGCAAATGCTAATGTTATTCTTGAATATAATTGAGTTGTATTCTTTACTTATAATCTGCTGTTTTCTGTTGTGGGATTTGAGGGGCTTTGAGGGAATATTATGTTGAATTTTTTTTTTATTTGTCCCCAGGAAGGGAATATGAGACAAGAATTTACAGTTTTGAGAACAGCTTGCCATAGCAGGTCTCCACTCAGGTTTTTCTTTCATGTTTGATGTTCAACATTCATTCCTTTTGCTCTGTTAGATGCTGAGTAGCACTGTTTTTCTTGAAGAGAAGTTTCTGCAATATGAGAAAATGCACTAAGGTTTTCTGATATGGTTTTGGCAACATCGGCTAATTCTAAATCCTATGGAAAAATGTTGCTTTGCAACACACGCTCAATGAACTTCTTCGTATTTGACTAGTATCTATGTTTATTTTTTTTTCTAGGCAATTAGCTTCTTATTTAAGGTTAGTGTGGAACTGTTATTGTTAAGTGCTTGTGATTACAGGAATTTATCCATAGTTGCTCAAAATTGTTTAGATGCTGGAATTTTGGCTTCATTTATGGATGATGAAGTCCTGCAATGTCATTTTATCTTGTGCAATAGTAATGGGCTATTCTATACTCTGATATTGAAGGCCGCAATTGGTCGGGACCGTTTAATCCCTTGATTGGTTTCTTAGTTGTGCTCTAAAAAAACTCTTAAGTGAGGATATTATCATGTCTAGCATATTTTTATTATTATTGGTTATACACCGTCTCTCTCTCTCTCTCTCTCTCTCTCTCTCTCTCTCTCACATTTCTCCTTTTTTTCCTTCTCTTCTTCGGGAGGGGAGGGTAAAGTGGTTCAAGTGAAGAAGTCAATGTTGTAACTTTTACTTACCTCACATGGGTTGACTGCTAACACTCAATACTAGGCTCATTCATTTTGTAGGATGTCTTTCGGGTTTGTAGGTTTTAAATTCTTAATTACTTTTTACCTTTTGGAAGAGAGATAGGGTTTAGAATATTCCTATCTGACGTTATCAAAAAGTGTGATAGATTTAATCATAAGCTTGACAAATAGCAAATTTTGGAGACAAATTTTAGTTCTTTAATGACGTGGAATTTTAAGCCAAAATTGTGCATCGTTTTGTAATTTGTCTTTTTGTTTTGTTTTTTTTTAATTTATATATTGGTACCTGTAGCCTCCATACCTTTAGGAACTAATTATTAGTTTTGGATTTTCAAGTAGGGTTTAGCTAATCCCATTAGTTCTTAGGGTCTAACAGTTAGGATTATACATATTAAGGTCATTTGTTATACCATTTTGGGGCACAAAAGTTGCCCTTTGCTTTAAAATTTTAGTTTTTTGAGTTGAACCTTCTTGTCATCCTAATGCTTGTTCTTGGTCATTCAAGATATTGGAGGGTGTGACATTCGAAAACAAGAAATTCGCAAAGCAGTTGAGTTTTACCAATCCTAGTTATTCGAATGACTTAGTTGATTTTTATGGCCAAACATCTCATACGACTGAGCTCATTTAAAGTTGGGAATGGGGGGTGGCTCATCCTGCACTCAATCATCGAAATCATTAATATGGAAGGTAAGTTTTTGTTGATCCAAACCACTCATATGTGTGCGACTAGTTCTACCAATTCTAATTGTTTGAGCTCAATTTATTCATTCCAACACTCTTATTACTTGGCCTATATTGAGTGATCCCAAATGTATCTTTGGTTGAGCAAGTCTCCTATAATTACTATGTGATCCTAATTGTATATATGGTTTGGCCTGTACTTAGTGATCTGCGTTGCTTAGGCAAATTTGTAGTGATTCATACCATTCATCTATACGGTTGGGCCAGTCTCTTATAATTTAAGCCATTCGAATGACTCAGTTGATATTATGGCCAAACATCTCATATGACTGAGCTCATTTGAAGTTGGGAAGGAGGGGTGCCTTGGCCCGTACTCAATCATCAAAATCGTCAATATGGAAGGCTAATATTCATTGATCCAAACCACTCGTATGTGTGTGACTACTTCCAAATATTCTAATTATTCGAATGTCTAGGGGGAGTGGCAATATGGAAGGCGAGTTTTCAATGATCAAAACCACTCGTATGTGTGTGACTAGTTCTAGCAATCCTAATTATTTGAATGACTCAGTTGATTTTTATGGCAAAAAACATCTCATATGACCGGGCTCATTTAAAGTTGGGAATGACAGTGGTTTGGCTCGCACTCAATCATCGAAAGCGTAAATATGGAAGGCAAATTTTCATTGATTTAAAACACTAGAATGTGAGTAGTTCTAGTAATTCTAATTATTCGAATGACTCAGTTATTTTTATAGACAAACATCTAATGTGACTGAGAGAATTTACAGTTGGAATGAGATTATTAGGACTGCTCTGAGTTATCTAACTTCTTAATACAGAAGAAGGCTAGTTTTCAATGATCCAAACCCTTCATATGTGTGACTAGTTCTAGTGATTCAAAGTGATTGAACAACTCATCCCACTTTTCAGTGATCCACATCATTCATTTGATTTGATTCGAGGACTATATCTTATGATCCGGTTACTTTTCGTGTGACTCGATCCATTTTTTATGATCAAACTATTCATCCATCTGCGCTCGATTTATTTATCCGAACACTCTTTTTTACTTGGCCTGTATTGAGTGATCTGCGTTGTTTAGGCAAATTTGTAGTGATTCATACTATTCATCTGTACGGTTGGGCCAGTCTCCTATAATTTAAGCTATTCGAATGACTCTCGGTCGATTTTATGTCCAAACAACTCATATGACTGAGCTGATTTGAAGTTGGGTAGGAGGGGTGCCTTGGCCTATACTCAGTCATCAAAATCATCCATATTGAAGACTAATTTTCATTGATCCAAACCACTCGTATGTGTGTGACTAGTTCCAACTATTCTAATTATTCGAATGTCTAGGGGGGGTAAATATGGAAGGTGAGTTCTCAATGATCCAAACCACTCGTAAGTTTGTTTTAGCAATTCTAATTATTCGAATGACTCGGTTGATTTTTATGACCAAACATCTCATATGACTGAGCTCGTTTAAAGTTGGGAATGGGGTGGCTCGTCCCGCACTCAATCATCCAAATCGTTAACATCGAAGGCAAGTTTTCATTGATCCAAACCACTCGTATGTGTGTGACTAGTTCTAGCAATTCCAATTATTCGAATAACTCAGTTATTTTTATAGACAAACATCTAATGTGATCGAGAGAATTTACAGTTGGAATGGGATTACTAGGACTGCTCTCAGTTATCTAACTTCTTAATATAGAGGAAGGCAAGTTTTCAATTATCCAAACCATTCATGTGTGTGACTAGTTTTAGTGATCCAAAGAGATCGAATAACCCATCTCACTTTTCAGTGATCCATATCATTCATTTGATTTGTTTCGAGGACTATATCCTATGATCCGGTAACTTTTCGTGTGACTCGGTCCATTTTTTATGATCAAACTATTCATCCATCTGAGCTCGATTTATTTATCCGAACACTCTTATTACTTGGCCTGTATTGAGTGATCTGCGTTGTTTAGGCAAATTTGTAGTGATTCATACCATTCATCTGTATGGTTGGGCTAGTCTCCTATAATTTAAGCCATTCGAATGACTCAGTTGATTTTATGGCCAAGCATCTCTTATGACTGAGCTGATTTGAAGTTGGGTAGGAGGGGTGCCTTGGCCCATACTCAGTCATCAAAATCGTCCATATGGAAGACTAATTTTCAATGATCCAAACCATTCGTATGTGTGTGATTAGTTTTAGCAATCTTAATTATTCGAATGACTCAGTCGATTTTTATCGCCAAACATCTCATATGACTGAGCTCATTTAGAGTTGAGAATGGCAGTGGTTTGGCCCGCACTCGATCATCGAAATCGTTAATATGGAGGACAAGTTTTCATTGATCCAAATCACTCGTATGTGTGTGACTAGTTCTAACAATTCTAATTATTCGATTGACTCAAATATTTTTACAGACAAACATCTCATGTGAGTGAGAGAATTTACAGTTGGAATGGGATTACTACGACTGCTCTTAGTTATCTAACTTCTTAATACAGAGGAAGGCTAGTATTCAATGATCCAAATCATTCATATGTGTGACTAGTTCTAGTGATCCAAAGTGATCGAACAACCCATCCAACTTTTCAGTGATCCGTATCATTCATTTGATTTGATTCCAGGACTATATCCTATTATCCGGTAACTTTTCGTATGACTCGGCCCATTTTTTATGATCAAACTATTCATCGATCTGAGCGCGATTTATTTATCCGAACACTCTTATTACTTGGCCTGTATTGAGTGATCCGCGTTGTTTAGGCAAATTTGTAGTGATTCATACCGTTCATCTATACGGTTGGGCCAGTCTGCTATAATTTAAGCCATTCGAATAACTCAGTTGATTTTAAGGCCAAACATCTCATATGACTGAGCTGATTTGAAGTTGGGTAGGAGGGGTGCCTTGGCCCATACTCAGTCATCAAAATCGTCCATATGGAAGACTATTTTCATTGATCCAAACCACTCGTATGTGTGTGACTAGTTCCAACTAATCTAATTATTCGAATGTCTCGGGGGGTGTAAATATGGAAGGCGAGTTTTCAATGATCCAAACCGCTCGTATGTGTGTGATTAGTTTTAGCAATCCTAATTATTCGAATGACTCGGTTGATTTTTATGGCCAAGCATCTCATATTACTGAGCTCATTTAAAGTTGGGAATGGGGGGTGGCTTGTCTCGCACTCAATCATCGAAATCGTTAATATGGAAGGCAAGTTTTCATTGATCCAAACCACTCGTATGTGTGTGACTAGTTCTAGCAATTTTAATTATTCGAATAACTCGGTTATTTTTATAGACAAACATCTAATGTGACCGAGAGAATTTACTGTTGGAATGGGATTACTAGGACTGCTCTCAGTTATCTAACTTCTTAATATGGAGGAAGGCAAGTTTTCAATTATCCAAACCATTCATATGTGTGACTAGTTCTAGTGATCGAAAGTGATAGAATAACCCATCCCACTTTTCAGTGATCCATATCATTCATTTGATTTGTTTCGAGGACTATATCCTATGATCTGGTAACTTTTCGTGTGACTCGGTCCATTTTTTATGATCAACCTATTCATCCATCTGAGCTCGAATTATTTATCCGAACACTCTTATTACTTGGCCTGCATTGAGTGTTCTGCGTTGTTTATGAAAATTTATAGTGATTCGTATCATTCATCTGTATGGTTGGGCCAGTCTCATATAATTTAAGCCATTCGAATGACTCAGTTGATTTTATGGCCAAACATGTCATGTGACTGAGCTCATTTGGAGTTGGGTAGGATTGGTGCCTTTGCCCATACTCAATCATCAAAATCGTCCATATGGAAGACTAATTTTCATTGATCAAAACCACTCGTATGTGTGTGACTAGTTCCAACTATTCTAATTATTCGAATGTCTACGGGGGTGTAAATATGGAAGGCGAGTTTTCGATGATCCAAACCACTCGTATGTCTGTGATTAATTTTTGCAATCCTAGTTATTCGAATGACTCGGTTGATTTTTATGACCAAACATCTCATATGACTGAGCTCATTTAAAGTTGGGAATGGCAGTGGTTTGGCCCGCACTGTAGCATCGAAATCTTTAATATAGAGGGCAAGTTTTCATTGATCCAAACCACTCGTATGTGTGTGACTAGTTCTAGCAATTCTAATTATTCGAATAACTCAGTTATTTTTATAGACAAACATCTAATGTGACCGAGAGAATTTACTGTTGGAATGGGATTACTAGGACTGCTCTCGGTTATCTAACTTCTTAGTATAGAGGAAGGCAAGTTTTCAATTATCCAAACCATTCATATGTGTGATTAGTTGTAGTGGTCGAAAGTGATCGAATAACCCATCCCACTTTTCAGTGATCCATATCATTCATTTGATTTGTATCGAGGACTATATCCTATGATCCGGTAACTTTTCGTGTGGCTCGGTCCATTTTTTATGATCAAACTATTCATCCATCTGAGCTCGATTTATTTATCCGAACAGTCTTATTACTTGGCCTGTATTGAGTGATCTGCATTGTTGAGGCAAATTTGTAGTGATTCATACCTTTCATCTATATGGTTGGGCCAGTCTCCTATAATTTAAGCCATTCGAATGACTCAGTTGATTTTATGACCAAACATCTCATATAACTGAGCCCCTATAATATGGAAGACTAATTTTCATTGATCCAAACCACTCGTATGTGTGCAACTAGTTCCAACTATTCTAATTATTCGAATGTCTTAAGGGGGGTGTAAATATGGGAGGGGAGTTTTCAATGATCCAAATCACTCGTATGTGTGTGATTAGTTTTAGCAATTCTAATTATTTGAACGAATTAGTTGATTTTTATGACCAAACATCACATATGAGTAAGCTCATTTAAAGTTGGGAATGGCAGTGGTTTGGCCCTCACTTAATCATCGAAATCGTTAATATAGAGGGCAAGTTTTCATTGATCCAAACCACTCGTATTTGTGTGACTAGTTCTAGCAATTCTAAATATTCAAATGCCTCAGTTGATTTTTATGAACAAACATCCTATACGACTGAGCTCATTTAAAGTTGGAATAGGATGAGTAGGACCTCTCTCAATTATCCAACTTCTTATTACAGAGGAAGGCTAGTTTTCCATGATCCAAACCATTCATATGTGTGACTTGTTCTAGAGATGCGACGTGCTCGATTAGCTCATTGCACTTTTAAGTGATACATATCATTCATTTTATTTGATTCGAAGACTATATCTCGTGTTTCGGTAATTTTTCGTCCGACTCCGCTCTTTTTTTATGGTTAAACTATTCATACATCTGAGCTCAATTTATTCATTCAAACACTCATAGTACTTGGCTTGTATTGAGTTATCCCAATAGTTAATTTGGTTGGGGTAGTCTCCAATCATTACTGAACCCGTATTTTTGTGATCTTTATTGTAAATATGGTTAGGCCTGTACTCAATGATCTGAGTTGTTTATGCAAATCTGTAGTGATTCATACCAGTCGTCTATAAAGTTGGGCCAGTCTCCTATCATTTAAGTCATTCGAATGCCTCAATTGATTTTTATGGCCAAACATCCCATATGACTGAGTTGATTTGAAGTTGGGAAGGAGTGGTGGCTTGGCCCTTACTCGCTCATCGAAATCGTCAATATGGATGGTTAATTTTCATTGATCCAAACAACTCGTATGTTTAGGGGGTGGCAATATGGAAGGCGAGTTTTCAATGATCCAAACCACTCGTATGTGTGTGATTAGTTCTAGGTATATGAAGTGCTCGATTAACTCGTTCCACTTTTAAGTGATCCATATCATTCATTTGATTTGATTCGAGGACTATATCCCGTGTTCAAGTAATTTTTTGTCTGGCTCCGCTCAATTTTTATGATCAAACTATTCATACATCCGAGCTCAATTTATTCGTTCAAACACTCGTAGTACTTGGCTTGTATTGAGTGATCCGAATAGTTAATTTGGTTGGGATAGTCTCCAATCATTACTCGGCCTGTATTTTTGTGATCTTAATTGTAAATATGGTCAGGCCTGTACTCAGTGATCTAAGTTGTTTATGCAAATTTGTAGTGATTCATACTAGTCATCTATAAAGTTGGGCTAGTCTCCTATCATTTAAGCCATTCGAATGACTCGGTTGATTTTTATGGCCTAACATCCCATATGAGTGAGTTGATTTGAAGTTGGGAAGGAGCGGTGGCTTGGCCCTTACTCGATCATCGAAATCGTCAACATGGAAGGTTAATTTTCATTGATCCAAACAACTCGTATGTCTAGTGGGGTTGGCAATATGGAAGATGAATTTTCAATGATCCAAACCACTCGTATGTGTGTGGCTATTTCTAGCAATCATAATTATTCGAATGACTCGGTCGATTTTTATGGCCAAACATCTCATATGAATGAGCTCATTTAGTGTTGAGAATGCAGTGGTTTGGCCCGCACTCAATCATCGAAATCGTTAATATGGAGGACAAGTTTTCATTGATCCAAATCACTCGTATGTGTGTGACTAGTTCTAACAATTCTAATTATTCGAATGACTCAATTATTTTTATAGACAAACGTCTCATGTGAGTGAGAGAATTTACTGTTGGAATGGGATTACTATGACTGCTCTCAGTTATCTAACTTCTTAATACAGAGGAAGGCTAGTATTCAATGATCCAAATCATTCATATGTGTGACTAGTTCTAGTGCTCCAAATTGATCAAACAACCCATCCTTCTTTTTAGTGATCCGTATCATTCATTTGATTTGATTCGAGGACTATATCCTATGATCCGGTGACTTTTCGTATGACTCGGCCCATTTTTTATGATCAAACTATTCATCGATCTGAGCTCGAATTATTTATCCGAACACTCTTATTACTTGGCCTTTATTGAGTGATCCGCGTTGTTTAGGCAAATTTGTAGTGATTCATACCATTGATCTTTACGGTTGGGCTAGTCTCCTACAATTTAAGCCATTCGAATGACTCGGTTGATTTTATGGCCAAACATCTCATATGACTTGAGCTGATTTGAAGTTGGTTAGGAGGGGTGCCTTGGCTCACGCTCAGTCATCAAAATCGTCCATATGGAAGACTATTTTCATTGATCCAAACCACTCGTATGTGTGTGACTAGTTCCAACTGATCTAATTATTCGAATGTCTAGGGGGGTGTAAATATGGAAGGGGAGTTTTCAATGATCCAAACCACTCGTATGTGTGTGATTTGTTTTAGCAATCCTAATTATTCGAATGACTCGGTTGATTTTTATGACCAAACATCTCATATGACTGAGTTCATTTAAAGTTGGGAATGAGGGGTGCCTTGGCTCACGCTCAGTCATCAAAATCGTCCATATGGAAGACTATTTTCATTGATCCAAACCACTCGTATGTGTGTGAATAGTTCCAACTAATCTAATTATTCGAATGTCTAGGGGGGTGTAAATATGGAAGGGGAGTTTTCAATGATCCAAACCACTCGTATGTGTGTGATTTGTTTTAGCAATCCTAATTATTCGAATGACTCGGTTGATTTTTATGACCAAACATCTCATATGACTGAGCTCATTTAAAGTTGGGAATGGGGGGTGGCTTGTCCCGCACTCAATCATCCAAATCGTTAACGTGGAAGGCAAGTTTTCATTGATCCAAACCACTCGTATGTGTGTGACTAGTTCTAGCAATTCTAATTATTCGAGTAACGGAATTATTTTTATAGACAAACATCTAATGTGACCGAGAGAATTTACAGTTGGAATGGGATTACTAGGACTGCTCTCAGTTATCTAACTTATTAATATAGAGGAAGGCAAGTTTTCAATTATTCAAACCATTCATATGTGTGACTAGTTCTAGTGATCCAAAGTGATCGAATAACCCATCCCACTTTTCAGTGATCCATATCATTCGTTTGATTTGTTTCGAGGACTATATCCTATGATCCGGTAACTTTTCGTGTGACTCGGTCCATTTTTTATGATCAAACTATTCATCCATCTGAGCTCGATTTATTTATCCGAACACTCTTATTACTAGGCCTGTATTGAGTGATCTGCGTTGTTTAGGAAAATTTGTAGTGATTCATACCATTCATCTGTATGGTTGGGCCAGTCTCCTATAATTTAAGCCATTCGAATGACTCAGTTGATTTTATGGCCAAGCATCTCTTATGACTGAGCCGATTTGAAGTTGGGTAGGAGGGGTGCCTTGGCCCATACTCAGTCATCAAAATCGTTAATATGGAAGACTAATTTTCATTGATCCAAACCACTCGTATGTGTGTGACTTGTTCCAACTATTCTAATTATTTGAATGTCTAATGGGGGTGTAAATATGGAAGACGAGTTTTCAATGATCCAAACCACTCGTATGTGTGTGATTTGTTCTAGCAATTCGAATTATTTGAACGAATTAGTTGATTTTTATGACCAAACATCTCATATGACTGAGCTCATTTAAAGTTGGGAATGGCAGTGGTTTTGCCCGCACTTAATCATCGAAATCGTTAATATAGAGGGCAAGTTTTGATTGATCCAAACCACTCGTATTTGTGTAACTAGTTCTTGCAATCCTAAATATTCAAATGCCTCAGTTGATTTTTATGAACAAACATCCTATACGTTTGAGCTCATTTAAAGTTGGAAGGGGATGAGTAGGACCTCTCTCAATTATCCTTCTTATTACAGAGGAAGGCTAGTTTTCCATGATCCAAACCATTCATATGTGTGACTTGTTCTAGAGATCCGACGTGCTCGATTAGCTCATTGCACTTTTAAGTGATCCACATCATTCATTTGATTTGATTCGATGACTATGTCCCGTGTTCCGGTAATTTTTCGTCAGACTCCGCTCTTTTTTTATGATTAAACTATGCATACATCTGAGCACTATTTATTCATTCAAACACTCGTAGTACTTGGCCTGTATTGAGTGATCCGAATAGTTAATTTGGTTGGGATAGTCTCCAATCATTACTTAACCCGTATTTTTGTGATCATAATTGTAAATATAGTTAGGCCTGTACTCAATGATTTGAGTTGTTTTTGCAAATCTGTAGTGATTCATACCAGTCGTCTACAAAGTTGGGCCAGTCTCCTATCATTTAAGTAATTCGAATGGCTCGGTTGATTTTTATGGCCAAACATCCCATATGACATAGCTGATTTGAAGTTTGGAAGTTGTGGTGGCTTGGCCCTTACTCGATCATCGAAATCGTCAACATGGAAGGTTAATTTTCGTTGATAGAAACAACTCGTATGTCTAGGGTTGGCAATATGGAAGGCGAGTTTTCAATGATCCAAACTACTCGTATGTGTGTGATTAGTTCTAGATATATAAAGTGCTCGATTAACTCGTTCCACATTTAAGTGATCCATGTCATTCATTTGATTTGATTCGAGGACTATATCCCGTGTTCAAGTAATTTTTTGTCTGGCTCCGCTCAATTTTTATGATCATACTATTCATACATCCGAGCTCTATTTATTCATTCGTACACTTGTAGTACTTGGCCTGTATTGAGTGATCCGAATGGTTAATTTGGTTGGGGTAGTCTCCAATCATTACTCGGCCTGCATTTTTGTGATCTGAATTGTAAATATGGTTAGGCCTGTACTCAGTGATCTGAATTGTTTATGCAAATATGTAGTTATTCAAGTTACTCATACTGGTCATCTATAAGGTTGGTCCAGTCTCCTATTGTTTAAGCCATTCGAATGACTCAGTTGATTTGTATGGCCAATCATCCCATATGACTGAGCTGATTTGTTGTTGGGAAGGAGTGGTGGCTTGGCCCTTACTCGATTATCGAAATTGTCAACATGGAAGGTTAATTTTCATTGATCCAAACAACTCGTATTTCTACGGGGGTAGCAATATGGAAGACGAATTTTCAATGATCCAAACCACTCGTATGTGTGTGGCTATTTCTAGCGATCATAATTATTTGAATGACTCAGTTGATTTTTATGGCCAAACATCTCATATGACTGAGCTCATTTAGAGTTGAGAATGGCAGTGGTTTGGCCCGCACTCAATCATCGAAATCGTTAATATGGAGGACAAGTTTTCATTGATCCAAATCACTCGTATGTGTGTGATTAGTCTTAACAATTCTAATTATTCGAATGACTCAATTATTTTTATAGACAAACATCTCATGTGAGTGAGAGAATTTACAGTTGGAATGGGATTACTATGACTGCTCTCGGTTATCTAACTACTTAATACAGAGGAAGGCTAGTATTCAATGATCCAATTAATTCATATGTGTGACTAGTTCTAGTGATCCAAAGTGATCGAACAACCCATCCTTCTTTTTAGTGATCCATTTCATTCATTTGATTTGATTCGAGGACTATATCTTATGATTCGTTAACTTTTCGTATGACTCGGCCCATTTTTTATGATCAAACTTTTTATCCATTTGAGCTCGATTTATTTATGCGAACACTCTTATTACTTGGCCTGTATTGAGTGATCTGCGTTGTTTAGGCAAATTTGTAGTTATTCATACCATTCATCTATACGGTTGGGCCAGTTTCCTATAATTTAAGCCATTCGAATGACTCAGTTGATTTTATGGCCAAACATCGCATATGACTTAGCTGATTTGAAGTTGGGTAGGAGGGGTCCTTGGCCCAGACTCGGTCATCAAAATTGTCCTTATGGAAGACTATTTTCATTGATCCAAACCACACGTATGTGCGTGACTAGTTCTAACTATTCTAGTTATTCGAATGTCTAGGGGGGTGTAAATATGGAAGGGGAGTTTTCAATGATCCAAGCCCGTCGTATGTGTGTGATTAGTTTTAGCAATCCTAATTATTCGAATGACTCGGTTGATTTTTTTGACCAAACATCTCATAAGACTGAGCTCATTTAAAGTTGGGAATGGTAGTGGTTTGGCCCGCACTTTATCATCGAAATCGTTAATATAGAGGGCAAGTTTTCATTGATCCAAACCACTCGTATGTGTGTGACTAGTTCTAGCAATTCTAATTATTCGTATAGACAAACTCAGTTATTTGTATAGACAAACATCTAATGTGACCGAGAGAATTTACAGTTGGAATGGGATTACTAGGACTGCTCTCAATTATCTAACTTCTTAATATAGAGGAAGACAAGTTTTCAATTCTCCAAACCATTCATATGTGGGCCTAGTTCTAGTGATCGAAAGTGATCGAATAACCCATCCCACTTTTCAGTGATCCATATCATTCATTTGATTTGATTATAGGACTATATCTTATGATCCGTTAACTTTTCGTATGACTCAGCCCATTTTTTATGATCAAACTATTTATCCATTTGAGCTCGATTTATTTATTCGAACACTCTTATTACTTGGCCTGTATTGAGTGATCTGCGTTGTTTAGACATATTTGTAGTGATTCATACCATTCATCTGTATGGTTGGGCCAATCTCCTATAATTTTAGCCATATCAATGACTCAGTTGATTTTATGGCCAAACATCTCATACGACTGAGCTCATTTGAAGTTGGGTAGGCATGGTGCCTTGGCCGATACTCAATCATCAAAATCGTCAATATGGAAGACTAGTTTTCATTGATCCAAACCACTCGTATTTGTGTGACTGGTTCTAGCAATCCTAAATATTCAAATGCCTCTGTTGATTTTTATGAACAAACATCCTATACGACAGAGCTCATTTAAAATTGGAAGGGGATGAGTAGGACCTCTCTCAATTATCCAACTTCTTATTACTGAGGAAGGCTCGTGTTCCATGATCCAAACCATTCTTATGTGTGACTACTTTTAGAGATCCGACGTTCTCGATTTGCTCATTCCACTTTTAAGTGAACCATATCATTCATTTGATTTGATTCGATGACTATATCCCCTGTTCCGGTAACTTTTCGTCTGACTCCGCTCTTTTTTTATGATTAAACTATTCATACATATGAGCACTGTTTATTCATTCAAACACTCGTAGTACTTGGCCTGTATTGAGTGATCCGAATGGTTAATTTGGTTGGGGTAGTCTACAATCATTACTCAACCCGTATTTTTGTGATCATAATTGTAAATATGGTTAGGCCTGTACTCAATGATCCGAGTTGTTTTTGCAAATTCTTAGTGATTCATACCAGTCGTCTACAAAGTTGGGCCAGTCTCCTATCATTTAAGTAATTCGAATGACTCAGTTGATTTTTATGGCCAAACATCCCATATGACTGAGCTGATTTGAAGTTGGGAAGGAGTGGTGGCTTGGCCCTTACTCGATCATCGAAATCGTCAACATGGAAGGTTAATTTTCGTTGATCCAAACAACTCGTATGTCTAGGGGTGGCAATATGGAAGGTGAGTTTTCAATGATCCAAATCACTCGTATGTGTGTGATGAGTTCTAGATATATAAAGTGCTCGATTAACTCGTTCCACATTTAAGTGATCCATATCATTCATTTGATTTGATTCGAGGACTATATCCCATGTTCAAGTAATTTTTTGTCTGCCTCCGCCCAATTTTTCTGATCAAACTATTCATACATCCGAGCTCTATTTATTCATTCAAACACTCGTAGTACTTGGCCTGTATTGAGTGATCCGAATGGTTAATTTGGTTGGGGTAGTCTCCAATCATTACTCGGCCTGTATTTTTGTGATCTTAATTGTAAATATGGTTAGGCCTGTACTCAGTGATCTGAGTTGTTTATGCAAATATGTAGTTATTCAAGTTATTCATACTGGTCATCTATAAGGTTGGGCCAGTCTCCTATTATTTAAGCCATTCGAATGACTCAGTTGATTTTTATGGCCAAACATCCCATATGACTGAGTTGGTTTGAAGTTGGGAAGGAGTGGTGGCTTGGCGCTAACTCGAACATCGAAATCGTCAACATGGAAGGTTAATTTTCATAGATCCAAACAACTCGGATGTCTAGGGGGGTGGCAATATGGAAGAGGAATTTTCAATGATCCAAACCACTCGTATGTGTGTGGCTATTTCTAGCAATCATAATTATTCGAATGACTCAGTTGATTTTTATGGCCAAACATCTCATATGACTGAGCTCATTTAGAGTTGAGAATGGCAGTGGTTTGGCCCGCACTCAATCATCGAAATCGTTAATATGGAGGACAAGTTTTCACTGATCCAAATCACTCGTATGTGTGTGATTAGCCCTAACAATTCTAATTATTCGAATGACTCAATTATTTTTATGGACAAACATCTCATGTGAGTGAGAGAATTTACGGTTAGAATGGGATTACTATGACTGTTGTCAGTTATCTAACTTCTTAATACAGAGGAAGGCTAGTATTCAATGATCCAAATCATTCATATGTGTGACTAGTTCTAGTGTTCCAAGGTGATCGAACAACCCATCCTACTTTTCAGTGATCCGTATCGTTCTTTTGATTTGATTCGAGGACTATATCCTATGATCCGGTAACTTTTTGTATGACTCGGCCCATTTTTTATGATCAAACTATTCATCCATCTGAGCTCGATCTATTTATCCGAACACTCTTATTACTTGGCCTGTATTGAGTGATCTGCGTTGTTTAGGCAAATTGTAGTGATTCATACCATTGATCTATACGGTTGGGCCAGTCTCCTCTAATTTAAGCCATTCGAATGCCTTAGTTGATTTTATGGCCAAACATCTCGTATGACTGAGCTGATTTGAAGTTGGGTAGGAGGGGTGCCTTGGCCCACACTCAGTCATCAAAATCATCCATTTTTAAGACTATTTTCATTGATCCAAACCACTCGTATGTGTGTGACTAGTTCCAACTAATCTAATTATTCGAATGTCTAGGGGGGTGTAAATATGGAAAGGGGAGTTTTCAATGATCCAAACCACTCGTATGTGTGTGATTAGTTTTAGCAATCATAATTATTCGAATGACTCGGCTGATTTTTTTGACCAAACATTTCATATGACTGAGCTCATTTAAAGTTGGGAATGGCATTGGTTTGGCCCGCCCTTTATCATCGAAATCGTTAATATAGAGGGCAAGTTTTCATTGATCCAAACCACTCGTATGTGTGTGACTAGTTCTAGCAATTCTAATTATTCGATAACTCAGTTATTTTTATAGACAAACATCTAATTTGACCGAGACAATTTACAGTTGGAATGGGATTACTAGGACTGCTCTCAGTTATCTAACTTCTTAATTTAGAGGAAGGCAAGTTTTCAATTATCCAAACCATTCATATGTGTGACTAGTTCTAGTGATCCAAAGTGATCGAATAACCCATCCCATTTTTCAGTGATCCATATTATTCATTTGATTTGTTTCGAGGACTATATCCTATGATCCGGTGACTTTTCGTGTGACTCGGTCCATTTTTTATGATCAAACTATTCATCCATCTGAGCTCGATTTATTTAACTGAACACTCTTTTTACTTGGCCTGTATTGAGTGATCTGCGTTGTTTAGGCAAATTTGTAGTGATTCATACTATTCATCTGTATGGTTGGGCCAGTTTCCTATAATTTAAGCCATTCGAATGACTCAGTTGATTTTATGGCCAAACATCTCATGTGACTGAGCTCATTTGAAGTTGGGTAGGATTAGTGCCTTGGCCCATCGTCCATATGGAAGACTAATTTTCATTGATCAAAACCACTTGTATGTGTGTGACTAGTTCCAACTATTCTAATTATTCGAGTGTCTTGGGGGGTGTAAATATGGAAGGTAAGTTTTCGATGATCCAAACCACTCGTATGTGTGTGATTAGATTAGTTTTAGCAATCTTTATTATTTGAATGACTTGGTTGATTTTTATGACCAAACATCTCATATGACTGAGCTCATTTAAAGTTGGGAATGGCAGTGGTATGGCCCGCACTTAATCATCGAAATCGTTAATATAGAGGGCAAGTTTTCATTGATCCGAACCACTCATATTTGTGTGACTAGTTCTAGCAATCCTAAATATTCAAATGCCTCAGTTGATTTTTATGAACAAACATCCTATACGACTGAGCTCATTTAAAGTTGGAAGGGGATGAGTAGGACCTCTCTCAATTATCCAACTTCTTATTACAAAGGAAGGCTAGTTTTCCCTGATCCAAACCATTCCTATGTGTGACTAGTTCTAGAGATCTGACGTGCTCGATTAGCTCATTCCACTTTTAAGTTATCCATATCATTCATTTGATTTGATTCGATGACTATATCTCGTGTTCCGGTAATTTTTCGTCTGACTCCGCTCTTTTTTTATGATTAAACTATTCATACATCTGAGCACTATTTATTCATTCAAACACTCGTAGTACTTGGCCTGTATTGAGTGATCCGAATTGTTAATTTGGTTGGGATAGTCTCCAATCATTACTCAACCCGTATTTTTGTGATCATAATTGTAAATATGGTTAGGCCTGTACTCAATGATCTGAGTTGTTTTTGCAAATCTGTAGTGATTCATACCAGTCGTCTACAAAGTTGGGCCAGTCTCCTATCATTTAAGTAATTCGAATGACTCAGTTGATTTTTATGGCCAAACATCCCATATGTCTGAGCTGATTTGAAGTTTGGAAGTTGTGGTGGCTTGGCCCTTACTCGATCATCGAAATAGTCAACATGGAAGGTTAATTTTCGTTGATCCAAACAACTCGTATGTCTAGGGGTAGCAATATGGAAGGCGAGTTTTCAATGATCCAAACCACTCGTATGTGTGTGATTAGTTCTAGATATATAAAGTGCTCGATTAACTCGTTCCACATTTAAGTGATCCATATCATTCATTTGATTTGATTCGAGGACTATATCCCGTGTTCAAGTAATTTTTTGTCTGCCTCCGCCCAATTTTTATGATCAAACTATTCATACATCCGAGCTCAATTTATTCATTCAAACACTCGTAGTACTTGGCCTGTATTGAGTGATCCGAATTGTTAATTTGGTTGGGGTAGTCTCCAATCATTACTCGGCCTGTATTTTTGTGATCTTAATTGTAAATATGGTTAGGCCTGTACTCAGTGATCTGAGTTGTTTATGCAAATATGTAGTTATTCAAGTTATTCATACTGGTCATCTATAAGGTTGGGCCAGTCTCCTATTATTTAAGCCATTCGAATGAATTAGTTGATTTGTATGTCCAATCATCCGATATGACTGAGCTGATTTGAAGTTGGGAAGGAGTGGTGGCTTGGCCCTTACTCGATCATCGAAATCGTCAACATGGAAGGTTAATTTTCATTGATCTAAACAACTCGTATGTCTACGGGGGTAGCAATATGGAAGACGAATTTTCAATGATCCAAACCACTCGTATGTGTGTGGCTATATCTAGCAATCATAATTATTCGAATGGCTCAGTTGATTTTTATGGCCTAACATCTCATATGACTGAGCTCATTTAGAGTTGAGAATGGCAGTGGTTTGGCCCGCACTCAATCATCGAAATCGTTAATATGGAGGACAAGTTTTCATTGATCCAAATCACTCGTATGTGTGGGAATAGTTCTAAAAATTCTAATTATTGGAATGACTCAATTATTTTTAGAGACAAACATCTCATGTGAGTGAGAGAATTTACAGTTGGAATGGGATTACTAAGACTGCTCTCGGTTATCTAACTTCTTAATACAGAGGAAGGCTAGTATTCAATGATCCAAATAATTCATATGTGTGACTAGTTCTAGTGATCCAAAGTGATCGAACAACCCATCCTACTTTTGAGTGATCCGTATCATTCATTTGATTTGATTCCAGGACTATATCTTATGATCCGTTAACGTTTCGTATGACTCGGCCCATTTTTTATGATCAAACTATTTATCCATTTGAGCTCGATTTATTTATCCGAACACTCTTATTACTTGGCCCTTATTGAGTGATCTGCGTTGTTTAGGCAAATTTGTAGTTATTCATTCCATTCATGTATACGGTTGGGCCAGTCTCCTATTATTTAAGCCATTCGAATGACTCAGTTGATTTTATGGGCAAACATCTCATATGACTTAGCTGATTTGAAGTTGGGTAGGAGGGGTGCCTTGGCCTAGACTCAGTCGTCAAAATCGTCCATATGGAAGACTATTTTCATTGATCCAAACCACTCGTATGTGTGTGACTAGTTTTAACTATTCTAGTTATTCGAATGTCTAGGGGGGTGTAAATATGGAAGGCGAGTTTTCAATGATCCAAACCACTCGTTTGTGTGTGATTAGTTTTAGCAATCCTAATTATTCGAATGACTCGGTTGATTTTTTGACCAAACATCTCATATGACTGAGCTCATTTGAAGTTGGGTAGGAATGGTGCCTTGGCCGATACTCAATCATCAAAATCGTCAATATGGAAGACTAATTTTCGTTGATCCAAACCTCTCATATGTGTGTGACTAGTTCCAACTATTCTAATTATTCGAATAACTCAGTTATTTGTATAGACAAACATCTAATGTGACCGAGAGAATTTACAGTTGGAATCGGATTACTAGGACTGCTCTGAATTATCTAACTTCTTAATATAGAGGAAGACGAGTTTTCAATTATCCAAACCATCCATATGTGTGACTAGTTCTAGTGATCCGAAGTGATCGAATAACCCATCCCACTTTTCAGTGATCCATATCATTCATTTGATTTTATTCGAGGACTATATCTTATGATCCGTTAACTTTTCGTATGACTCGGCCCATTTTTTATGATCAAACTATTTATCCATTTGAGCTCGATTTATTTATCCGAACACTCTTATTACTAGGCCTGTATTGAGTGATCTGCGTTGTTTAGACAAATTTGTAGTGATTCATACCATTCATCTGGATGGTTGGGCCAATCTCCTATAATTTAAGCCATTCCAATGACTCAGTTGATTTTCTGGCCAAACATCTCATACGACTGAGCTCATTTGAAGTTGGGTAGGAATGGTGCCTTGGCCGATACTCAATCATTAAAATCGTCAATATGGAAGACTAATTTTCGTTGATCCAAACCACTCATATGTGTGTGACTAGTTCCAATATTCTAATTATTCGAATAACTCAGTTATTTGTATAGACAAACATCTAATGTGACCGAGAGAATTTACACTTGGAATGGGATTACTAGGATTGCTCTCAATTATCTAACTTCTTAATATAGAGGAAGACAAGTTTGCAATTATCCAAACCATCCATATGTGTGACTAGTTCTAGTGATCCGAAGTGATCGAATAACCCATCCCACTTTTCAGTGATCCATATCATTCATTTGATTTGATTCGAGGACTATGTCTTATGAGCCGTTAACTTTTCGTATGACTCGGCCCATTTTTTATGATCAAACTATTTATCCATTTGAGCTCGATTTATTTATCCGAACACTCTTATTACTTGGCCTGTATTGAGTGATCTGCGTTGTTTAGACAAATTTGTAGTGATTCATACCATTCATCTGTATGGTTGGGCCAGTCTCCTATAATTTAAGCCATTCCAATGACTCAGTTGATTTTATGGCCAAACATCTCAGACGACTGAGCTCATTTGAAGTTGGGTAGGAATGGTGCCTTGGCCGATACTCAATCATCAAAATCATCAATATGGAAGACTAATTTTCGTTGATCCAAACCACTCATATGTGTGTGACTAGTTCCAACTATTGTAATTATTCGAATGTCTAAGGGGGGTGTAAATATGGAAAGCGAGTTTTCAATGATCCAAACCACTCGTATGTGTGTGATTAGTTTTAGTAATTCTAATTATTTGAATGACTTAGTTGATTTTTATGACCAAACATCTCATATGACTGAGCTCATTTAAAGTTGGGAATGGCAGTGGTTTGGCCCGCACTTAATTATCGAAATCGTTAATATAAAGGGCAAGTTTTCATTGATCCAAACCACTCGTATTTGTGTGACTAGTTCTTGCAATCCTAAATATTCAAATGCCTCAGTTGATTTTTATGAACAAACATCCTATACGACAGAGCTCATTTAAAATTGGAAGGGGATGAGTAGGACCTCTCTCAATTATCCAACTTCTTATTACAGAGGAAGGCTCGTGTTCCATGATCCAAACCATTATTATGTGTGACTAGTTCTAGAGATCCGACGTGCTCGATTTGCTCATTCCACTTTTAAGCGAACCATGTCATTCATTTGATTTGATTCGAGGACTATATCCCGTGTTCCGGTAACTTTTTTTCTGACTCCGCTATTTTTTTATGATTAAACTAATCATACATCTGAGCACTATTTATTCATTCAAACACTCGTAGTACTTGGCCTGTATTGAGTGATCCGAGTAGTTAATTTGGTTGGGATAGTCTCCAATCATTACTCAACCCGTATTTTTGTGATCATAATTGTAAATATGGTTAGGCCTGTACTCAATGATCCGAGTTGTTTTTGCAAATCTGTAGTGATTCATACCAGTCGTCTACAAAGTTGGGCCAGTCTCCTATCATTTAAGTAATTCGAATGACTCAGTTGATTTTTATGGCCAAACATCCCATATGACTGAGCTGATTTGAAGTTGGGAAGTTGTGGTGGCTTGGCCCTTACTCGATCATCGAAATCGTCAACATGGAAGGTTAATTTTCGTTGATCCAAACAACTCGTATGTCTAGGGGTGGCAATATGGAAGGCGAGTTTTCAATGATCCAAACCACTCGTATGTGTGTGATTAGTTCTAGATATATGAAGTGCTCCATTAACTCGTTCCACATTTAAGTGATCCATATCATTCATTTGATTTGATTCGAGGACTATATCCCGTGTTCAAGTAATTTTTTGTCTGCCTCCGCCCAATTTTTCTGATCAAACCATTCATACATCCGAGCTCAATTTATTCATTCAAACATTCGTAGTACTTGGCCTGTATTGAGTGATCCGTATGGTTAATTTGGTTGGGGTAGTCTCCAATCATTACTCGGCCTGTATTTTTGTGATCTTAATTGTAAATATGGTTAGGCCTGTACTCAGTGATCTGAGTTGTTCATGCAAATATGTAGTTATTCAAGTTATTCATACTGGTCATCTATAAGGTTGGGCCAGTCTCCTATTATTTAAGCCATTCAAATGACTCAGTTGATTTTTATGGCCAAACATCCCATATGACTGAGTTGGTTTGAAGTTGGGAAGGAGTGGTGGCTTGGCCCTAACTTGATCATCGAAATCGTCAACATGGAAGGTTAATTTTCATTGATCCAAACAACTCGTATGTCTAGGGGGGTAGCAATATGGAAGACGAATTTTCAATGATCCAAACAACTCGTATGTGTGTGGCTATTTCTAGCAATCATAATTATTATTCGAATAACTCTGTTGATTTTTATGGCCAAACATCTCATATGACTCAGCTCATTTAGAGTTGAGAATGGCAGTGGTTTGGCCCGCACTCAATCATCGAAATCGTTAATATGGAGGACAAGTTTTCATTAATCCAAATCACTCGTATGTGTGTGACTAGTTCTAACAATTCTAATTATTGGAATGACTCAGTTATTTTTATAGACAAACGTCTCATGTGTGTGAGAGAATTTACGGTTGGAATGGGATTACTACGACTACTCTCAGTTATCTAACTTCTTAATACAAAGGAAGGCTAGTGTTCAATGATCCGAATCATTATTATGTGTGACTAGTTCGAGTGATCCAAAGGGATCGAACAACCCATCCTACTTTTCAGTGATCTGTATCATGCAGTTGATTTGATTGAAGGTGTATATCCTATGATCTGGTAACTTTTCTCATGACTCGGCCCATTTTTTATGATCAAACTATTCATCCATCTGAGCTCGATTTATTTATCCGAACACTCTTATTACTTGGCCTGTATTGAGTGATCTGCGTGGTTTTGGCAAATTTGTAGTGATTCATACCATTCATCTGTACAGTTGGGCCAGTCTTATATAATTTAAGCCATTTGAATGACTCAGTTGATTTTATGGCCAAACATCTCATATGACTGAGCTGATTTGAAGTTGGGTAGGAGGGGTGCCTTGGCCCATACTCAGTCATCAAAATCATCCATATGGAAGACTATTTTCATTGATCCAAACCACTCGTATGTGTGTGACTAGTTCCAACGATTCTAATTATTCGAATGTCTAGGGGGGTGTAAATATGGAAAGGGGAGTTTTCAATGATCCAAACCACTCGTATGTGTGTGATTAGTTTTAGCAATCATAATTATTCGAATGACTCGGCTGATTTTTTTGACCAAACATTTCATATGACTGAGCTCATTTAAAGTTGGGAATGGCATTGGTTTGGCCCGCGCTTTATCATCGAAATCGTTAATATAGAGGGCAAGTTTTCATTCATCCAAAGCACTCGTATGTGTGTGACTAGTTCTAGCAATTCTAATTATTCGATAACTCAGTTATTTTTATAGACAAACATCTAATTTGACCGAGACAATTTACAGTTGGAATGGGATTACTAGGACTGCTCTCAGTTATCTAACTTCTTAATTTAGAGGAAGGCAAGTTTTCAATTATCCAAACCATTCATATGTGTGACTAGTTCTAGTGATCCAAAGTGATCGAATTACCCATCCCATTTTTCAGTGATCCATATTATTCATTTGATTTGTTTCGAGGACTATATCCTATGATCCGGTGACTTTTCGTGTGACTCGGTCCATTTTTTATGATCAAACTATTCATCCATCTGAGCTCGATTTATTTAACTGAACACTCTTTTTACTTGGCCTGTATTGAGTGATCTGCGTTGTTTAGGCAAATTTGTAGTGATTCATACTATTCATCTGTATGGTTGGGCCAGTTTCCTATAATTTAAGCCATTCGAATGACTCAGTTGATTTTATGGCCAAACATCTCATGTGACTGAGCTCATTTGAAGTTGGGTAGGATTAGTGCCTTGGCCCATCGTCCATATGGAAGACTAATTTTCATTGATCAAAACCACTTGTATGTGTGTGACTAGTTCCAACTATTCTAATTATTCGAGTGTCTTGGGGGGTGTAAATATGGAAGGCAAGTTTTCAATGATCCAAACCACTCGTATGTGTGTGATTAGATTTAGCAATCCTAATTATTCGAATGACTCGGTTGATTTTTATGACCAAACATCTCATTTGACTGAGCTCATTTAAAGTTGGAAATGGCAGTGGTTTGGCCCGCACTTTATCATCGAAATCGTTAATGTAGAGGGCAAGTTTTCATTGATCCAAACCACTCGTATGTGTTTGACTAGTTCTAGCAATTCTAATTATTCGAATAACTTAGTTATTTTTATAGACAAACATCTTATGTGACCGAGAGAATTTACAGTTGGAATGGGATTACTAGGACTGCTCTCAGTTATCTAACTTCTTAGTATAGAGGAAGGCAAGTTTTCAATTATCCAAACCATTCATATGTGTGACTAGTTCTAGTGATCCAAAGTGATCGAATAACCCATCCCACATTTCAGTGATCCATATCATTCATTTGATTTGTTTCGAGGACTATATCCTATGATCCAGTAACTTTTCGTGTGACTCGGTCCATTTTTTATGATCAAACTATTCATCCATCTGAGCTCGATTTATTTATCCGAACACTCTTATTACTTGGCCTGTATTGAGTGATCTGCGTTGTTTAAACAAATTTGTAGTGATTCATACCATTCATCTGTATAGTTGGGCCAGTCTCCTATAATTTATGCCATTCGAATGATTCAGTTGATTTTATGGCCAAACATCTCAATCATTAAAATCGTCAATATGGAAGACTAATTTTCGTTGATCCAAATCAATCATATGTGTGTGACTAGTTCGAACTATTCTAATTATTCGAATGTCTAAGGGGGGTGTAAATATGGAAGGCGAGTTTTCAATGATCCAAACCACTCGTATATGTGTGATTAGTTTTAGTAATTGTAATTAGTTGAATGACTTAGTTGAATTTTATGACCAAACATCTCATATGTCTGAGCTCATTTAAAGGTGGGAATGGCAGTGGTTTGGCCCGCACTTAATTATCGAAATCGTTAATATAGAGGGCAAGTTTTCATTGATCCAAACCACTCGTATTTGTGTGACTAGTTCTAGCAATCCTAAATATTCAAATGCCTCAGTTGATTTTTATGAACAAACATCCTATACGACTGAGCTCATTTAAAGTTGGAAGGGGATGAGTAGGACCTCTCTCAACTATCCAACTTCTTATTACCTAGGAAGGCTCGTTTTCCATGATCCAAACCATTCATATGTGTGACTAGTTCTAGAGATCCGACGTGCTTGATTAGCTCATTCCACTTTTAAGGGAACCATATCATTCATTTGATTGGATTCGATGACTATATCCCGTGTTCCGGTAACTTTTTGTCCGACTCCGCTCTTTTTTTATGATTAAACTATACATACATCTGAGCTCAATTTATTCATTCAAACACTCGTATTACTTGGCCTGTATTGAGTGATCCGAATAGTTAATTTGGTTGGGATAGACTCCAATCATTACTCGCCCCATATGTTTGTGGTCTTAATTGTAAATATGGTTAGGCCTGTATTCAATGATCTGAGTTGTTTATGCAAATTTGTTGTGATTCATACCAGTCGTCTATAAAGTTGGGCTAGTCTCCTATCATTTATGTCATTCGAATGACTCAGTTGATTTTTATGGCCAAACATCTCATATGACTGAGCTGATTTGAAGTTGGGAAGGAGTGGTGGCTTGGCCCTTACTCAATCATCGAAATCGTCAATATGGAAGGTTAATTTTCATTGATCCAAACAACTCGTATGTCTAGGGGGTGGCAATATGGAAGGCGAGTTTTCAATGATCCAAACCACTCGTATGTGTGTGATTAGTTCTAGATATATGAAGTGCTCGATTAACTCGTTCCAGTTTTAAGTGATCCATATCATTCATTTGATTTGATTCGAGGACTATATGCCATGTTCAAGTAATTTTTTGTCTGACTCTGCCCAATTTTTATGATCAAACTATTCATACATCCGAGCTCAATTTATTCATTCAAACACTCGTAGTACTTGGCCTGTATTGAGTGATCCGAATAGTTAATTTGGTTGGGATAGTCTCCAATCATTACTCGGCCTGTATTTTTGTGATCTTAATTGTAAATATGGTTAGGCCTGTACTCAGTGATCTGAGTTGTTTATGCAAATTTGTAGTGAGTCATACTGGCTAGCTATAAGGTTGGGCCAGTCTCCTATTATTTATGTCATTCGATTGTCTTAGCTGATTTTTATGGCCAAACATCCCATATGACTGAGTTGATTTGATGTTTTTGGTAGGGGGGGTGGCTTGGCCCTTACTCGGTCATCGAAATCGTCATATATGGAATGTTAATTTTCATTAATTCGAACAACTCGTATGTCTTGGGGAGTGGGAATATGGAAGGCGAGTTTTCAATAATCCAAACCACTCGTATGTGTGTGACTAGTTCTAGTAATCCTAATCAATCCTCAAAATCGTCAATATGGAAGACTAATTTTCATTGATCCAAACCACTCGTATGTGTGTGACTAGTTACAACTATTCTAATTATTCAAATGTCTAGGGGGGTGTAAATATGGAAGGCGAGGTTTCAATGATCCAAATCACTTGTATGTGTGTGATTAGTTTTAGCAATCTTAATTATTTGAATGAGTCAATTGATTTTTATGGCCAAACATCTCATATGACTGAGCTCATTTAGAGTTGAGAATGGCAGTGGTTTGGCCCGCACTCAATCATCGAAATCGTTAATATGGTGGACAAGTTTTCATTGATCCAAATCACTCGTATGTGTGTGACTTGTTCTAACAGTTCTAATTATTGGAATGACTCAATTATTTTTATAGACAAACATCTAATGTGACTGAGAGAATTTACAGTTTGAATGGGATTACTATGACTGTTGTCAGTTATCTAACTTCCTAATCCAGAGGAAGGCAAGTGTTAAATGATTCAAACCATTCATATGTGTGACAAGTTCTAGTGATCCAAAGTGATCGAATAACCCATCCCTCTTTTCAGTGATCCATATCATTCATTTGGTTTGATTTGAGGACTATATCTTGTGATCCTGTAATATTTTGTGTGACTCGGCCCATTTTTTATGATCAAACTATGCTTACATCCGAGATCAAATTATTCTTTCAAGCATTCGTAGTACTTGGCCTGTATTGAGTGATCCCAATTGTAAATTTGGTTGGGCATAGTTTCCAATCATTACTTGGCCCGTATTTTTGTGATCCTAATTGTAAATATGTTGGTCCTGTACTTAGTGATCTGAGTTGTTTAGGTAAATTTGGAGTGATTCGTACCATTTATCTATTGGGTTGGGGTAGTCTCCTATCATTTAATCCATTCGAATGACTCAGTTGATTTTTATGGCCAAACATCTCATATGACTGGGCTTATTTGAAGTTGGAAAGGAGGGGTGGCCTTGCCCGTACTCAATCATCGAAATCGTTAGTATGGAAGGCTAATTTTTGTTGATCCAAACCACTCGTATGTGTGTGAACAATTCTAACAATCCTGATTATTCGAATGCCTATGGTTGGTGGCAATATGGAAGGCTAGTTTTCAATGATCCAAACTACTCGTATGTGTGTGACTAGTTCTGGCAATCCTGATGATTTGAATGAGCCAATTGATTTTTATGGCCAAACATCTCATACGATTCAGCTCCTTTAAAGTCGGGAATTGGGGTGGCTTGGAAGGCAAGTTTTCATTGATCCAAACCACTCATATGTGTGTGACTAGTTCTAACAATCATAATTATTCGAATGATTGAGTTAATTTTTATAGACAAACCTCTCATGCGGCTGAGATTATTTAAAGTTGGAAGGGGATGACGAGGACTGCTCTCAATTATCCAACTTCTTAATACAAAGGAAGGCTAGTTTTCAATGTACCAAATCATTCATATGTGTGACTAGTTCTAGTGATCCAAAGTGCTCGAATAACCCATCCCATTTTTCAGTGATCCATATCATTCGTTTGATTTGATTTGAGGACTAGATCCTGTGATCTTGTAATTTTTCGTATGACTCGATCGATTTTTTATGATCAAACTATTCATACATCCGAGCTCAATTTATTCATTCAAACACTCGTGTTACTTGGCCTGTTTTGAGTAATCCCAATTGTAAATTTGGTTGGGCATAGTCTCCAATCATTACTCGGCCCGTATGTTTGTGATGCTAATTGTAAATATGGTTGGGCCTGTACTTAGTGATCTGAGTTGTTTATGTAAATTTGTAGTGATTCATACCATTCATCTATAAGGGTGGGCCAATATCCTATCATTTAAGCCATTCGAATGACTCAGTTGACTTTTATGATGAAACATTGCTTATGACTGAGCTCATTTGAAGTTGGGAAGGAGGGGTGGCTTGGCCCTTACTTAATCATCGAAATTGGCATTATGGATGGCAAATTTTCATTGATCCAAACCTTTCGTATGTGTGTGATTAATTCTAGGAATCCTACTTATTCAAATTAGTCAGTTGATTTTTATGGCCAAACATCTAATATGATTGATCTCATTTAAGGTTGGGAATGGGGGGTGGCTTGGCCTGCAACTCAATCATTGAAATCGTTAATATGGAAGACCAGTTCTCATTGATCCAAACCACTCATATTTGTGTGACTAGTTCTTGCAATCCTAATTATTTGAATAACTCAGTTGATTTTTATGGACAAACATCTCATATGACTGAGATCATTTAAAGTTGGAAGGGGTTGACAATGACTACTCTCAATCATCCAACTTCTTAATGCAGAGGAAGGCTAGTTTTCAATGATCAGAACCATTTATATGTGTGACTAGTTCTAATGATCCGAACTGCTCGAATAACTCATACCACATTTTAGTGATCCATATCATTGATTTGATTTGATTCGAGGACTATATCTTGTGATCCGGTAACTTTCCATGTGACTCGGCCCATTTTTTATGATCAACCTATTAATACATCGGAGCTCAATTTATTGATCCAAACACTCTTATTACTTGGCTTGTATTGAGTGATTTAAATTGTAAATTTCGTTGCGCTTGTCTCCTATCATTACTCGGCCCGTATTAAGTGATCCTAATTGTAAATATGTTTGGTCCTGTACTTAGTGATTTGAGTTGTTTGTAGTGATCCATATCATTCATCTATAAGGTTGGGCTAGTCTCATATCATTTAAGCCATTCGAACTACTCAGTTGATTTTGATGGCCAAACATCTCATATAACTGAACTCGGTTGAAGTTGGGAAGGGAGGGCGGCTTGGCCCGTACTCATTCATCTAAATCGGCAATATGGAAGGTTAATTTTCATTGATCCAAATCACTCGTATGCGTGTTACTATTTCTAGCTATTATAATTATTTGAATGTTTAGGTGGGTGGTAATATAGAAGGCGAGTTTTCAATGATCCAAACCACTTGTATGTGTGTGACTAGTTTTAGCAATCCTAATTATTTGAATGACTTGGTTGATTTTTATCGCCAAACATCTCATATGATTAAGCTCATTTAAAGTTGGTAATAGGGGGTGGTTAGGCCCGCAATCAATCCTCGAAATCGTTATTATGGAAGGCAAGCTTTCATTGATCCAAGCCACTAGTATATGTGTGACTAGTTCTAGCAATCCTAATTATTTTAATGACCCAATTGATTTTTATGGACAAACATCTCATGTGACTGAGATCATTTAAAGTTGGAAGGGGATGACTAGGACTGCTTTCAATTATCGAACTTCTTAATAAAGATGAAGGCTAGTTTTCAATGATCTAAACCATTCATATGTGTGACTAGTTCTAGTGATCTGAAGTGCTTGAATAACCCATGCCACTTTTCAGTGATCCATAGCATTCATTTGATTTGATCAAGGACTATATCTTGTGATCCGAGAATTTTTCTTGTAACTCGGCCCATTTTTTGTGATGAAACTATTCATACATCCGAGCTCAATTTATCCATTCAAACACTTGTATTACTTAGCCTGTATTGAGTGATCCCCATTGTAAATTTGGTTGGGCATAGTCTCCAATCATTACTCGGCCCGCCCATATTTTTGTTATCCTAATTGTAAATATGGTTGGGCCTGTACTTAATGATATGAGTCGTTTATGTAAATTTGTAGTGATTCTTACCATTCATCTATAAGGTTGGGCCAGTCTCCTATCATTTAATCCGTTTGAATGACTCAGTTGATTTTTATGGCCAAACACCTCATATGATTGAGCTCATTTGAAGTTGGGAAGGAGGAGTGGCTTGGCCCGTACTCAATCATTGAAAATGTCATTGTGGATGGCGAATTTTCATTTATCCAAATCACTCGTATGTGTGTGCCTAGTTCTAGCAATCCTAGTTATTCGAATGTCTATGGGGGTGACAATATGGAATACTAGTTCTCATTGATCCAAACCACTTTTATGTGTGTGATTAGTTCTAGGAATCCTACTTATTTGAATGGGTCAGTTGATTTTTATGGCCAAACTTCTCATATGATTGAGTTCATTTAAAGTTTTTTTGGGGGGGGGGGGGGGGGCTTGTCCCGCAACTCAATGATCGAAATCATTAATATGGAAGGCAAGTTCTCATTGATTCAAACCATTCGTATGTTTGTGATTAGTTCTAGGAATCCTACTTATTCGAATGAGTCAGTTGATTTTTATGGCCAAACATCACATATGACTGAGCTCATTTAATATGGAAGGCGAGTTCTCATTGATTCAAACCATTCGTATGTGTGTGATTAGTTCTAGGAATCCTACTTATTCGAATGAGTCAGTTGATTTTTATGGCCAAACATCACATGTGACTGAGCTCATTTAATATGGAAGGCAAGTTCTCATTGATTCAAACCATTCGTATGTGTGTGATTAGTTCTAGGAATCCTACTTATTCGAATGAGTCAGTTGATTTTTATGGCCAAACATCACATATGACTGAGCTCATTTAAAGTTGGGAATGGGGGGTTGCTTGGCTCGCAACTCAATCATCGAAATCGTTAATATGGAAGGCAAATTCTCATTGATCCAAACTACTCGTATGTGTGTGACTAGTTCTAGCAATCCTAATTATTCTAATGGCTCGGTTGATTTTTATGGACAAACATCTCATATGACTGAGATCATTTAAAGTTGGATGCGAATGACTAGGATTGCTCTCAATTATCTAACTTCTTAATACAGAGGAAGGCTAGTTTTCAATGATTATAGTTATTCATATATGTGACTAGTTCCAGTGATCCGAAGTGCTGGAATAACCCATCCCACTTTTCAATGATCCATATCAGTCATTTGATTTGATTCGAGGACTATATTCTGTGATCTGGTAATTTTTCATGTGACTCGGCCCATTTTTTATGATCAACCTATTCTTACATCCGAGCTCAATTTATTGATCCAAGCACTCTTATTACTTGGCCTGTATTGAGTGATCCCAAATGTAAATTTTGGTTGGGTTAGTCTCTTATCATTACTCGGTCCATATTATGTGATCGTAATTGTAAATATGGTTTGTCCTGTACATTCTGATCTGAGTTGTTCAGGCCAATTTGTGGTGATTCATACCATTGATCTATGAGGTAGGGCCAGTCTCCTATCATTTAAGCCATTCGAATGACTCAGTTGATTTTTTGGCCAAATATCTCATATAACTGAGCTCATTCGAAGTTGGGAAGGGGGGGTGGCTTGGCCCGTACTCAATCATCGAAATCAGCATTATGGAAGCTAATTTTCATTGATCCAAACCACTCGTATGTTTAAGAATATTTCTAGTTATTCTAATTATTTGAATGTATAAGGGGGTGGCAATATGGAAGGCGAGTTTTCAATGATACAAACCACTCATATGTGTATGACTGGTTCTAGCAATCCTAATTATTCGAATGACTCAGTTGATTTTTATAGCTAAACATCTCATATGACTGAGCTCATTTAAAGTTGGTAATGGGGGGTGGCTAGGCCTGCAATCAATCACCGAAATCGTTATTATGGAAGGCAAGTTTTCATTGATCCAAACCACTCGTATTGTGTGTGACTAGTTCTAGCAATCCTAACTATTCGAATGACTCAATTGATTTTTATGGACAAACTTCTCATGTGACTGAGATCATTTAAAGTTGGAAGGAGATAAATAGGTCTGCTCTCAGTTATCTAATTTCTTAATACAGAGGAAGGCTAGTTTTCACCGATCCAAACCATTCATATGTGTGACTAGTTCTAGTGATCCGAGGTGCTCGAACAACCCATCCCATTATTCCGTAATCCATATCATTCATTGGAGTTGATTAGAGGATTATATGCTGTGATCCTGTAATTTTTCGTGAGACTCAGCCAATTTTTTATGTTCAAACAATTCATACATCCGAGCTCAATTTATTCATTCAAACACTCGTATTACTTGGCTTGTTTTGAGTGATCCCAATTGTAAATTTGGCTGCTCTAGTCTTCAATCATTACTCGGCTCGTATTTTTGTGATCCTAATTGTAAATGTGGTTGGGCCTATACTTAGTGATCTGAGTTGTTTACGTAAACTTGTAGTGATTCATACCATTCATCTATAAGGTTGGGCCAGTCTCCTATCATTTAAACCATTCAAATGACTCAGTTGATTTTTATTTCTAAACATCTCATTTGATTGAGCTTATTTGAAGTTTGGAAGGAGGGGTGGCCTTGCACGTAATCAATCATCGAAATCGTCAATATGGAAAGCTAATTTTCTTCGATCCAAACCACTTATATGTGTGTGAGTAGTTATAGCAATCCTAATTATTCGAATGCCTATAGGGGATGGCAATATGGAAGGCCAGTTTTCAACGATCCAAACTACTCGTATGTGTGTGACAAGTTCTGGCAATCTTAATTATTTGAATGAGTCAATTGATTTTTATTGCCAAACATCTCATATGACTGAGCTCATTTAAAGTTGGGAATGGGGGGTGACTTGGACCGCACTCAATTATCGAAAACGTTAATATAGAAGGCAAGTTCTCATTAATCCAAACCACTCGTATGTGTGTGACTAGGTTTGGCAATCCTAATTATTCGAATGACTCAGTTGATTTTTATGGACAAACAACTCATATGACTGAGATCATTTAAAGTTGGAAGGGGATGACTAGGACGGCTCTCAATTATCCAACTTCTTATCACAGAGGAAGGCTAGTTTTCAATGATCTAAACCATTCATATGTGTGACTAGTTCTAGTGGTCTGAAGTGCTCGAATAACCCATCCGACTTTTCAGTGATCCATACCGTTCATTTGATTTGATTCGAGGACTGTATCCTGTGCTGATAATTTTTCATGTGACTTGGCCCATTTTTTATGATCAAACTATTCATACATTTGAGCTCAATTTATTCATTCAAACACTCGTATTACTTGGCCTCTATTGCATAATCCCAATTGTAAATTTAGTCGGGCTAGTCTCAAATCATTAGTCGGCTAGTATTTTTGTGATCGTAATTGTAAATACGGTTGGGCCTGTACTTAGTGATCTGAGTTGTTTATGTAAAATGGTAGTGATTCATACCATTCATTTATAAGGTTGGGCCAATCTCCTATCATTTAAGACATTTGAATGACTTAGTTGATTTTTATGACCAAACATCACGTATGATTGAGCAGATTTGAAGTTGGGAAGGAGTGGTCGCTTGGCCCGTATTCAATCATCGAAATCGTCAATATGGAAGGTTAATTTTCATTAATCCAAACCACTCGAATTTGTGTGACTTTTTTTAGCTATTCTAATTATTCGAATGTCCAGGGGGTTGACAGTATGGATGGCGAGTTTTCTATGATCCAAACCACACGTGTGTGACTAGTTGTAGCAATTCTAATTATTCGAGTGACTCAGTTGATTTTTATGGTCAAACATCTCATATGACTAAGCTCATTTAAAGGTTGTAATGGGGCGTGGCTAGGCCCGCAATCATTCATCCAAATCGTTAGTATGGAAGACAGGTTTTCATTTATCAAAACCACTCATATGTGTGTGACTCAGTTGATTTTTATGGACAAACGTCTCATCTAACCGAAATCAGTTAAAGTTGAAAGGGGATGACTACTCTCAATTATCTAACTTCTTAATACAAAGGAAGGCTTGTTTTCAATGATCCAAACCATTCGTGTGTGACTAGTTCTAGTGCTCTGAAGTCCTCGAATAACCCATCCCACTTTTCAGTGATCTATATCATTCGTTTGATTTGATTCGAGGACTATATCTTGTGATCTTGTAATTTTTCGTGTGACTCGGCCCATTTTTAATGATCAAACTATTCATACATTTGAGCTAAATTTATTCATTCAAACACACGTATTACTTGGCCTAAATTGAGTGATCCCAATTGTAAATTTTGTTGGGCTAGTCTCCAATTATTAATTTGTCATCCTAATTATAAATATTGTTTGACCTATACTCAGTGATCTGCGTTGTTTAGGCAAATTTGTAGTGATTCATAATATTCTTCTGTACGGTTGGGCCAGCCTCCTATAATTTAAGTCATTCAAATGACTTAGTTGATTTTATGGCCAAACATCCCATATGACTAAGCTCATTTCAAGTTGGAAAGGAGGGGTGCCTTGGCCCGTACTCAATTATCAAAATCGTCAATATGAAAGGCTAATTTTCATTGATCCAAACCACTCGTATGTGTGTGACTAGTTCCAACTATTCCAATTATTCGAATGTCTAGGGGGGTGTAAATATGGAAGGCGTGCTTTCAATGTTCCAAACCACTCGTATGTGTGTGATTAGTTTTAGCAATCATAACTATTTGAATGAATCAGTTGATATTTATAGCCAAATATCTCATATGATTGAGCTCATTTAAAGTTGGGAATGGGGGGTCGCTCGTCCGGCACTCAATCATCGAAATCGTTAATATGGAAGGCAAGTTTTCTTTGATCCAATCCACTCGTATGTGTGTGTCTATTTCTAGCAATCCTAATTATTCCAATAACTCGGTTGATTTTTATAGAAAAACATCTCATGTGACTGAGATTATTTAAAGTTGGACGGGGATGACTAGGACTGCTCTCAATTATTGAAGTTTTTAATACAAAGGAAGCCTAGTTTTGAATGATCCAAACCATTCATATGTGCGACTAGTTCTAGTGATCCGAAGTACTCGACTAACCCATACCACTTTTTAGTAATCCATATTATTCATTTGATTTGATTGGAGGACTACATCCTGTAATCTTGTAATTTTTCGTGTGACTCGGTCGATTTTTAATGATCAAACTATTCATACATCCGAGCTCAATTTATTCATTCAAACACTCGTATTACTTGGCCTGTATTGTGTGATCCCAATTGTAAATTTGGTTGGGCCTCCAATCATTACTCAGCCCATATTTTATGATCCTAATTGTAAATATGGTTGGGCCTGTACTTAGTGATCTAAGTTGTTTATGTAAATTTGTAGTGATTCATACCTTTCATCTATAAGGTTGGGCCAGTCTCCCATCATTTAAGCCGTTCGAATGACTCAGTTGATTTTTATGGCCAAAGATCTCATATGACTGAGCTCATTTGAAGTTGGGAAGGAGTGGCTTGGCCCGTACTCAATCATCGAAATTGCCATTATGGATGGCGAATTTTCATTGATCCAAATCACTCGTATGTGTGTGCCTAGTTCTAGCAATCCTAGTTATTCGAATGTCTATGAAGGGTGGCAATATGGAAAGCTAGTTTTCAATAATCTAAACCGCTCATATGTGTGTGATTAGTTTTAGGAATCCTACTTATTCAAATGAGTCAGTTGATTTTTATGGCCAAACATCTCACATGACTGAGCTCATTTAAAGTTGGGAATGGGGGGTGGCTTGGCCCGCTACTCAATCATCGAAATTGTTAATATGGAAGACAAATTCTCATTAATCCAAACTACTCATATCTGTGTGACTAGTTCTAGCAATCCTAATTATTCGAATGACTCAGTTGATTTTTATGGACAAACATCTCATATGACTGAGATCATTTAAAGTTGGACGTGGATGACTAGGACTGCTCTCAATTATCCAACTTCTTAATACAGAGGAAGGCTTGTTTTCAATGATCCGTACTATTCATACGTGTGACTAGTTTTAGTGATCCGAAGTGCTCAAATAACCCATCCCACTTTTCTGTGATCCATACCGTTCATTTCATTTGATTCAAGGACTATATCCTGTGATCCGGTAATTTTTAGTGTGACTCGGCCCATTTTTTATGATCAACCTATTCATACATCGGAGCTCAATAAACCGGTAATTTTTAGTGTGACTCGGCCCATTTTTTATGATCAACCTATTCATACATCGGAGCTCAATTTATTGATTCAAACACTCTTATTACTTGGCTTATATCGAGTGATTCCGAATGTAAATTTGGTTTGGCTAGTCTCCCATCATTACTCGGTCCGTATTAAATGATCCTAATTGTAAATATGATTTGTCTTGTACTTAGTGATCTGAGTTGTTTAGGCCAATTTGTGGTGATTCATACCATTCATCTATAAGGTTGGGCCAGTCTCTTATCATGTAAGCCATTCGAATGACTTGGTTGATTTTTATGGCCAAACATCTCATATAACTGAGCTCATTTGAAGTTGGGAACGGGGGGTGGCTCGGCCCGTACTCAATCATCGAAATCGGCATTTTGGAATGCTGATTTTCATTGATCCAAACCACTTGTATGTGTGTGACTATTTCTAGCTATTCTAATTATTTGAATGTCTAGGGGGTGGCAATATGGAGGGTGAGTTTTCAATGATCCAAACCACTCGTATGTGTGTGACTAGTTCTAGCAATCCAAATTATTCGAATGGCTCAGTTGATTTTTATGGCCAAACATCTCATATGACTGAGCTCATTTAAAGTTGGTAATGGGGGGTGGCTAGGCCCGCAATCAATCACCGAAATTGTTATTATGGAAGGCAAGTTTTCATTGATCGAAACCACTCGTATGTGTGAGACTAGTTTTAGTAATCCTAATTATTCGAATGACTTAGTTAATTTTTATGAACAAACATCTTATATGACCGAGATCATTTAAATTTGAAAGGGGATGAGTAGGACTGCTTTCAATTATCCAACTTCTTGATATAGAGGAAGGCTAGTTTTCAATGATCCAAACCATTCACTTGTGTGACTAGTTCTAATGATCCAAAGTGTTTGAATAACTCATCCCACATTTGAGCGATCCACATTATTAATTTGATTTGATTTGAGCTCTATATCCCGTGATCCACTTATTTTTCCTGTGACTTGGCCCATTTTTTATGTCAAACTATTCATACATTTGAGCTCAATTTATTGATGCAAACACTCTTATTATTTGGCCTGTATTGAGTGATCTCAATTGTAATTATGGTTGGGCTAGTCTCCTATCATTACTTGGCCTATATTGAGTGATCCTAATTATAAATACGGTTGGGCCTATACTTAGTGATCTGATTTGTTTAGGCAATTTTGTAGTGATTCATACCATTCATCAATAAGGTTGGGCCAATCTCCTCTCATTTAAGCCATTCGAATTAATCAATTAATTTTTATGGTCAAATATCTCATATGACTGAGCTCATTTGAAGTTGGGAAGGAGGGGTAGCTTAGCTTGTACTTAATCATCGAAATTGCAATATGGAAGGCTAATTTTCATTGATCCAAATCACTCGTATGTGTGAGGCTAGTTCTAGCACTCAATATTCGAAACTCTTATCATGGAGGGTGAATTCTCGGAAATCTAAACCATTCATATATATGTGGCATGAGTTCTAATAATTATAATTGTTCTAAGGATCGAGCCAATATTTATAACCAAATGTTTCATATGACTGGCATCATTTTAATGATCCAAATCATTCATATATGACTAACCCATCTTTAGTTTCTCAAATTCTTAATGTGGTTGGGCCACTCTTCTGTCATTGATGCCATGTTATGATTGGGCTTAATCGTGTTCCCAAACCTGTATTTTTCAATCGAAGTTGGTAATATGGTCGGGAAAATTTCTAAGTATTTACTTCTTTCACCCAATTACTATGCCTATATGCAAATATACAAATCCTTAATGTGGAGTGCTAGTTTTTAGTAATCCAACCCATTCAGTTGTGCGACTAGTTCTATTAATCTTAATTGTTCGAATGACTCACTCGATTTTTATGACCAAAGTTTTCATATGATTGAGCTCATTTGAAGTGGGAGGGGAATGATTTGGTTTGTATTATCCAAATTCTTAATATGGATGGTTGGTGTTTAGTGATCCAAATCATTCATATGTGTGTGACTAGTTCTAGGAATCCTAATTGTTCGAATGTCTCGGCCGATTTTTACAATTGACTGAGATATTTCAAGCAAAAAATGGGGGAGTAGGCTCGTACTCAATCGTTCAAATTCATAATATGAAGGGCTCTATTTCATTGATCCAAACCACTCATATGTGTGTAACGAGTTTTAGTTATCGTAACTGTTCAAATGACTCAAGAAATTTTAATGACAAAATGTTTCATGTGATTGACCTCATTTCAATGATCTGAATCATTCATATGACTAGCTGCTCAGCTCGCACTGTCATCATCAGCTAGAGGTTATTCCCGATATCGCTCCTAACGTGATTGCTCAGGCTGGTTAGCATGGTGCTGTTCGGGCACCATCCCCTGAGGGCTGCTCGGTTGTTGCCCTTGTCTCTCTACCACCGTCGCGAGGTGGGCCATGTGCTGTGTTAAAACGCCGAGCTGCTCCTCGATTGAAGTAATTCGGGTTTTTTTGTTTTGTGACCTCTGTTAGTTCGTGGTCAGCGAGAATTGTGGGGATTTATGCTGAGAGTTGTACTGAGAAGGCGTTTGTTGGACTTGCTCCTCCCCAAGTAGGTCTCAGTGGGAGGTTCCAACCGCAACGCTTGCCTTCCCTCTCTTCTTCACCATGGCAATGAACTGGTATTGGATGTAGAACTTTTATGGTGAGAACACAAAACTAGTCTTCCCATAGATGACGCTAACTATTACCGCACAAATCTGGACAACCGGTGAGGTCGGCTGAGATTGGCCTTATGGCTTTTCACCCTCTTGTCCTCCCTAGATGGAGGACACATCAGACACCCTTGGAATCACCAGACCTGCAAGAGATGAATAGAGTAGGTAAAGGGGAGGTGCCGGTATCCGGCTGTGGACTCTCCGATGCCTGAGTCAGTCCGGTGATAACAATAATGCGTGGGGTGTGTAGGAGAGCGAATGTGTACCTTGTTCTGTAGGAGGGACCCCTATTTATAGGGTTTGGGAGAGCTTTGAGTGTTAGAGTTCAATTTGAATACGTTAGGAGAGTCATAAACGTACGGGGGACATGCTCCGTAATGGTCGAAGAGATTCTTGGCTTGGATAGGACCGGGGACTTATCTGTTACAAACTAAGTAGGGCTATCTCGGACTCGTTGTGCACCTCTTAGGTAGTGGTCGGCTAAGCTGGCCAAGATGTAGAGCTCGGTATTCGAGCTTCCCTTCAAGTTCATGGCCCGTTCCACAGGTTCTCCTGAAGAGTCAGGGTTGACCTCAGCCTTGGCCTAGAACCGAGGTCGTGGCCTTTGCTCTAGCATTCCATTCCGTAGACAATGTCTGTCGTAGAAGGCCTAATGGTCATCCTCATGCTGGACTTGTGATTAGTCCGCTCAACCCTTTAGCCTTGGCTCAAGGAAAGGGCCGAGGACTTGCAAATGGGCTGTTTGAGCCTGTGGGCTTTCCCTCACAGTTTGTGGGACCAGCTCGGAATTACCCATAATAGATGGCATGTCTGAGTGATCCAAACTATTTATAAGTGTGTGACTAGTTCTAATAGTCTTGATTGTTCAAATGAGTGAGCTAATTTTTTAAACGAAACTTTTATATGACTGGGCTCATTTCAAGTAGGAAGGGGGTGAATTGGCCCGCACTCGGTCATTCAAATTGTCAATATGGAGTGTAGCTTTCAATAATTTAAACCACTCATATGTGTGTGACTAGTTTCAACAATCCTAATTATTTGAATGACTCAGCTGATTTTTATGACCAAACATCTCATATGACTGAGCTCATTTAAAGTTCGAAGGGGATGACTAGGGCTGCACTCAATTATCCAACTTCTTAATATAGAGGAGGGCTAGTTTTTAATTATGCAGACCATTCATATGTGTGATTAGTTTTGGTGATTCGAACAACTCAGCCCATTTTATATGCAAATGTTTCACATGACCGAGCTGATTTTGAGCTAAAATGGGGTAACTAGGCCCGTACTCAATTATCCAAATCTTGTCTAGTTTTTTGTCATCCAAACCATTCATATGTGTGTGACTAGTTCTTGTAATCCTAATTGTTCGAATGACTCAACCATTTTTTATGACCACACTTTTCAATTGATTGAGCTCATTTCAAGTGGGAAGTGGGACTAGTCCCGTACTCGATCGTCCAAATTCTTAACATAGAAGGCTACGTTTTAGTGATTCAAACCACTCGTATGTGATGCAGGACAGCCCTAAATATGATGCATGCTCATGAACACAATTATTCAGCGGAAATAAAAACAATAATAATAATGAAATCTAGCATCAATCATCATAAACTAAGAAAATTATAAAGGAAACATGCAATGGGACGGGCCATCATCACAACCATGGAGTATGGGATTCAAGTAGCGTATAGGTTGGATCCGGCGAGGGATGGAACCTCCCGATCTTGCATGGTCATACCCAATCGATCAATGATGATCACTAGTCCGAAGAATCAGAAAGTTTCTCGGATTAGGGATTTGAGAATTTGGGGGTTTAGGGTTTAGATCGATTCTCAAGGTTTAGATCGTGGGGAATAAACAAAACAGAAGTTTAGAAGAATAATAATACCTGATGAAATACCTGGAAGAAGTTGGAGGGGCACAAGAAGAATAGAGAAGAAGGAGATCAAGGAAGAAGAAGAAGCACCATGAGAGAGGGAAAGAGAAAGGAGGCAACCAAAGGTTTGCTTTTTTTCATAAATCAACAACTAATCAAAAAGGTTTAGGGCAACACCCTTATAAAATTCGGAATTAGCATAATT